>CM065724.1:4338999-4393999 GCA_033310375.1 Conus canariensis
TTCGATGATTGAGGAAGTTGAACACTTGTGTTATTTCAGACAGCAGTGTGGTACTGATTCTGGCAATAAATATGTGTTTGTTAGGCCATATTACAAATCACAAGATCATCTTCCAGGTCACACATGCCTCAGAGAATCTGTTACTGCCAGTGGTGTGAAGAATGCACATGACATTACCAACACTAAACTTAGAAAGCATTTGGCAACGGTATCCCAGATACTCAATATGACTGAGCATGAACTCGAACAATTGTGTGGCTTCCTTGGGCATAACATTGCTGTGCACAGAGATTTTTATAGGCTTCCACAGGACACTGTCAATCGCCTAGCAGGCCGAGTGTAGTGTCGCTGTTCATTTTCGTCGCTTTGTGGCTGTTTTTGTGATCGTGGACTGTAAAGTTTTGCACCAGGATGTATGTGAGGAACTGCTTGTTATTCTGGATCTATTTTTGTGCCTACCTCCCCATAGACTTGAGGATAATCTGGATTTTCTTCTTGGCCAACCTTGCTAACACACTATTATATGTTTTCGACAGGCGCCATTGTGTTCAGCCTGTGTGTCGCACGGGCAGGGACACTTGCTGACTCACTTTCATGCCAACGCTTACTCACCCCTGCCTCTACCACCCAACCTCTCCCTACCCCTTACGGCGTGTAACGGCCCTCCACTGTCACACCCACCACTACCCTACCCTGTGGTGACCGACTTTACATGTCACTACCCTCACCCTTTCCCTCGTCAAATCACTCGCCTGACCTACACACAGGACCAGCTGCTGGCTGGCAGGGTGCGACCTTCGCCCCTTGACCCTTCACTCAACGTGACACCGCAGTGTCTCAGGATTGGCCGTGACCTTCCTCACTGTCACACAGCACGGGGAAGGAGGAGGAAACGGAGGACGATACCTACAGTCGGTAACGTTGCCCACGTCTCTCACCACTCTCGCACACAAACAACAATGAACATTCCGCTGACAGTTTTCAATGCCCAGTCACTTGGTAATACCTGTAAAAAGAAACGATCTGCTGTAAATGACTTTATACTCTCCAATGATATCGACATTCTTTGCGTAACGGAAACGTGGTTCAAGGAAAGCGGCGATGAACCAAAGCTATGTGACCTGGCCCCAGCTAGCGATACCACCAAGTCCTTCCCCCGCCCCACCACGACCTGCGGGGGAGGGGGGGGGGGGGGGGGATCGCCTTCGTCATCTCGGATAAGCTGCTCCCCTATCGCTCTTTTGACTCTTCTTTTGATTTTCAGCATCAGACCTTTGAACTTGTTCACCTGAAACTGTTCCTACCTAGCGCTCCTGTCACTAACATCTTTGGGATTTACAGACCGGTACCCAGCAGAAAGAACAAATTTACGCCCAGCATGTTTGTCAACGAACTTCCAGACTTTCTTGAATTTGTAAATGACCTTCCAGGAACATTGTTATTGACCGGCGACTTTAACTTCCATTTCAATAAGCCCACAGTTGGATACACGCCCGAGATGTTTGAAATTTTAGATACTTTCGGACTCCAGCAGTCCGTGAATGAAATGACGAACAAACAGGGTAACATAGTAGACTGGGTAGTCTACAGAGACAGTGATCATCTTCTTAAATCCTCAACTGTTGACAATAACCTGGCATCGGATCATTATGCTGTGAAGTGTGAATTAGATATCGTTAGACCCACCGTTCCAAAGACTTACAAGAAGTTACGAAAATTTCTGCTATCGATATAGAGGCTTTCAAATCTGATCTGACCACGGCCATACCGAGCGAGCCATCGGCCTGTCAGCTGACCTCTGCCCTCCGTGCCACGCTTGATAAGCATGCTCCAGTGAGCAGGCGCTTGATCACCGATCGCTCACTGTGTCAATGGCACAACACAGTGGGTCCCGAGTTGTCGGAGGCCAAGCAGGAGAGGAGGGGGGCTGAGAGGCGATGGTGCGCCATGGGACTGACTGTGCACAGGGAAGTATATCAAACTGCGAGAAATCATGTTACTGACATTGTTCATCAAGCAAACACTTTGTTCTATTCTTCAAAGATATTGGCCTGTAATACGGACAAGCAACTATTTAATGTCACAAATAGTCTCCTCGGCAAAGTCAGCTACTCCCCCCTTCCCACCATCTTCCAAACTCAAGAGCTCCCTCAGAAATTCTTAAGTTTTTCAATGGCAAAATTGATACTATCCGTGAAAAGCTAGATTCTACTGCACCTGTACATTCTCTGAATGACAAAGTTTACTGTGAACTCCTTGTTTTAGCCCTGTTAGTCAAGACTATGTCAAAAAACTTTGTTTACGATGCAGCCCTAAATCATGTGAACTTGATGCCATTCCCACTAACTTGCTCTTTCAGTGCATTGATGACGTCCTACCCCATCTTACTCATGTTATCAATACCTCTTTGTCCTCTGGTCACATTCCTGAAATCTTCCGGTCCGCAGTGGTACGTCCATTGATCAAGAAACCTTCATCAGATAAAAATGTTTTAAAGAATTAACGGCCTGTATCAAATTTGTCATTTCTATCAAAACTATTGGAGATCGTTTTGGAACAAATTCTAGAACATCTCGAAAAGAATCACCTTTTGAATCCTCATCAATCTGCTTACAGACAATACCATAGTTGTGAGACAGCACTCAATGTTTCCTTATTAGCGATGTTAGACCTCTCCGCAGCATTTGACACAATCGATCATATTTTGTTCTCACGGCTTCAAACTTCCTTTGGATTCAAAGACACAGCTCTCGACTGGATTATCTCTTACTTGACTGGACGGACTCAGACAGTGTGTGTACAGGGCAGATACTCAGACAGTTCTCTTAGGTACGGTGTGCCTCAAGGTTCTGTACTGGGGCCACTCCTTTTTGTGCTGTATGCTAATCCTGTGTCTGACATCATCAGCGGTCACGCCATGTCGCATGAGAGCTTTGCTGACGATACTCGGCTTCATCAGACGGCTCCCATTGCTGAAATTGACTCACTGATTTCTCGGACCGGGGCTGCATTGCAGACCTGAAGGACTGGTTGACAACCAACAAACTACAACTAAACGACGACAAGATGGAACTCATGTTCGTGACAAAACAGCCCAACCATCCTTCTCTGCCTTCAACTGTCACTATCAATGACTGTACTGTCTCTGTCTCCACCTCTGTCCGCAGTCTAGGGGTCATTCTTGACCAATCCCTCTCCTTTGAGAAACAGGTTTCAAATATTTGCAAGATTGCTTATTTAGAACTAAGAAGAATCAGCTCCGTACGTCACTTTCTCTCTACAGATGCTACAAAAACTCTCATTTGTGCCTTTGTCTTATCTAGAATAGATTACTGCAACTCACTTTTGGCCGGGCCCTTCCAAAATACCTGATAGAAAAGTTACAGCGAATCCAAAATCATGCAGCCCGAGTCGTCTGTAGAGCAGGAAAATATGATCACATTTCGCCTCTACTTCACTCTCTTCACTGGCTATCTGTCTAAAACCGTATCTCGAACAAAATCTCAACTCTCACTTTCTCTGCTCTCTTTGAAAATGGACCTTCTTATCTCTCAGATCTCCTTAAAATCTACACCCCCTCTCAACATCTACGCTCCTGTGCTGACGACCACCTTCTACGAACGACGCTTCTGGACTACTACTGGTGAAAGATCTTTCTCTTTTCAAGTTCCAGCGATGTGGAACAGACTGCCAGACTCTCTCAGACTTTCAGATTTTATCTCTTCTTTCAAGTCTAAACTTAAAACCCATCTATTTTCTCATAATTAGTCAATGCTGTGGGGAGGGGGGGGGGGGGGGTACAACCTAACTCATAGCCGTCTGGGCCTTTTCAAATGTAGTGTATGTGTACGTTCTCTATTACATGTATTTGTTGTATGATTGAACATTATAGGATTTAGTTTTTATAGTGATACTTGAAAAATAAGTGAATGTCATACTCATAGGATTAGGATTTGTTAGTTATTGTAGTAATAGTATTTGTAGTTGGGTGTAAGGTGTACTATTGTATATGAGAAGGGTGAATGTAGTATGATTTTGTAAAGCGCTCTGAGAAATTCGTTTAATTAAGCACTATACAAGAAACCATTATTATTATTATTATTACACTTACCAGCTGGCAAAGATAAGTCGTCTGTTGGTGGTTGCAGAAAATGGGAATCTTGCTCATTTTAAGGGAAAGTCACTTGTTGACATTGAAGTTGAGAAAGAGTTGGAATCTGATGTGTCTGACTATCAAAAATCTGTTCTAGCACAACCTGATGTTGGTGTTGAAACTGCACATGACTCGGCCTGTATTGATATGGACAACAACCTTGGTGTGAATGACACTTTTCATGACTCAGGCTATTGACATGGGCAACAGTGTTGGTGTGAATGACACTTTTGGTGACTCAGGCTGCACCGACATGCGCAACAGTGTTAGTGTGAAGGACAACCAGTTGCTAAACAGTTTCGAGGTTCAGGACAACATTACAGCTGCTTGTACCAGCCGTACAAGTGATGTAAAAGAAAGCTTCACACACATGAAGTCAAAACCAGAACATGTGAAAGTTCTTGGCAGCTCATTCACTGAAAAAGGGAACAAGCTGGTGCAAAGAGACTATCTTTCTCATGATCAACTGTTGGCTATCAGGAAGTACTTTCGACAACACATCCTGGATTCTGTTCTTCCTGGGAAAGCAGAGTATGAACTTTTTTGAGAACTGAAAGATCAATGCACAACAAACACTGGGACAAAATAACGTGTTCTGTGAGGAATGAAATTGCCAAACAAAAACGAAAAGTGAAAAAAATGCAAGAGTGATAGAATGGTAAAGACAATAACTTGAATAAATATTGTGTATCCGGTGTGCTTCTCACACCATGAGAAGCGTGTTGCTCTTTTGTTTTAAAGTGTTGTTGGAGTACACACTCGAATACAAGTGTTTTTGAATTAACATTGTGGAGTTTAGATCAACTTTCATCGGTTGTGCCACAGTCAGAAAATTCAAATGTACTTCTTGTTCAATGTGACATCTTCAAAATCCCTACCTATTATCTTTGACTTTGTTCACACTTTTCCAAACCATGCGAGCCAGCCAGTGTGCATGTGGTGACTGACACAACAGAAGACAACAGGACTGTGGTCTGTGTGGATCACCAGTGTACATGTGGTGACTGACACAACAGAAGACAACAGGCCTGTGGTCTGTGTGGATCACCAGTGTACATGTGGTGACTGACACAACAGAAGACAACAGGCCTGTGGTCCGTGTGGATCAGACATGAACACGCACGGAAGGGAAGCTTGCGGCAAGCATGGGAGAGGCAGGGGGTAGTGTCAAGGTGGGGTGGCAAGGTATAGTGGATGCAGTTCTATAGCACTGGCGGGGGCACTTTTTTTTTTTTTTTTTTTTGTGCATGCACGCTGGCACTTAAGAGAAGGGATTACACGCTGGCACTGAAGAGAAGGGATTAAACACATTATTCACAAGAATTTATGAAGGGGTTACACACAATACTCATATAATGATGAAAGCTTAACCAGCACGTTGAACATTTTTGCAGGCTGTTCCTGGCTGCCATGCACTAAAATGAAAATTCTGAGAGGGGGTATCTTCAGGAGGAGGATGGCAGTGTGAAAATGGCCATCTACTTTCCCAAGGCCAAGAAGGGGAATACAGCATAGGCAAGCTAAAGTCTGATCCAATCTATGGTGAGTACAAAGCCTACATACTCACCCCCTATACAGTGATTTTTAGGATACTGTACGTCATGTCAGGTAAATCACTACTGACAGACACGTTTGCCTATCTGACCCACAGACAGAGCGCAATTCCTCATTGAACATTCACTTTTATCTGCGTTGATGGAAATTGCTGACAACATGCCGAAGTTTACCGGAAAACCTGTGACATAGAATAGGCCTAGGTAGAACATGGCAAGACACGACACCAGTCGGAACATACGAGTCAAACCTTATCAGTTTGAACCGCCAGCACCGAACAGAAGAGCAGACGACGAACAACGAGTAGAAGTGGATGCACCAACACAAATTCGTGCTGGCAACACAGATTGGTGAGTATTTTGTTGTCCATGAATGATCTGCAGTTAGCACAGTGTGTCATCCAGTGAGTGAACGACTTGGCTTCAAGCTCATCGTGTGTTGATCACTGTACGTTTGTGTTGATTTGTCGGAAGGATTTAGAATTTTGAGAAGTCCAATGAAACAGTGGTTGCACACTTTTCGCTGGTTACTCAAGAAAAGGTCTGTTTATTATTGTGGGGGTGGGGGTGGAGAAGAAGAAGGGGGTGTGTGGGCTGTGTCAGTGCGTGTGTGATGACAGCATGTGTGTGTCTCTGAGGCCCAACAAAATGTTCAATGATCATGTCTGAGATGCCACTTCCAGGAAATCTGATTTTGACAGTGAGTACATTGTCATCTGTAGAAATGACAGGTGAGGACATTGCAAAGAGGGAAAACTATTTTTTGACAGATGCTAGTCAAGACATGACAAAGAAATAAGAGTCAGGAGGGCAGAAGTCTGGTTTGAAGGCAGCAACTGGTTATGTATTGAAAAAGGTAAGGTAAGGTAATGTTGCTTATAGCCCAGCCGACCGCAAAGGGCCATACCAGGGCTGTCAAGTTATATGTTTAAATCAACTCACAGATCTGCTCCAGCCGAAAAACCTAATCCAAGTCACTGCTCAAGAAACCTGGCTGTGGACGCACGGCACAATGCTAGCTTTCCAAACAAAGTACGGTGACATTGGAACACATTCTTGACTAACTCTTTTTGTCCTGTTGGGTCTGCCTGAAGAAGAGCAAGGCAGTTGGTATAGGCATATGGGCCACCACTTCATCACAGAACTTCACAACATCGACACAGGACATACCAAGAACGTCAACTGCTTTGCCACAGAGCCAGGCTACTTGGCCAGAGAAGTCAAGTCCAAAAAAGCCATCCTCTAAGAAGTCCACGGAATACATGCATTGGCATGACAAAGATACAGAATCTGTCCGCAGCCATTTTGAAAGCTACATCACAGCAAAGGGGGCTGGTACAAAAGGCAGTTTGCCTGGTTGCAAAGAAATTTCTATTTTTTTGCAAAATAATAACATTTTTCGACATCTGCATCTCCAGAAAAAAAGCTGATTTCTTTGGTGAAAACAAAGGTGTTCAACGAAAGGAAAAAATACAGTAGTGTGCAGATCATGTTTGAAACAGAATGAAACTATAGGGCTGCCACTTTTCAGGCTCAGGCCGGAGGTTCAGCAGCAAAATGTGTCCCGGAGTTCAGCTCCGGCAGTTCAACACTCTGGCTGGCGAGCCCCGTCGGCTCAGCATTGTATTAAAAAATCAAACACACCAGCCGCTGTGGCGAAGTGGTTAGCATCGTGGACTCCCGGCTGGGAGGTCGTGGGTTCGAATCCCATCAGAGTCATGTGGGTTTTTCTGCCCCAACCGGCTCCTACCCAGAGTTGAGTTTGCTGCGGACTCAGTTGGGAAGACTGGGACCACACAGTCGAGTTTCATCCACTTAATGGATGCGTTTCTGAGTGCGTTGCTCAAATTTCCTGACCAACACTGCAGGTGCCTGTATCTCTCGGGGCTGGTTGACGCCGGGATATATTATGAAAGGAAGCGTAGAGTACAGCCCTGTCATGTAGTCTCAGACCGAAATGGAAATCCGTAGCATCATCTTAATCATCCTCGTTCTCATTGATCAGCATAAAAAAAAGTCTCAAATTCTTTGGCCCTTCATGCCCTGCTCTCATGGTGACCACAGTTTCGATGTCCTCTCCACGTCTGTGGTCTTGGTTTGGCTCCATCAGGTTCACCTGTATCAGTGAGTCCATGGGGGCTGTCGTTGGACGGACGTGGTGGCGCCCTCCGAAGGGAGAGCTCACTCACGCCAGATCCGCGACTAAGCAATTATTGTCATCAGTAGGGGGCTTAGTAGGTGGTGTCCTGCGTATGTTAGATCAGAACAGGCGCCACTGAACACCACCGAAGTGACTCGGCAGCAGTGCAGTGTCTCCTCCGGTGGGTTGCCTCTTGACGACTTGACATTGACTGCTCCCTGTGGATTGCCGGTGCCGGGGCTGCGGCGGGGCCGACCGGGCTGTGGATGTGGACGGGGTGTCGGAATGAGCGGTGTGGGTGCACTGCCTCTGAGGTGGCGCAGAGGTTGGGACAGCAAAAAAAAAAAAAAATCAGACACAACACAGTATGCAATGAGTGTACATTTTAATTAACAGATGGAAAACAAAACAAGCGATGTTTCGACTGATAGGTCTTCATCAGATAACATACAAACACACACCAAAAATAGATGAGGTACTTGCCGGATGAAACTGTTAGTTTGCAAAGTAGATAATAACTTGTGCACTTCACAGATTTCACTGGTGAAACATTGGTTATTACGTTAATTATAGTTAAGACGTTACTCATGGTTAACGTCATACCCAATGTTTCACCAGTAAAATCTGTGAAGTGCACAAGTTATTATCTGCTTTAAAAACAATGTCATCAGGCAAGTACCTCATGTTTTCTCTGTGTGTTTGTATGTTACCTGACAAAGACCTATCGGTCGAAGAGTCGCTTGTTTTCCATTCCATCTGTTAATTAAATTTTACACTCCTTGCATACTGTGTCTGATTTTTTATCCTTGAGGAGTGTTAGCGGTGTTCTTGTTTGGATTCAGTGTTGTACTGTTTAGTTCCGGCATTCGGCAGCTAGTTAGGTCTTCTTTGTTTCAGCTCACGCCTGAACATAATTTATACTGTAGCACAGCCCCTCCGGCTGCTAAATTTAGACTACTTCAGCATAAGATAGGCCTAACAGACTCTGGCACCTTAACTGGTTGCTTAGCCAGTGGTGTGTGCCAATACGGATTACTCTGACTGAACAAGCCAATCAGTTTCATGGGATCAGAATGATGAAGGCAGTCTATTTTTCTGGCGGCCATGTTGCTTTGATTTTGCCTAGTGACTGATCAATACGAAAACTGCATGACGCTTACACGTATAAAGAACTTCTGATTCCAATGTTATGATCTCTGTAGAGATGGCCCATTTTTGGGCAGGTGGCAAACATTCAATTACTTTCGTTTTTTAGTAGACAGTGTGGGTCTTCGTGAGATGACCGCGCAGTTGGCAGGGCATTAAGCAACAAATAAATAATTGATTGAACGCAAAATGTCTGATATCATAGTTGATCTTTGAAAGTGAAAATGTTGACACATTTTTTTCATGGCCGATACAAACTGATTTTTGTTGAATAGTTCGTCTTACAGTGGTACCTCGGTTTATCAGTTTAATGGAAATATGAACTTACTTGCATAAACACATCAGTGTAAATTTGTGAATAGAAACATTTAATTAACTACATAAATATTCATACTACAGGTTGCCATGAAGATCATGTGTAACTGTATTACTATAAATATGATTATATGTACATGTGCTTATTCTGGAAAAGAAACGGTACATGATCAGTCATGAAAATATCCGAAGTGTGGAGCATAAACATACATGCACACTCATTCAGTGTTAGTAGCAATTAATATTTTAGCTTCAAGAAATTAAATTTGTGCAAATTTACTTGCATGCACAAAGAACTTATGTATGCTTAGTTTGACGTGTACTTATTCTGTTGAAACACAAATTCTTAAATCAGTTTGTACACTAATACAGTTAGTGTTTAATATGCTGAAACTGTCGTTAGACTAAAAATATACTTTTTTTCTGGTGTCTTTTTGCAGATGGTCCAGTGTTCACTAGACTACGACCTGTTTTCCTTGCTTCTGGGAAGGGGCGTCGACCAGCACCTCCAACTGTTGAACTGACAAATCGCCTGTTGATCCAGTTACTGATTCTGAAGACTGATGGAAGAAAAACCTTTGATGACACTGCAGCCTTTCTACTCCAACTTCTTCCGGTAGGGACTAGTGCTCCACTTGCCAGGCTGCGTTACATTCTTGTATTGGCAGAGCTAAAGGCTTTGAAACTAGCCACATGTGATGAAAGACCTGCTTTCTTGTCCCAGACATTGGAAATTGACATTGAAAGTTTAGGGTCATCACTTCAAGGCGTGCATCGACAGCAGCTTCACCACTTAGACCACCAACATTGGAACTGTTGAGGGACCTGCACCACTCAGACCACCAACATCTGAACTGTTGAGGGACCTGCACCACTCAGACCACTAACATCTGAACTGTTGAAGGACCTGCACCACTCAGACCACCAACATCTGAACTGTCGAGGGACCTGCACCACTCAGACCACCAACATCTGAACTGCTGAGGGACCTGCACCACTCAGACCACCAACATCTGAACTGCTGAGGGACCTGCACCACTCAGACCACCAACATCTGAACTGCTGAGGGACCTGCACCACTCAGACCACCAACATCTGAACTGTTGAGGGACCTGCACCACTCAGACCACCAACATCTGAACTGCTGAGGGACCTGCACCACTCAGACCACCAACATCTGAACTGCTGAGGGACCTGCACCACTCAGACCACCAACATTTGAACTGCTGAGGGACCTGCACCACTCAGACCACCAACATCTGAACTGCTGAGGACCTGCACCACTCAGACCACCAACATCTGAACAGTCGAGGGACCTGCACCACTCAGACCACCAACATCTGAACTGTCGAGGGACCTGCACCACTCAGACCACCAACATCTGTACTGTCGAGGGACCTGCACCACTCAGACCACCAACATCTGAACTGTTGAGGGACCTGCACCACTCAGATCACCAACATTGGAACTGTTGAGGGACCTGCACACTTTAGTTTTAAGAAACGGGAACCAGGTGCTACCTACAGAAACATGAGCCAGTGGTGGCTTCAACTCACTGGTATGACTGTGCCAGAAAACAAGGTAAGGTAAGGTAATGTTGCTTATAGCCCAGCCGACCACAAAGGGCCATATCAGGGCTGTCAACACGTTAAAATCAACTCACAAGTCATTCACTCACACAATTCTTTAAAATACATCTTCTAAAAACCCATCCGAAATTTTGTTAAAAATCTTTCCACTGTAAAATCTCAGATTTGATGAAAAATGTTAATCTCTTTCAAGAACACAAAGATCGCGTCAGATGGAACATCTCTGAACAAGATTTTCATGGAATCTGCTGTAAAATGTTTCTGTCTCACATCATGCAAGTCCCAACACTCTAAAAGAATATGTTTCATTGTGAGTGACACATGACATGGAATGCACCACAGAGCTTCTTCACTCTTTAAAAGGTATGAATGAGTAAAATACGAATGGCCAATGTGCAGCCGTCATAGAACCGTTTCTTCTTTGCGACCACCAGAAAGAAATGGAGAAATTGTAAAAAAGAGTAAGCAAACTCCAACCAAATGCTGCGCGCAATCCTAAAATAAGAAAGGAGTTAGAGGATTTTCTCACATCCAATGCTTTTTCAAGTACCGAGTCTGCTGGTCAAAAGAGTATGTCCATTACTTCAGACTGTGACGGAGCGAACACAGAAAAATCAGTTTCGTCATCTGACACTTCTCACTCTTTTAACATCTTAGAGAAGTTATCAGAAGGAGCTGTTCAACTGGCTGCTGCGAGAAGACAAGAACAACTGCTGAAAGAGATTTCTGAACTGAAGATGAAATTAGATGTAGCAGTTCATACCAGCAGACAGCGTTTTCATTAAAAACAAGCTCTCTGAATCCATGGATCTGCGCACAGACGTTTAAGCGTTTTATCACACCATAAAACCTGCCTCAGAAGGGAAAAAACATCAGAAAGTGTAGTGTATAGACCTCTGTTATTCCAAGTCACCAAACAGGTACCTTCAATAGCTGAGGCAGTGACATTTCTTCTGCTTTTATAATGGTTTTGCAAAAGTAAGCCTCCATATTTCATAATTTTAAACTCCTATGTGCCTACAAAAAATTGGACTTGCACTATATACTCAAAAGCTGATAGTTTGTTAAACAAAAAATTGGACTTGCACTATATACTCAAAAGCTGATAGTCTGTTAAACAAAAAAGACGAGTTTTTGACCCTTTTAGATGATAAGAAACCAAATGTAATTGGGTTGACAGAAATCAAGCCAAAGAATGTGAAAGGTTTTATTGAGAATCAATATTCTGTTCCAAATTTTGACATATCTGTGTCAAAAAATCTCCAAAGAGGAGCTGTATTACATACTGAAAAAGGCTGAACGCATGAGAGTGTGAAGAGTTAAATAATGAAGACTTTGACAAAAGTGTGTGGTGTTCATTTAGTGGTGCTAATGGTGAAGTAGTATTGTTATGATGTATATATTAAAGTCCTAATACAAGTACAGTGAAAATGACAAAAAGCTGTTTGATATTCTAAAATCTGATAAAGCCAATAAATATGACAAGATTTGTATTGTTGGTGATTTTAACTTTCCAAATGCTGGCTGGGATGCAGAGTGGAGAGGCGATAAAAGTAACAAAATAATTGAGAATTTGCATGACGCATTTTTAATTCAAAAAGTTTCAGAACCTACTAGAAGAAGGCGAGGACAGTTCCTTCTCTTGATGACTGGGTGCTAGTAAATGAAGAAAACTTTATCTCAGATATAGAGCACTTACAACCTGTTGTAAGAGTGACCATGATGTATTGAAATTCAATTTGTATGTCTTGATGCATAAAGAACCTATGCCTGGAAACTGTGCTTTCAACAAGGTTTGGCTTGAAAAAGATGAATATAAGGACTGGCTGCAGAAAGATGCTACTGACAAGAGAAAGGCATGGTGCAGTGTATGCAAGAGGTCAATTTTCGTCGCTCCAAGGTGAAGGAGCACTCAAGAGCCACAATGAAGGTAAGCATTGCATTATTTTTATTTTTTTCCCTCCCCACAGACACACTGACTTAGCTGTTCAAATAACAAACTGAATATAAAAAAAATGTTAAAAAGAAACCCCAACCACCTGAAAATACAAATTTTTGGAGGTCAAGGGAGCTAACTCGGAGTATCAGTGATCTAGTATTAAGGTTGTTAAGATCTGAGTTTTTTCCCCGACAACGCCTCCTTTTTCTGGTACTTCTGGCCTTCATGTGTCAGCTGAGTACCACACCCCCATTGATTTCTTCAACGAAATTGTGACTGCCAAGTTTCTCGACGCCATAGTTAAAACAACAAACAGATATGCCCAGGAAAACCTTCAGACCAGAGGCAAACTAAAGAGGAGGAGTTTGTTTAGGCAGTGGCTGAAAGACGGCATTTCTGTCAACGATTTGGTGGGATTTCTGACTGTCTGTGTGTACATGGGTGTGGTGCACAAGCCCGAAGTAAAGGATTATTAGAGCAAGAAGCCCATGCTACACTGCCCCTTCACACCTGCAATTATGGGCCAGGTCAAATTCAATTTGATTCTGGCCATGCTTCATGTGAGCAATAATGCCGACTACATCCCTGTAGGCCAAGAAGGACATGATTCCCTGCAGAAGATTAGGCTGGTGTACACTCACCTGCAGCAGAAATTTGCGGCTCTCTACAACCCCCAAGATAATATATGTGTTGATGAGGCGATTTGTCTGTGGAGGGGAATGTCCACATTCAGAGTGTATATGAAGGACAAACCAACCAAGTGGGGCATCAAACTGTATAAGCTGTGTGAGTCAGAGTCTGGCTATGTGCACAGCTTTAAAATCTTCGCTGCAGAGCCTGGAGTGAGCAACCGCCCGGTGGATGTGGTTATGAGACTGTGTGAGCCTCTGTTGGATGAAGGCAGGAGTGTCTATGTAGACAACTACTGCGCCTGCCCTGACCTCGCAGAGGCCCTTGTGGCTCATGACACACACTGTGTGGGAACTGTGCGAGCCAACCACAAGGGAATGCCACCCCAGCTGAAGACCCAGCAACTCCCACAGAAGGGCCAATCTAGGATAAGATAAGATAAGATAATGTTGCTTATAGCCCAGCCGACCGCAGGGGGCCACATCAGGGCTGTCACCACGTTAGGCCAATCTAGGCATACAGACAAGGTTGGTCATATTTTATTATTCAAGTTTGAAAAAATAGTTAAATATATTCAGTCTGTGTTTTTATGTTGTGTGTGTGTGTTTGTGTACATACATATATATATATATATATATATATATATATATATATATATTTTATTGTGTGTGTGCTATTTTTAGGCAGAGACAGCACAGGTAGGTAAGAGAGTAACATGGTGCACAAGTACTCTATTTTCCCTTGTCTGCTTTCAGGTGCTCTTGCAGTCCTTCGGTGGATGGACCGGATGCTGGTCCATGTCATCACTACCAAGCTGGACCCCAACCTGGGGCCGCAATTATATGTTGTCAGTAAATTTACTTCTATAACGAGACTAACTCCTGGGTACAACCTTACACGGTCCAGCGCATTCTACTTTCATAGCTATATCCTCGCAGCCGTCCACAGTTCCAGCATGGGGCACGGGGCAACTGCTACCAATGCAGCCAGAGGGGGGCACTATGCGTGGAACTGTCCAGTGAGATTTCCAGGCCCGTACCCAGGAGCAGAGCGCGGGCCGGCGGAGCAATTCACCTCCGCCCAGTGCACCCCTGAATCCCCTGGGATCCATCAGCAGCACAACAGTACGGAGGCACGCAACCAGACGCCCATCCGTCGAGATCAGCACCCAGGCAGTCCTCCACATGGTCAGATGCGACGCCATCAGCAGCATCGCAGGCCAGCGAACCAAGCCGGTTGGCAGCAGGGCGGTCCACGCAGCCAGCCTCCTTTAAACATCCACCAGTCAGCAGAGGGAGGCAGCCGCTGACTGACCAGGAGAAACTCAACGCCTCACCGATGCTGTCCTTGTTTTAGAGAAAGACGACCCCCACAACCACACAGTAAGAGTAAGGGTTCAGTAGTAGTAACGTTTGCGCTGGTGGTACTATGGAACTCCAGGGTGTGGTGGACAAGTGATGTGACAGTTTACCCTCGACCTCCTGACAGCTTACCGGCAGGACTAAATATAGTGAGCACTGAGGTCAGACCAAGGGAAATGGTAGTGTCCCTTGTCCTGCATAATTCTTCTCGCAAGGATGTGAAGACTGACTCTACTATTGTGCTAGCTGAGTTACATTCAGCTACAAGTGCTGTCGATCTGGATGTTTTAGTAGGGCCTAGCTGTGAGTCATCATGTGTTGTAAGCGGTCACGCATTGTCTCATACACAGTGGAAGCCAAGTGACGGTGATGACTGCTTCATACTCTGATACACATTTTCAGTCTGAAGACCTACAGCCTATCGAGGGGAAAATAAGTGACAGGTGCAGGGGGGCACGAAATGCCTTACTCAGGCTTTTGTCATGTATCCCTTTCATTGCCCTGTGAAGCTGTGGGAGTCAGAGTGTGGATACACTGATGTTAGTGTGCCCAGACATGACCTTTTCCCAACGAGTACCAATCATTGTTGGTACAAACACTCTGCGTGTGTTTCTGGATGCATGTAAAAGCAAGGCTGTGCATCAACTTTGAACCTGAAGGATGAGGTGGCTTTTTGTTATTCTGATCTGATTATGGACAGCTCTGGCCGACTTGGGCCAGCAAAATTGTTGGGGCATGATGTTACAGTGCCTGTGGGTGAGACTGTTGGAAGTCTCATGTTTGTCTCGGGTTGCTGTCCCTAGAACCCAAAACTCGGTTCTCATTGAAGAACCCACAGCCACACCTCTCCCTGATGGTCTCCAAGTTGTCGCCTGCAAGGCGCCAGCAAACTGTCTGCCCAGAGTGAAAGTGTTTGTGTGCAATGACAGTGAGCATGACATAGTGTTGAAGAAACAGGTGATTACAGATGTCTTTGTTTTTCACTGCGAGTATGAGATGACACATGTTTTGAGCACGACTGGGTCTGATGATTTCACTGTTTCTCAGCTAGGTCAGAAGGCTGAAACTGCATGTTAAGTCAGATCTGACTACTGCTACGATTCGGCCATAGCAACAACTGATTTGAGGGGTCTGCTACGATTCGGCCATAGCAACAACCGATTTGAGGGGTCTGCTACGGAGCTACGATGAGCGCCAATTTTGCTACAATTTTTTCATAGTTAAAGTCATTCAATCATGGCGTTTTAGTAGATTTTGCGCTCAGTGTATAGTGCAGTTCGTTTGAAGGCGTGAGTGTTGATTGGGCTCTTCCTGTTCCTATCGCGCATGCGCACAAGTCATTCAGTCTCTTTGATAATGGCCACGCCGGCAAGCGAAAGCGATTGTGAGGAGATTTCAACACCTCCACGACCTGGTGAAAGACAATCTCTGGAGGGAAGTGAAAGTGGGCCTAGCAAATCTAAACATAAAAGGGTTCGTGTGGCAGAGCAGATGTTTAGGCAAAGTTATACTGAAGAATGGCCATGTATAGTGAAAAGTCTTGATGGCGATCCACACTATGCCTATTGCAATTTGTGCAAACTTCTGATCTCAGTGACACATGGGGGCAGGAATGATGACTTCAACCACGTAGAGACGAACAAACACAAATCCAACGGCAAAACTGTGAAGCTGAACAAAACTATTGGATCATAGTAATGTTTTGTTTGCTTGTTTTTCAAAAGAAACCACCATGTGTGTGTGTGTGTGTGTGTGTGTGTGTGTTTGCGTGTTCAGGTATTTAGTTTGTTTTGTATACTTGTCAGTCCAAGTCTATCACTTGACTTTGTATGCTAGTATGTGATATGTCTTTCTCTAATCTCTAGTTTTTGCCTGCCTGTCTGCTTGTCTGTCTTGTGTGTTTATATGTCTCGGTGTCTTTCTTTTTGAGTCTCTCTCTTCCTGTCTGTGTGCTTCTCTCTCTCTCTCTCTCTCTCTCTCTCTCCTTCTATTTCCAAGCTCTAGTATTTGTGTGCTCTTCTGTGCGTGTGTCTGTGTGTCTGTCTGTGTGTGTGTGTTTCAGCTGCTGGGTGTCTACCAGTCCGCGCAGACGAGATGCTCATCAATGTGTATTACTATCTAGAAAAGAGCAGTCTGCTCAAGAAGGCTTTCAAGGACATGCAACTCAAGCACAACACTGAAGAGTGTGTGATGCTGAAACATGTTTCGACAAGATGGCTGAGTATAGGGAAATGTCTCCCGAGACTCCTCAAAAACTGGAGATCTCTTTGTGACTTTGTTCATGAGGAGCAAGGATCACACAAGGCAATGAGCTGTACCAGCATGGAGAGGTTAGAGCGACTTTCTGTGAGGAAAAAGGATCACACAAGGCAATGAGCTGCACCAGCATGGAGAGGTTAGAGCGACTTTCTGTGAGGAGCAAGGATCACACAAGGCAATGAGCAGCACCAACATGGAGAGGTTAGAGCGACTTTCTGTGAGGAGCAAGGATCACACAAGGCAATGAGCAGTACCAACACGGAGAGGTTAGAGCGACTTTCTGTGAGGAGCAAGGATCACACAAGGCAATGAGCAGCACCAACACGGAGAGGTTAGAGCGACTTTCTGTGAGGAGCAAGGATCACACAAGGCAATGAACAGCACCAACACGGAGAGGTTAGAGCGACTTTCTGTGAGGAGCAAGGATCACACAAGGCAATGAGCAGCACCAACACGGAGAGGTTAGAGCGACTTTCTGTGAGGAGCAAGGATCACACAAGGCAATGAGCAGCACCAACATGGAGAGGTTAGAGCGACTTTCTCAGCAGCTCTCCTCACTGTCCAGCAGGCTGTACCTCTTGTTTCTGGAAGATGTGATCAAGATCTTCGATAGGGCGAACATGGTCTTGCAGTCTGAAGAGCCCAAGGTCCACATCCTGCGCAAAATCATCAGGAAGCTGTTTGTAGATCTCGCATTGAGGTTCTTGAAACCTGTCGCCATGCACGGAGTCCAAATCTCCAACATCCAGTTCGAGGCGCCATACCATCACAAGTCAGACAGAGACCTGCTCATTGGTGATCAGGCCACCGACTACCTGAAACACGCCAAAGACCATAATATCCGTGAAGACAGGAAAAAAGATGTCTTTACAAATGTGAAGAAATTCTTCGTGGAAGCGCTGTCCTACCTCAAGAAGCTGCTGCCCTTGGAGGATGAGCTGTTGGGCCATGCAGAGGTGGCAGATCCTGCAGAACACTTGACAGGCAGTCCAGCATCAACTGACTACTTCCTGGAACGCTTTCCAGCACTCATACCCAAGGACTGTACCAGGCAGAAACTGCAGGAGTACGCACTCTACCAGTGCACTTCCTTGGAGATGGTGGAGGGTGAGCATGTGGATGTGTTTTGGGGGAGGGTGGGCAGGACGAAGGACGTCAGTGGAGCAGCCGTTTCACTTTTTACCCACCTTCATGGTTTCCATCTTGACCATTCCCCACTCCAGTGCACACTGCGAGCGTGTCTTCTCCTGCGTGAGAAAGAACAGAACTGACCAGCGAACAAGTCTTAGTGAAGAGACAATGGATGCACTGATGGTTGTGAAGAGCCTGCCTGAGGGCTTCCTTGCAGAAGACTTGTGAAAGGACAATGGATGCACTGATGGTTGTGAAGAGCCTGCCCGAGGGCTTCCTTGCAGAAGACTTGTGAAAGGACAATGGATGCACTGATGGTTGTGAAGAGCCTGCCCGAGGGCTTCCTTGCTAGAGAGCTGAGAAAGGACAATGGATGCACTGATGGTTGTGAAGAGCCTGCCCGAGGGCTTCCTTGCTAGAGAGCTGAGAAAGGACAATGGATGCACTGATGGTTGTGAAGAGCCTGCCCGAGGGCTTCCTTGCTAGAGACCTGAGAAAGGAACAGCTTGTTGCTGTCAAGAAGTGTTTCTCTCACACAGTGCACAAGCACTGAAGGTAGAGTCAGAGGTGCAAGAATTAGGCACCCCAGACTGACCTCAAGACTCTGTGTGTGTGTGTGTGTGTGTGTGTGTGTGTGTATGTGTGTGTGTGTTGTCTTTTGCCTACTACCAGGTTTATCCGTATGTTACACTCAGTAAAAACTCGGTTTATAAAATTACTGGGTTTAAAATTATGGAACCCGGTTTTTTTGACAGTTTCCCGCCTTTGAAAATAGTCTAATCAAGCTCCCCAAACCAAAATTTGGTCTGAAACCCAATGGTTGGGTTTCGTCGGAATCTGTGTATTCTGACTTGCACCTCTAATCTGTGTGAAAAAGTTTCCAAAGTCTACCCAACTTACACAGCGCGGGAAAAAGGCGCATGGGGCGTCACTCTCACTCAGAGTTATGGCGACAGTGGGTCGGAGCGAAGGGCGAACTCGCATGGACACGCTTCCTTTTGGTCGGAGTGTTGTTGCCAAACAGGATGAAGTAAGTTTATTTTTATTTTATTATTTTGTATTCGTGCAAAATGATTTGGTGTTTGAAAAGATTTTTCATATTATTAATATCCGCAATTGTATTTAGTGACGACTTGACATTTTGAGTCTAGCTATTCTTTCCAAGATTGTTGTGTTCACGCTTCAAGTTCAGTCATTTTTACCTTTCAATAGTTCTGAATAATATACGTTCGGTTTTATTCTCCAAGGGCTTGTGTATTAATTATTCTGATTTGTTTACTTAATCGGTAGGTGCAGCTTAAAGATAGGTGCGCGCTGCGCTTGGAGTTCAATCACCGTCTAGATCTGGATCTGGCTGCATACGTCGCTGAACCAACTTGATTGTATTGCGACGGAAAACAGGGAGAGTGCAAAAAACAAACAAACAAACAAACAAAAAACTGTGTTAAACGTCGTAGTAACATTGGAAAAGGCTGGAGGAAGGGGAAGGGTTGGGGGAGGGGTGGGGGTGGGGGAGAAGCAGGATTGCCAGCTTTGTAGTAGTAGTAATAGTAGTAGTAGTAGTAGTAATAGTATTTAGGGACCAAACAAGCCGTTAAGCTATTCAACAGTCCCATGTTTGCAGAATCTCTTGTACTACAAAAAGCTTCGGTGAAGGACACTTGTTTCAATTTTACTTATCATGTTGCTCAATATATCATTTATCATAGCTCCTAAATTGTTACCGAGCGATGCTAAGGTAATGCTTTCATTGGTGTTTCGACAAATATTTGTGAACATGCCCTCCCCCCCCCCCCCCCCCCCTACCCCCCATGCACACACACACACACAGACATTCCTATTTATGCATTAGTCAACCGTTGAATTAAAAATCTGTGATCTTCTCGGTACTTAGAGCAGTAACAGTGAACATTTATCATGAATAAGAAGGGGGTGGGGGGAGGGAAAGCAGGAGCCGAGGGATGGAGTGCAGAGATGTCTTCTCCAAAATTCATCACCTACTGCATCAGTTTTACGTATATATATATATATATATATATATATTTTTTTTTTTTTTTTTTTTTTTTAAACCGACCTACCGACCCTATCTTTAAAAGTAATGAAACAGGAAGCAGGCCATTTTTTGGCCATAATATCCCGTTGGACTTGTAAAAGTCTATTGCACCTCAGCTCTGCTCCTATGGGCTTTGTTGCATCAAAGTCTACTTTGCTATTTAGTAGTTACTAAACAGCTTTTCCGCCAGTGATAGAGGAGAAAAACTTGTTTAGTGATCACTAAATGATTAAGTAGACTTCCATGCAACAGAGCCGTGGCCACTCACTCACGTTCTGCTGTTACCCCTCCACGCCCTTGAAGGGAAAAAAGTGTAATGACACACGCAAAATCCATCCTTTGTAAGGATTTTGTTGTGTTTACTGTTAATTTTTGTTGTAGCTTTTGTGATAACTACCATTTTCTTTCTCTCCCCAGGTTTTCATGACTGCCAACGAAGTGTTTGGCTTTCTAAGGAAGGAAGGAGTATTACGTGGAAAGAGGTATACAGTTCAGTGTAATGTTTGATGTGCTTTTTTTTTGTCTGTCACTGTCGGTGATCAGCCTTTGCGATGGGCGTTTTTTTTTTTCTGTCTGTCCCAAGGATATCCCTAGAACAGCTTGGCCAAATTGCTTCAAATTTTGTGTGGTGTGTCACTCTTGATAGGAAGAGATTAGTACATGAATTATCAATGTCAAAGTCATTACCTTGTCATATGGACTTGAAAACTGAAAATGTATTTTAAGCCATATCTCGGGCACCAGGCGATGTAGGCTGCTGAAGCTTGATATTAATTTGGTTTGGTTTATGGTGCTTCCGAATAATGTGTACCTATTAAGGTCAAGATTCAGGTCAAGTTGATTGCTGGATCGTGGCAGCTGAAAATCAGTATCATTATTTCTTCTTCTGACTGTCCCAAGTACATTTTCCAAACGGGTTGATAGAATCGCTTTAAATGTTGAGTGTTAGTGTGCCACCTTAATGGAAAGAGATCCAAACATTACATTCTAAGGTGAAAGTCGTTACCTTGGTGTATGAAACTGATAACCGGAAATCTATTTTTAGCCATATCTCAAGCACTGGTTGACACTTGATGTTGAAACATGGTGTGAAGGTGGTTTAGCTTATGGTGCTGGACAGGACTACATCCTACTCTGAAGCCAAGACCGTCATCAAGGCCATGCAGCAGAAGAAATGGATGCAGGAACACCCATGCCACAACAGGACAGAGCTGTATTACCAACTGACAAGATGAGAGCAGGTCCTAGTGTTCAGGATGAGGACTGGCCTCAATCGCCTGAACCACCATCTCTACACCAAAATCCGCATCGGCCACACAGGGCAGTGCCCATGCAGGAATAGCAGCTACACAACAGAACATCTGCTCCAGTGCTGCCTGCCGTACGAGGCGCTCAGACAGAGGACCTGACCTGACCCCATGCCTCTGGCCTAAAAGCTCTACGGCAGCCTGGAGGTGCAGCACACCGCTGCCTTCACCATGGAGATAGGCCTGTCCATTTGACGATCGAGAAAAATAAAAAGAAGCAGCTTATGGTGCATTAGACACTTATGTACCGATCAAGGTCAAAGAGATCAGTGGACCCTGAAAATTGGAGGGTTGATAAACTGGAGTTTTTCCTTGTCGGGATATATCTCTGGAAAATGGGGGCAGTTGTGTGTGTGTGTGTGTGTGTGTGTGTGTGTGAGAGAGAGAGAGAGAGAGAGAGAGAGAGAGAGAGAGAGAGAGAGAGAGAGAGAGAATTAAAAGCTTCATATAAGTTCTTATCACATTACAGTAGCACTGCAGTAGTCTTGCTGTTCCTTTGGATTCGTCAGCGAGGTTGAGATGGGAGACAAGTTGCATGGGCAGCAGCCTG
This sequence comes from Conus canariensis, assembly GCA_033310375.1. Classification (NCBI taxonomy): domain Eukaryota; kingdom Metazoa; phylum Mollusca; class Gastropoda; order Neogastropoda; family Conidae; genus Conus; species Conus canariensis. The sequence continues at coordinate 4,361,126 of CM065724.1, forward strand.
TCATCCACATTACAATGCCCAGGCTCATAACCGTCCACGCATAAACCTTGGAAAGATTCATCCATGGTCAGCCATGATCGAAGGAGGCTTACTACAGTGATTAAGTTAAAAACATATTCTTTCTCATTTGAGTTACATTTGTTACTGTCTCATTTGCTGGGTTGTAAAGTGGCGTTGCTCACAAACCGCTCATTCCGAGTCCCAACACACAGTCACATCCCAGCTTGTTCAAGTTATAGAATCCAACACCAGCTGTCCAAGTGGAGCACATCTTTGTTGGATGATCAGGAGGCCACCAACCGTGAAGACACTGCACTGTTGCTGAAACAAATTTGTGGGTTTCGGTGGAGTCTAGGACACCACCTACTAATCGCCCTACTGACGACAATAATCGCCATGACCATCCAACAACAGCTCCCAAGAACACACTGATCACCATGACTTTGACCTGACTACACCAAGGGTATTAACTGGATTGGTAATTGAAACTGAAGTCACCAAGAGCAGGGCATGCAAGGCCGCAGAATTTGAGTCTGTTTCTTATTTTTTATGATTGATGGTAATGAAACGGATCATAATAATTATGTTGTGTAATTCTATTTTCGGTCTGAGACTACGCGACAGGTTTGTATTCTACACTTCCTTTCAAATAGCCCGGCATTAATTAGGTGTTATCCTGGCATTAACCAGGCCCGAGAACTACAGATATCTACAGTGTTGGTCATGGAATTAAAGCAACACTCTCAGAATCCCATCCGTTAAGTAGATGAAGCTCGATTTGTTGGTTTCAGTCTTCCCCTATGAGCTCATAGCCACCCACTCTGGGCAGGGTTGGACCAGGACAAAAAAAATCCCTTGACGGTGATGGGATTCAAACTGTAGACCTCACAGTCTGTAATCTGAGATGCTGACCACTGCACCAAAAAGATGGTCAAAGGAATAATAAATGCATGTATGGTTTCCTTAAAATCGGTTAAAAGGTGTGTTTTTGTTTTCAGTTCTGGTGGAATTCGGTGTGAAGCTGGGGACAACTTGGCGAAGGGTGATGAGGGAGTCATGGAAGCTGGTCCTGGACTCTGCAGCAATGCTACCCCGATGCCAGACCAGCCTCAACCAGCAGACCCCTTCTTCTCCACCAAGGAGAGGTATGAAAATGAAGTATACAGTAAACTGTCTTCAGACATTTGTATTGACTCAAAATCAGCCTGGGCACCTGGAGAAACTGATTATGAATCACAGGCCAGGCTACAAGCAGAACAATTGGTTGGTTGCTTTCAGTGATGCATGAGTGTTTGTACCACTGGGCTTGCATTCGTTTGAAGTTGTGAAAAGTTGGTATCCAGGAGGCGTGGGTTCTTGAAATTGTGTTTAAAAAATTAAGATTTTGATATTTTTTGTTTTTGTAAGATGGGTAAATAAAAGTGGAATATAGAGCATGTGGGCCTTTATTGAAGGCTGTCACACATATTGACATAGGCTAGAGCAGTAAAGCTTCATGTATGTTATGTTTTGCATCTTTATGCAGGTATGGGGAGTTTGTGTTATACTCCCTGTTTGGCTAGTATACTTACCATGTCAGACCATAGCATTCAACGGCAGTTAGCCAGCTCTGTCAGGCCGAATTTTTTCCGTGGCCAATGCAGTCATAAGACAGTCACGTGATGTCACCCCACTTCCGGCCCCGGAAGAAGCCAGTGTCAACTTCCTATACGTCATTCAGCGAGGCCTGGTGTATGGTAACCCCGAGAACCTTGGCGCCAGAGGGGAAGGTAGGGAGGGAATTAGAGTCTGACATGGTAAGTATACTAGCCAAACAGGGAGTATAACACAAACTCCCCATTTTGGCGTCATATACTTTACCATGTCAGACCATAGCAGAATTTAAAGGAATCGGAGGAGGGCGAGCGCCCTAGTGGTTCTTGGGGTTGACCGATATGGCTGCATTGGCCGCCACAAAGGAAATCCCCTTAGACCCATCAGCTCTGGTCATGCGGATATCCCTCAGGTAAAAATTAATGAAGGGATTTTCCGAACGCCAGTAGGCTGCCTCCAGCAGGTGGCGCACGGGGACAGAGTACTGGAACGCTGTGGAAGTGGCCAGTGCTCTGACCTCGTGGGCCCTGGGTGATAGGACAGGGAGATCCTTGTACGCCTGAGCGTAGGTAGATCTCACCGTCTTGGAGAGCCACCTGGAGATAGTTCCCGCCGAGATATCTCTAGTATTGTTGGGGTTGAGGGAGATAAGGAGTCGTCTCTGGGAGGAGCGCCTGGGGCGTGTGCGTTCCCAGTAGTACCTGAGACACCTGGAGGGGCAAAGGTCCATGTCTCCATCTTTTTCTCCCTTTCCCAAGATGTCCGTCAGGGAACGGATGACGAGGAAGGGAGAGGGGGTGCCCGGTTCTTGATTCTTTGCCAAGAACTCCGGAAGGAACTTGAGAGAGACTGAGCCGTCCCTGTGGAAGGCGTTTTCTGAGGGCATCGAGGACCGTAAAAAGGTCCCAGAGGGGGATGCGCCTAGGGGACTGGGCTTCCCGTAGAGCAACTCCTCTAGACACCTCTCTGAGCAGAAAGTCATTGTCAAAAGAAGGGCCCCCGAGTTGACGAATGGTGGTGCAGATAGCTGATCTGTAGCCCCGAATGGAGCTAGCCGACAGCTTAAGGGAAGAGGATAGGTGGGAGAGGAAATTTCCTATTTGGATGTTGGAGGGGCAGTCATGGGGAACAGAGTTATCTGAGCACCAGGCTATCCATCTCTCCCAACGGTAGTTGTAGAGGGACTCGGTGCTGGCTCTGCGAGATGCCGAGGTTAAGTCCCGTAATCCCTGAGAGGCCCCTGCCCCGGCTAGTGTGTCTAGGACGGACTGGGGTCTGTCCGAGTGGGGGGTAGCTGCAGATGTTCGCAGTTGGGCTGGCATAGAAGCCACGCGTGTAGGCGAAGCATGTTGGGATTGGAGTGAGGAAGACCTGACCGGGGTTGTCTCAGCATGTCCCAGCGAGGGCTGAGCCGGAGGGGGGGAACGTGGGTGAGGGACTTGAGGTCCGGGAACCAAGACTGGGTCGGCCACCATGGCGTTACGAGGATCAGCCTGGGTCTTTCCAGCCTCGCCTTCCTGATCACCTTGTGTAGGATGGGGAAGGGGGGAAAGGCATATGCCAGTAGGCCCGTCCAGGGGAGGGATAGTGCGTCGACTGCATACGCCTGGGGATCTGGAACGGGGGAGACGTACAGGGGCAGGCGATGGTTGAACCTGGTGGCAAACAGGTCGATCATGGGCACAAACCAATGCTCCCATACCCCCGACAGGGTATGTCTGTTGAGGGTCCACTCCGTGTGGAGGAGAGACTTCGACCTGCTGAGGGAATCCGCCAGGATGTTGCGTTTCCCTGCTATGTGTCTCGCGCGGAGGGTGATTCCCCGCGCGTGACACCAGCGAAGGAGGGCCTCTGTCCTGAGGGAGAGGCCTATGGAGCGGGCCCCTCCCCCTTTGTTGACATAGCAAGCTACCGACGTATTGTCCGTGAGGAGGAGAACAAGTCGGTGCGCGACCTTGTGTTGGAATTGGAGAAGGGCTAGCCTGACCGCTTCCAGCTCCAAGATGTTGATGTGGAGGCGTGCAGTTTGTGAGTCCCACCCCCGAGGCGTGACTCTCCTCCACGTGGGCCCCCCAGCCCAAGTTGGAGGCGTCTGTATAAAGTTCCAGTGGTTGGGTTGGGAGGGAGATGGGGACCCCGGTGGAGAGAGTGGCTGGAGTGAGCCACTCCTCCGTCGCCGAAATGAACCAGTGTCCGAGGGGAATGACCTGGTCCCAGCGGTCGGAGGTCTGTGACCAACGTCGGCGGAACTCCCTCTGAAGTTGGCGTTTGGGGACCCGCCCCAGGGGAATGAGGGGAGACAGGGACTCCATCATTCCTAGGAGGGAGGACAGGGTTCTGGCCGAGGTGTGGGGTGTCTGTGACAGGCGGGAGATGAGGTCCACTATGCGTGCAGACCTCTCCGGGGTCGGGGAGACTATCATGGAGATTGTGTCGAAACTCATTCCCAGGAAGGAGAACCTCTGGCTGGGAGTGAGTTCGCACTTGTTGGGGTTTGTGACAAACCCCAGTGTGGAGCACAGACTCAGGAGGCGGGTGGTGTGGGCTTGGCACTGGGCCCGGGAGGGGGCCAAGATGAGCCAGTCGTCCAGATACACTAGGAGGCGGATGTCTTCCTGCCTGGCTAGGGAGGCCATCTCCTTGACAACCTTCGTGAAGAGGAAGGGTGCCAGTGATAGGCCGAAAGGGAGGGCCCTGAACTGGAACACTCGGCCCTGCCAGACGAACCGTAGGAATCGTCTGTGGACCGGGTGAATCAGGATCTGAAAGTAGGCGTCCTTCAGGTCTATGGATGTGGCCCAGTCGAGATGATGGATGGAGTCTCGGATCTGGGTGGGGGTCTCCATCTTGAACTTGGTGGGCCTGAGGAACTTGTTGAGGGGCGAAAGATCTAGAATGGGCCTCCATCCTCCCGAGGCTTTTGGGATCACAAAGAGGTGAGAGTAGAAGCCGGGGTTTGGGTAGGAAACCTCCGCGATGGCCCCTTTCTTGAGGAGCTCTTGGACTTCCGTGCGAAGAGCTTCTGCTTTGGCGGGGGAGGGTTCGTTGGGGGAGGGAGGGGGAGATAGCATGAGGGGGGGACGCTCGTGGGCCCAAGGAAGGCGAAACCCTTCCTGTAGCACCGCCACTATCCAGGGGTTGAGGCGCATACGTCTCCACTGGTGGGCATGCCGGGAGAGGCTGCCCGCCCGGGGGGGCGAGGGTCTGGGCTGGTGGGAGGGGGATAGGGCGAGGGGGGGTGCTACCTGATCTAAGTCCACCTCGGGCTGTCTCCCTAGTCAGCTCCGGGAGCGTGACTGTTGGCCGAACCGAAAATTTTGCTGATGGGGTTTTGGCTTAGGCCTTGGGAGAAGATTAGGTCGCTTGGCGGGCCGTGCGGTGCGGGAAGGCGATTGCCTGGGATAGGGTCTGTGCCTGGGGAAGGAACGAAGTGGGGGTCTAGCAGGGCGTGGCGGTGGCCTGGGCGCAAAGGACACAGCCTGCTTGCGTTCCTCAACTGCTTGGGCTATGACGTCAGCCGAGTAGTCGCCAAAGAGCGACTGGTCCTGGCCCGGGATGCATCGCAGGGCTGCCTTAAGCGTCGGGGAGAGAGAGGTCCGCGCCAGCACGGCATCTCTCGCGACCAACAAGCAGTTGAAGTGGCTTCTGGCTGCGCTGTCCGCCGCAGCCGAAAGGTGATGCGAAATCCTGTTAACTAAGTGTCGCATGAAAGGATCGCTGAACAAGCGAGGGTCAGGCTCTTGGTGCTCCTCAGAGCCCGAGTCCCCCGGTACTGGGATGGCACCATCATCCTCCGGCCATAGAGCCTCCGCTCGCTGAAGGAGCATGCCCAAGTAGGTGTGTCCCGCCGTGGTGTGGAGGATGCCCATCCTGGCTACTCGGTCCCATTCCTTCAGGTTCTTAAATGAGATGGTGCCGGAAGTAGGGGGGGGCAGGTGGGGGATCAACCGACGGTCCGACTGGGAAATGCCCATCTCCCTGGTCACGGGATTGTCCGTAAACAAGGAGGAGACTGAGGGGTTCTTGCGGTCCCCGAGGAGGAAACCGACCTGGGCTGCATGTGGGGCCGAGAGGGGTCCCTGTCCTGGTGGAGGGATGGCGTGCGCACCCCTGGCGCGAGTTGCTGGGCCTTCCCAAATTGAGGCGAGGGATTGGGGGGCAACGATCTTTGGTCTAGATCTCTGGGCCGGGGGGGGACCGGCGAAATGGGAGAGGGAGAGAACTTCTTCAGCGGGTGCGGCCTCCCTCCTAACGAGGTCTGGTCGCCACCGTTCTATCGTGCGGACATCGTACAATGAGGTGGAGGCTAGTTCTTCCTCATCGTCCGCCTCAGGGAGGTACTGGTCCTGAGAGGGTTCATAGCACCCGTCATCAGGAGGTAAGTCGAGGGGTGCCTGTAGTGAGTCCCCGGTGGCCCTATAATCGGCGGCCGGGACATCGTCCTGCCGATCGGACAGCTCCCGAGGAGGGAGACCAAGGTCGACCCAGGCAAGTGAGGCCGGGTGCCACATTCGACCATATAGCTGGTCGTACTGGGTGTTGGCGTTAAGCCACTGGTCTCTCTCGGGGGCATAGAGCCACCGGTCCCCGGGGAGGTAAACGGGCTGTGGCGGCCCTGGGGTGTAGGCAGAAAATCCCCGGGGACCCGGGTAACCTGAATCACTGTTGGGGGGGTCTTGAGAGGCCGTGGCCTGTCGTCCCCGTCCAGGTCCGTGCACTGTACCATACACGTCCTTGGAATGGGCCTGGGAGGGCCATAATGGTATGGAGGAGGATGCGGAAGTCGAGCCCCCAACCCGCGAAAGTGCGGATTGGTCAGGATGCGGTCCCGTGTTCCTCCCCCTGGAGGAATATGTCAGGTTACCCTTGGTCCCGCTGGTAGATCCTCCCCCCGGAGGAGCGGGACCGCGGACGTTGCCCAAATGGGGATCCGAAAAGGTCGGTTCCCCAACGTCCAATACCCCTAGGGAAGAAGGTGACGTTCGATCGGGGTAGGTCGACCGTCCTTGTGCATGGGCACGGCCGGGCCCATGGCGCGGCGTGCCCGCACGCCCAGGATTATGGACACCACCGAGGTCGTGCGTCGGGGTGACCATAAGGCTGCTTCCGGAGTCGAAGCGCTCATCGAGCTCAGGTGTTGGCTGCACCCGTGCCCGGTGGGGCCGAGCGCTATGAGTGGACGTATCAACTTGGGGGGAAAAGGAGATACGTGACTCATCAAGGCGAGTGACGGATGGTGATTCCATCCCAGATCCGTCACCCGTGCTGGTCCGCGGCTCGGCAAGGTGCCCCGGGGGCCGAGATTCGCGTGACTCAGCATGATAGTGAGAAGTCTCCGAGCGAGTCCGTAGGCTAGAGGGCAAGCTGGCCGATGGAGAAGGGGTGGGGGAGGGCGAATTCCGTTGGCTAGTCTTTGCTCGGCAGGGCCCCTTGAGGGGAGCCTTGCCCTTAGACTTTTTGGGCAGCACCTTGAGGGGAGCTTTGCCCTTAGACTTTGCAGGCAGATCAAATGAAAGGCATTTTGAAATGGTGGCCGCTTGCCTATCAGCCTTGGGACGCCGCGGTCGTGCGTCCGTCGGTTTGGTAGACGAGGAAAGATCACGCGTCCCTTCCGCGGAGGAGTCGTCTCTGTCTACCTGAACCGTACGTTCATCGGTGTGAACGGATTGCTCCGAGATGGAATCGACCCGCGGGTTCTCCGGGAAATTGAGCGAACTCCGAGCAGTGGAGTGGCTCGACCCGGCGGTGTCCTTCACCATGTTGGGCACAGGTGGATAGAGCAAACCCGGAACACACGACCGCAAAGAGGAGACAAGGTGGCCGATCGAGAAAATCAATTAATCTCGATCGTCCGTGTGGTGTCGTGCAAAGTGCTCGAGAGATCGACTGAAACTCGAACTACCCGTACACGCCACCGGTCGGGTGACTGGTATGGCTATTAATAGCAATCTCTCTTTTTGGGCACTAAATCTTAATAAGCAGATCAGTGTCACGCACCCTTACTCGAACACGTTCTACCTGTGAAGGGTATTATTGAGCACTAAACCTTAATAAGTGGAACCAGCACAAAATGCGTGTTGAACCCGAGGCTCGGCAATATGGTGGGGGAACACGACCGGCGAGCGGTGCCGACGATCGCGAGTAACAAAGTCGCGAGAGTGCCGGTAAAAGAGACAAATCTTTTAATAAATACGCTCCCGAGAGTGCCGGTAAAAAAGATAATTCTTTTAATAAATACGCTCCCACCAAGAGCCTCACACGGCAAAATACTCAGGGTCTAGTGCAAGCCACAACTGAATCAAGTGTAGAAACAAAACACAGCAATCTTAACACAAAGGCAAGTATAGGCGAGACAGAGCACAAGACTTATCTTGCTTTGACGGCAGGCCGAAGATGAATGACGTATAGGAAGTTGACACTGGCTTCTTCCGGGGCCGGAAGTGGGGTGACATCACGTGACTGTCTTATGACTGCATTGGCAACGGAAAAAATTCGGCCTGACAGAGCTGGCTAACTGCCGTTGAATGCTATGGTCTGACATGGTAAAGTATATGACGCCAAAATTGTCTCGCATAGCATTAACACCATGCAAGTGGAGTGTGGTTGCCCACATGGTGGGTTAATCATAAAGGGTCAGTCGCTGTCGACAGGACTATAAATACGTAAATAAATAATGCTGAAGAGTTTTAGTCTTGGAAAAATGTATTGCATTGTAGTCTGCAAATTATGGTAGTTATTTTAGCATTGTTGACTGGGAAACAGTTTTGTCTTACATGGACGCACATAGGCTTGCAGTTACATCCACACAACGGACAGACCATACACCCATTGTCCTTATCCACAGGTTGACAGTCATGAAGAGATACATATCATTTTTTTGTATTGTTTGATTGTACTTCTTGGAACTAAGTATTGCACGTACAAATACAAAAACAACTCAGTATAAATGTGTGTGTATGTGTTTTCAGTTCTGATGAAGCTGGGGACAACTTGGTGAAGGGTGCTGAGGGAGTCATGGAAGCTGGTCCTGGATTCTGCAGCAATGCTACCTCAATGCCAGACCAGCCTCAACCAGCAGATCCCTTCTCCAGTTCCTTTGAGGAGGGCTATGAAAGCGAAGTGGACAGTGACATATCTTTGTTTAGTTTCGTTGATTCTGAATCAGACTGGGCCCCAGGTTCGGGAGACAATGATTTTGAATCAGATTTTGAATCAGACAGTGAATGTAATGCAAGTCTTCCATCCCATTATGACCCTGACATAATACCTGACACAGACAATGAAATGTCTTGTAAGGAAATTATAAAAGAAACTGATGAAAGTTCTTCTGATAGTATTGTGTTTCCAGTGCTCCATGGAGAAAAAAGTAAACTCACAAAACGTGATTCGGCTAATGAAAGTGGAAAATGTGGTGATGCTACAGTTGGCAAGCCTGCTCGTGGGAATAAAAGCTCCAAAAGTAAACAGCATTGTTGCAAGTTTTGTCAAAAAATGAACACAAAAATGTCGACACATTTGACACGAGTGCATCGACTAGAACCAGAAGCTGCAGCCATCCTTCAAATGAGAAAAGGAAGTGCTGAAAGAAGAAAAGCGTTCATAAAACTGCAAGATGAAGGTGACTTCAAACATAATTATGAAGCCATCAAAAACAAAGAAGGCAGCTTAATCCCCAAATACCAAAAGAAGGAACACTGTACAACGCAAAATGAGTATGTGGCGTGTCAGTATTGCAAAGCACTTTTCCTGAGATATCTTCTTGTTAAACATGACATAACCTGTCCACAAAAACCTGACACTGCTCCTAAACCTAGAAGAGGGCAATGTGTAAAGCAAGGTGAAATGATGATGCCTTTGTCAAGCAGTGTCTCACGGAATTTCTTCCAGAAAGTCATTTCAAACATGAGAGATGATGAGATAAGTTCTGTCATAAGAAACGATTCTCTGATCTTGAAATATGGCGAAAGATTATTTTACCGCAGGGACATTGAAGAAAATACACCAGGTCAGATCCGCTCACGCCTTCGAGAATTGGGCAGACTTTCTCAGTTAATGAGAAAACATTCAAACATGAAGGTTTCATCTCTGGCTCAAGCTATTGACCCTGTCAATTTTGACTTGCTGATCACCTGCACCAGACAGTTAGGTGAATTCAGTGACTCCACAAACATGTGTAAAAAGGGATCACTTGTGTTAAAGTTGGGGTACAGCTTGAAAAAAGCATCCCAGATTCTCAAAGCAGAAGCTGTTATGATGGACGACACTGCCCTGAACAAGAAATGTGAACGTTTTGATACACTGTATCAAAGTGACTGGTTTGACCGTGTGTCAGCTTGCGCTTCACAATCCGTCCAGAGAGCAAAGATGAACAAGCCAAAACTGATCCCATCTCTGGAAGATGTCCAGAAAGTGAATTCCCTTCTTCAGAAAGACAACCAAAGTGACTCTTATGGAACATTGGCAAAAGCTACACTAGCATCCATCACAGTTTTCAACAGAAAACGTGGTGGAGAAGTGCAACGAATGAAGTGGTCAGACTACCATCAGAGCAGAGCCACAGAAGCTGCTCCACCAGAAGAAATGCTTCTTGATGACCTAACAGTCACTGAAAAGAAATTAGTTCATGTGCTTCACAGAGTGGAAATCAGAGGCAAGTTCAACAGAGCAGTGCCCATTCTTTTGACTCCTGAGATGGTTCAAAACATTGAAAAGCTGCTTGACCTCCGCCGCATCTTAGGGATTGAAAGTGAATACATGTTCATGACCCCGACAGGAACACACCCTTATAGGGGACCTGAAGTTCTGAAACAATATGCTTTGAATGCTGGTGTTACGAATCCATCCTTGTTCACTGCAACGGCTCTTCGCAAACAGCTGGCGACCTTAAGTCAAGCCATGGAGATCTCCAAGTTAAAGCAAGACCAACTGGCGTCCTTCCTTGGCCATGACATTCGTGTCCACACGTCAGTTTATCGCCAACCACTTGACATTTTGCAAAAAGCAAAAGTGGCCAGCATTCTCTTCAGAGTGAATCGGGGATTGACCGTAGACGAAGATGGTGAAGACTTGGATAAAGAGGAGCTGGATCCTGACAAAGAAGCAAATAATGTTGAGGACGCTGATGAAGATGAAGATTTCTCCAGCAACATTGTAGAGGTGGAAAATGCTGAGATGTCAGATGAAAGAATGTCGGTGTGTCATGCCCCAAAACACACCGGATCCACCGCAATTGTCTCAACCGTGAGTACTTCAGAGCCTGACTTGTGCATTTCAAAATCCAAGTCCCCAAAGCAGACAAAGACGCCAACGCAGACAAAGACACCAAAGCAGACTAAGAGACCATGGAGCAAATATGAGATAGCTGCTGTGCACAGACAGTTGTCCCATTGCATTACGATGAACAGAGTCCCCCAGAAGCATGATGCACAGAAAGCTGTAGCTTCAGAACCAGATCTTCGCCGCAGAAGTTGGACATGCGTGAAATACTATGTGTACAACTTACTGAAGAAACAAAGAATGAATCAAAATGTCTGATTGGATTAGATTAGATCCAGTGAGACTGTTACTCCCCTCCCCCCAATCTCCTCTCTCTTCAAGGATAGACACTAATTGAATATGGTGATGATAGACGAGTTATATGCAAAATCATTTGTTGTACAGCCGAGTGTAAACAAGACTGGATGACAATTTTCAAATATATATGCCCTGTAAGCTTATACAGTTATGTTCATGCGACATGGACAGATGTAACTCTTTCACGTTTCTTGCTTGGCTGCCTCAGTTTATCTGTCGGTTTCTCTGAATATCTGCCACTCCCCTCCCTGTCGCTCTCTCCTCTCTCCCTCTCTTTCTCATTCTTTTCGCTTGTAGTACCCCTTCTTCTTTGTACTTAGTCTTTCTTAAGTGTTTTTCTCCCTTCCTCTGTAAGTCGAAGGGGGCAATGCCATGATCAGTTGTGTCATTATGTACGTTAACCTGTATGAATGTGAATGGATCCCATTTCAACGACAGAAACCGAAAAGTAAAGCTACGTTCTTGCTAGAAGTATGCCAGTGAAAGGTTACTTTTTTTCTTATTCGTTATGTGCATTGATAGGTAAATATTTACAATAATAATTAATTTTGGTCGATTGTTTATTGATCCATTTATACCTTGTTCTTTTTGTCTGCGCATTGATGGGTAAATATTTACAATAATAATTAATTCTGGTTGATTGTTTATTGATACATTTATACCTTGTTCTTTTTGTCATTATAATGAGTGCATGACTTATGTCTAAAGTTTGAAAGGCCGGAGCGCTTCCGTGTTAATATGTGGGTTAGAATTCTTCATCCGTGCATTCTTTCTTCTATCTGACTTTGCCTCCCCCCTTACTCCATTGTAGTAGAGACATTCCAGCTTCTTAAACAATTGTGACAAAGTACAGGAAAACCAGGCGAAAGTTCAAAATCATTATTTTAACATTTTTATGACCCCGGAGTTTGTGCAGTGACGGTGTTTTTTGTTGTGTCAGTAGCTCTGTGTGTGTGTATGCTTGTTTGCAGCTTAACACCATGAAGGAGTAAAGATAGGAAGAGGAAACTTGGTGGGCATGTAGGTTATGTATTGTGGATGTGCCGTTTGGGTTCAAGGTCATGACCTTGACATATTCATGACCTTGAAAACTGAAAATCATGAAGAGAGGTAGCCAATGCGGGTGACGCTCAAATTAATGCTACATTCGGACACCACAGTTCTAGCTACATTATTTGAAAGTTTGAAGTTTTACAGACTGAAAAGCTCTAAACAGAAATGATTTGTCTGTATAGTCTTTGCTTCATTTTGTTTTAATTTGACAAGATACACAGAATCAAGTATAATCAATTTATCTCTTCCTGTTCATTGCTAAGAATGTTTCTCATCGACTTTAACCAGGTTTTCCCATACTATGTGACATTTAATGTTGTCAATTTGAACTGTAAGCGACTTGTTTTACCTTTAGACCAGTCGCTGCTTATGCGCATTTTTCCTGTGCTGGCAGCTGCGGCCATGATTGTGGGTGCAGGTTGGATATTCCCTTTGGCGATTGCAGTGCAAATTGAGTGAATCACCCAGTTTTTGTATGGTTTTGCCCTAGTTTGCATACAGATCGCTGATCTGATTGTCTGGTCTGCAGTCATGAATGTGGCCTCTGGGGACTGGTGATGTTGAATGTTCATTGTGACTGTATCAATGGAAAAATTGTTAATTAAGGTAGATTACATGTTGAAGTCGATATGCACAATGCCAAGAAGTGTTTCACTAGTGTCAGTGCTTAATTTCGGCAACACCCATTGTGTTGTATTTTCTCAGATTGACTTCAGACGCTCGCATCAGTGCCTTGAATTGGGAATTATGGTTCATGAAAGTTTTTCTCTTTTTTTTTTTTCTCTTTTTCTGTGTATTTGCACTTGTGAACTAATTATTATTATTGCCTTTTGTTCATTTCTCTTTAAGAATGACTGCTAATTTTTTGTTTATTTTGTCAGTGATTGACCTGTTATAGATTTGTTTAGAAATTTCAAATATTTTTATTAAAATATCTTGTGAAGATAAAGGATGAATAGGTTAGGTTTAAATAATTGTGTAATTATTCAAATATAATTCTTTCAGCATATATATAGAGAGAGAGAGAGAGAGAGAGAGAGAGAGAGAGAGAGAGAGAGAGAGAGATGCTTTTAGTTAAATGTCTTTACATGTCTCTGGTGAAATTTACATTTACATTAATGTCTATCGGCAAAAAGGCCGTTGAGTTTTGAAAGTAAAATTCTTGTTCTGGTCATCGTTATGTGAAAGAGTGATTATTAAGTATTTGAATGCTATCTTGTGTATACAGACTCCTTAACAAAAATCATGGACCACTTTTTCAGGAGCACATCACACAAAAAAGCATTAAACAAGGATTAATGAAAGAAATGATTTTAGATTTTGAAAAGATGCTGCTGGAAATCAACAAAATCTTTAAACTAAAGAAAAAGCATAAGAAACTTCACTAATTCATAAAAGGGTCAGTGACTTTTGTTGACGAGTGTATTTACTTCTTCCTCTTTTTTATGTGTGTTTGCAATTTTACATTGTTGTCTAGTTTGTTTCATTCTTCTTCATGCCGTCAGACACATACCTTCCATTCTTCATTTTTCTGCACGCCCATCCTTGTCTTTCTTTCATCATTAACACAAACAACAGTTTTTCTCGTAAACGTTCACTTAAATTTCTCCTTCTTTTTTTTTCTTTTCTTTTTTTTATTCATTTTGTTTCCAGTTTCATTTTGGGATGACACTTAAAGAGACCTTCTCTTTCTGTTCTTGTACCTTGGCTGATAAAGACTGCAGGGTCATCCCAAATGCTGAAGCACTTGAACACTATGTACAGATGCACAAGATAGGGATGAGAACATTACAAATGTGATTGTTGTCTATTACCCCGCCGGGTGTGTCCCGTCTGAGCCTGGACTCTTTCCCCAACCCTTAGACCATTGGCAGTGGGCTGGGTGCTAGTCTTTCAGATCAGACGAAAAACTGAGGTCCCGTGTGCAGCATGCGTTTAGCGCACGTAAAAAATCCCACAGCAACAAGGAAGTTGACCCTGGCAAAATTATTTGGAAAACTTCACTTTCGTAGGAAAACAACTATACAGACATGCATAAACACCCAACAAAGTTGGAGTAAAACTGACAATACTCTCAAGTATAGTATGGGTGGCCCAACAGGGTAAAACGAGTTCACAAGCTACCAGATACTAGAACACGAAAAAAAAAAAAAAAAAAAAAAAAAACCCGCCACATAGGCAGCCACACTCCAACTTTGGGTGAAAAGACATTGGTTGCTGATTGTTGTCAACTCAGACGTAGGACATCTCTGCCTTACCCTTTGCAAAGGTTTTTGCTTTGAAACTGCACAACAAACATCCACCTGCTGATTATATTTAAAGTATAAGGCAAAGGTCACACAGAGATAAGCGGTCAGATTCAAGGAGTCAGCATTTGGAAGAGATACCTTGGCTAATAAAAACTGCAGGGTCATCCCAAACGCTGAGGCACTTGAACACTATGTACAGATACACAAGCTACGGTGATTTGAGGATTTTCGAAAAAGGGATATTGGTTTATTTAAATTTTTCACTCGCTTAATTTAAAGCAATGGCACTTCCGTTCTCTCTCTCTCTCTCTCTCTCTCTCTCTCTCTCTCTCTCCACAACACTGACGCATTCTTCCTTGTCCAATGTCAAGTTTTATTTGAGAAGTCGCAATTGCAAGCATCTTATTCGAGAAGTACCATTGTATATGTAAAAAAACCCAAACAGATATACAATAATAAAAACCATTTATACATTTAAAATATACATTCAAAAACACGCAGAACAAACATGTGAAATACAGACTCAACTACAGAATTTAAATGTCAGATGGCTATCATTTTTATTAGACACTTCATGGGTTGGATCACATTATCTATATAGTAGCTGCAGTTATCCTGCATATACATACAAAGTCTACACATACATGCACTCAGTTTTCGTCATTTGTCAGACAGAGTGTAACGAAATCAAGTTAAGTGTGAAACCCATTTTTCCTCCTTAGTTTGACAGAGTGTATAATATTTAAATTAGATGGAACCCACTGGTATCAAATAAACCCATTATTTCACACGAGTCTACTCTGACACACATAAGGTATTACAAGTTCCGTTTGCTCTGAATTTATAGCAATACTAATCATCAATCTATTTGTCATCCATTTGAAGCCCCAAATCCACAAGAAATAGGGAAACCCAGTTTGCCTAAGTTTAACATGAGACTCAATAGTGGGCAAAAGAAGGTATGTGTGTGCATGCGCGTGCATGTCTTTTGACATTTAAATGATCAAGAGTTTTCTGAAAAAAGGTATGTCCATTTGACTGATTCTTGAGTACATTTTTGTCTGTTATCAATCATGAAATGTTTCCAATGTTTTAACAGTGGTTTAGCTTTTGTTACACTTTTTTCTTCATATATTTTGATCTGCACAAAGGCCTATACAGTCAATGTTTGGCTGATCTAGAAGTCCAAAATCTTTTATCAAATAACGGTCTTCTCTATTATTATACCTAACTCTGACTCCTCTGAGCTTAACATCTAGGATTAAAGCCCCCCCCTGCCCGGCCACTTCTTCAGCCAATCGTTTTGAAACTGGTGTTCCCTTGCACTGGCACTCTTTTCGGGCTGCTTCTCCGAGCTTTTGGATGTAGTCGCAGTTTCTTCATGATCTTCTCCACCCTCGCATGGCACAGAATCTTTTTTTTTTCACTTTTCCTCCACGAAAGTCGAAGTAAGGTGGGTGCACGCTTTATTTTGGAAAATATCCAATATGGCACCTCAAACTCTCGCAACTTCTCGTCGGTGATCGAGATGGAGGAGATGAACGCCGCCGTCTGGTTGATTTACACTAACAGCCAATGAAATATCAAGAAATCATTCGCTCCTGCTCAGTCCTAGTTTCAGTTTTTCAAGCAGTCGACAAACGAGTGCCCGCAACGATCAGTGAACAGGGCGGGCAGTCCTGCAACTGTGCAGGAGTCTGCCCGCGTTAAGACTCCATAATTGCGGGAAGGAACAGATTTTCGGGGGATTGTACCAATCCCGCGCTCTAGATTAAGCTCTGACTCCTGTGTGTGTGTGTCTCTCTCTCTCTCTCTCTCTTTGTTTTTGGTCTCTTTCTCTCTCTCTTGAGTAAGAATGTTTCTATACATTGTAACATGGTATTTTCTTCTTTGGTTCTAATCCCATGTGTTTTAGGTTTGTGCTGGATGAGAATTCACCATGGGAGAAAAACTGGTCATCCAAAATGCGCAGAAAATGTATGATCCTTTGACACAGCAGTACAGCCTCCCAGACCCTGGACTGCCTGCTCCATCCTGTGTCCACACCAAGCGGTCACTTCCCCTGATTCAGCCAGGGCACATTGACAGACCACTACCTTCATCAGCCCTCAACACAATACCAGGCACATGTCAAATTCATAGCTTGCGGCGATTAGGCTACAACAAAATCTGCACAAGAAACTTGTCATTTTACTGTGATCCTTGTCTTGGACTGGAAAACCCAGGGCCAGTCTGCATGCCTCAAGACTATGTTGAAGACTGGGAGGATAAACACACTGCCTTCACCAAGTTGGGAAAAGAGTCTTTCACTTCTATTCATGGAACTTCTCCCTCTCCCTTCCATGCCTCACCTGCTTCACCTTCCCCTCCTTGCCAGTTCTACAGAGTCCCTTCTCAACTGGCTGAAGAAGAAGACCACAGAATGTCCTTTTTCCATTCGATTCAGGAACAAATGGTCCAGGCAAAAACATATGCTGAGCTGAAGACCGTCTGCAAGGATGCTGCTGCTCTTGCCATGGAATACAGCCTTCCAGGCGACCGGCAACACTACCTAACATCAGTGTCAGAAGTTTCTGTTGACGGCGTGTGTCTCAATCTCTGCCCAAAAAATGCACCTCAACTCCTCTTTCCTGTCAACATCCTGGGAGATGGAAACTGTTTGCCTCGAGCAGTCAGCATGTTGGCCTTTGGAGATGACAGCTGGCATGTTGAAGTCAGGGTTTGGTTGGTGATTTAGAAGATCACTCGCTTTGAACTTTACCTTTGTCCTGAATTCTTAGATAAGATAATGTTGCTTATAGCCCAGCCGACCGCAAGGGGCCACATCAGGGCTGTCACCACGTTAAAACCAACTTCCTGAATTCTTGAGCAATGGGTCATCAGATAATGGCCGTAACATTCTTAAAAAGCTGAAACTATATTCAGAAAATAGTCTCTGCCAGCGCAATCACTCTTCAGCTCTGGACGATGAAATCTTCATGATGAGAAGACCATCAAGAGTGTGGCATGTGACCAGCTACCGTGGCAAAGTGGTTAGCGTAGCGGACTCCTGGCTGGGAGGTCGTGGCTTCGAATCCCATCAGAGTCATGTGGGTTTTTCTGCCCCGACCGGCTCCTACCCAGAGTTGAGTTTGCTGCAGACTCAGTTGGGTTCACTGGGACCACACAGTCGAGTTTCATCCACTCAATGGACGCATTTCTGAGAGTGTTGCTCAAATTTCCTGACCAGCACTACAGGTGTCTGTATCTCTCGGGCCTGGCTGAGATGGGTTTCCATAGTGTTGGTGGTAAGTGACAATGATTTTTTTTCTGTGTCTCTTTGACAGGAAGCCGGAAACAAAAAGCAAGCGGGAATTCAGGGCCCACATCCAAACGGCCCAGAATGGCTGAGAGTAAGTGGAGTTGGGAACTTACAGTTTTTTAATCCGTCATAGTTACTGGAACTTAAAAGAAAAAAAAAAATTTTAAACATCATATATGTAGGTTAACATCATCGATTTCGAGTTGAAAAGGCTTTGGCTTGATTTCTGTCACACCCATTTATTTTAACCCTTACGCTGGTTGTCGCGACATGTCGCGCCACTACGTCAGGGCCACCACTAGCAGTCACGACTCAAGTAGTGCTGAAGGGTCGGCTTGATTGACCTAGTTTGACACACACATGCAAAACTAAGGTTCATTCACAAACTAATTTGCATAGATGACTGAGCTCGCCCTGGAACATGGATTTTCAGCATTTTGAACTGGTTTATCGTTAGTAGTAGTCAGTTATGCATAGCACGACTCGAAGCGTCTTGCACACAACAATGGCGGCGCCCGCTGGAGAACGTGACAGAGTTATGAATCTGTTTGATGATTTTTCTGCCGATGCTGTCGTGGAAGAAGCAGGTGAAGAAGAACTTAGAGATATTTTGAATGGATTGGCTGAGGTTGGTGATATTTTTTTATCTAGAACAAGCTGCCAGTAACCATGATTTTGAGATCGACACGGACAGTGGCTGGACGAGTGAGAAGGGGTGTTGTCAACATGCCATTCAGTGGGAACGAAAAGCTAAATGTTGTGCTTCCAAACGATCCTAAACCTTTTAATTTTTTTTCATTGTTCATTGATGATGGTTCGATTGGTTTGATAGTGCAGCAAACTAACCTGTCTGCTGAGAGAAAAATTGAGCAGGGAAATTTGAAAGCAGGTTCACGCCTTCATCGTTGGTCACCAGTTACGTTTTCAGAGATGTGTGTTTTTTTGGCTCTGGCTATCACAACAAGGTCTCGTTTTGAAACCCAGTATCGAAGAGAACTGAAGTCAAGAAGTTGTTAGCACACCTTTTTTTTTTCTCAGCACATGTCACTGAAGCATTTTCAGTCAATTTTAAGCAACTTTCACATTGCTGACAATTCCAAAGATGACAAGAGTGATCCGTTGTTCAAAGTGAAACCCCTTCTTAGCCATATCAAACTGAAGTTCTCATCTGTATATTCACCAGCTGAAAACCTTAGCTTTGATAAAGCAACATGTCCCTGGAAGGGCAGACTTCGATTCAGAGTGTACAACCCAGCCAAGCCAGACAAGTTTGGAATTAAACTCTATGAGGTCTGTGAATCAAAATCAGGGTATGTGTTAGGTATGGATGTGTACCAAGGTGCCACCCCAAACACAGTCTATACAGAGGCACTAGGCACCACAGCGGAGCTGTCCACTACCACCCACACAGTCCTGCCACCCCAAACACAGTCTATACAGAGGCATTAGGCACCACAGCGGAGCTGTCCACTACCACCCACACAGTCCTGAGTTTAATGACATTTTGTGGACTCTTAGACAAGGGCCACAAAGTGTATATGGACAATTATTACACCAGCCCGGAATTGTTTCACCAACTGTACTTGCTGAACACATATGCTTGCGGGACAGTGAGAGTCACCAGGCAAGGCATGCCAGAAGCTTTTAGAAAGCAAAAAACAAGAGGTGATACTGTCACATTGCAGCAGGGGGAGAGCATTTATTGAGTGAAAGACAATTTGTTTGCCATTAAACATCATGACAAGCATGATGTTCACGTCTTATCGACCATTCATGGGCCACAGCAGACCACACTTGTAAAAGTTGACGATTAAGGCAATCATGTCCTCAAACCTTTGTGCATTGTGGACTACATTCACAATATGGGAGGAGTGGATACTACTGATCAGATCATAAAAAACTACTCCTTACTGAGGAGGACAGTGAAGTGGTGGCAAAAACTTTTTTTTTATCTGTTCACTGTCACATTGTGCAATGCATTCTGTCTGCACAAGTTTGCAACAACTACTATGCCTCATTACCAGTTCAGACGAGAGATAGTGCATGCACTTGTTTCACAGTCCCCTGATGCCCCTGTGCCTTCTAGCAAAAGAAGAAAGTGCCCAAATCCCCCTCAGAGACTGGTAGGGACAAACACGGCTGTCTACATTCCCGCAAAGGAAGGTGCAAAGAGGAAGAGACCAGTTCATGACTGTGTTGCATGCAACAGGAAGAGGGGTGAGCGTGATGGCTACAAACGCAAGCAGTCCTCATTCATGTGTAACACCTGTCAAGTTGTCTTGTGCCACCCACGCTGTTTTGAAATATATCACTCCAACATGGACTATAAGCGAGTTCTGCGCAATCTGCCTGATGAAGCTGGTGATCAATAATATGAACACTAACTCACCTGTACATACCTGTGCATACCTGTAATTATGTAGGCAAAATACAGTGACTTCTATATGATAGGTACACTGTGGACAGTGACTATTTTAGTGTTTTTATGCTTTCAGTAAGTGATTTCAGTGCGGAAAGAAAGTTCTGTACTTCAATTCTTATCTGGGTTACCTGCTTGGAAGACAGACTTGTATAAAACACAATGACTTTACAGTGAAAAGCTCCAACTTTTTCTGGGGATACTGTGGAACATCAGTGACATTATTAAAACTGTAAGCAGCTCTTGGAGTACATTTTCCTGTCCACCACTCATGAGCCACCTGTTTTCATCTAGAATTTCCACGTTTCTGACAGGTAAGCACCCACTCACTCACAAGCACACAAGATTTGTTTTGTTTTATTGATTATTCAATTACTAACAACTTTTATTCTGCATGTCATGTTCAGATACTAATAATTAAAAAGTTATGCATGCTATACAAACGTTACTGTTTTTTTCAAACTTGCCTTCTGTTAATTTGCCAGACAACGTGCTGTTAGTAAGCTGTAAAACAGCCAGTGTAAGGGTTAAGTTTTTGCACCCCAATGGGCTCCTACCCAGAGTTGAGTTTGCTATAGGCTGAATTGGGAAGGCTTGAATTAATAGAAGCGTCTCTGACAGAGTTGCTCAAATTTCCAGACGAACACTGCAGGTATGTGACAGGCCTGGATGACTGTCACAGGCACGATCGGCGCATCGGCCGCTTGTATAATGAAGTAAGGCGACTAGGATTCCTCCCTTATAGTTTGTTCGGTCAGTGAACTCTTTTCAGTTTTCACACAGACGAGCCCCGACCTCTGCCGCTGGTAGATGCGCTGTCGATTGCTGACCAGAGCATGATTTTTCTTCAACCCCCTCCTAGAAGGGATTATTTTATTATGCTCTGATGTAGACCTTGACCGGGACGAGGATCCACCCTGGCGAGCGATGCGGGTTGTCTTTGAGCTACTTCCCTTAGCAGTAGCAGCCGACGTTTTCCCCCTGCAGTGCCTGACCCAGTTTGGCGGTCCTTCTTCTTCTCCTGAGAGCTGTGTACCACCGGGCCAGCTGCCTTCACTACGCCGCAGTGAGAAGATGTCGAACTTCACCCCCCACCTCCTTCCCTGGTGCTTAGTCGCAGAAGTGGGCTACTTGGAACTCTGTGACCTATTTTTCTCCTCTGTGCGCAGCACAGGAGATTGGACTTTGTATCGTGTGTTCTCTTCTGCGGTACGGACTCCCGCCACGCTTCCTTCCCTCTTCACGGCAGGAATAAGGTTGGAATATATATTTCTTTAAAGTATTTGTGCACAGGTTTTTTTCCCTGACAGCGCCTTTTCCAGAACTGATCAAAGACTGATTCGCAAGTTGTTTTTGTGTCAGCAACTTGTATTTGTCCTGTAAACAATTTTATGTTTCAGGAAAATTATCATTACTTTTCAGGACAAGTCTGGAGTTTGGTTATAATGTATGATGACATGTTTTGGGAAAAATGTTGTATTTCTGATTATGTGAAGTATCAGGATTTTGGATGTGTTGTGTGTGGGAGTTGTGGAATCTGCTGATGTTCTCCCATTGAGAGAGGCCTATGGGTCTAATTAGTAGTAGCTAATATAACTGAAAAATTGACATTATATTTGTGCCTTTGACAGCAGGATTATATACTACGCACAAAAAGTTAAGGATCGGTATGTGAAAACAGGTGCGTAATAAACTCAGTTCGCTACTGTTATTTATTTCTTAGTCCAGCCAAATTGTCATGAATTCTTGTTCAGCTGTAAGTGGACGATGTTGTGTTAGTGCGAAAATTGCACGGGATTCTCTACTACTGAGCTGGGCCGCAAACGGAAAAGCGGAAACTTGCGAAAAATGACCTTGTTTTGGACCGTTCTGCCTGAACACATTGCACTTGCCAGATGGAAAAACCATTATGCACGTGCAAGCACTGCTGTTTATGTGTGAGATGCTGTCGCTCGCTTGGCTATATACGAAGACATTCCACCAGTAGTAGGCCTGATCTGACAATGCCTCCACGACGAAAATTAAGCGAGTTGGATAGGGGACGAGCTGTTGCATGGTTCCAAGATGGTGTTCCCAAGCGAGAAGTGGCCAGGCGACTTCATGTGTCCATCTCGGTCATTGTCCGACTGATTCAACACTTCATAGCCACTGGGATTGTCCATGAAAGACGCAGATCTGGTCGACCGAAGAAGACAACCCCACGTGACGATCATCTCATTGAATGACAAGCCCTGCAGACAAGAACAGCCTCTTCCAGCATAATTCAAAGGCAGTTCAGGGTGGCTACTAACATCAACATCAGCCAGCAGACCATACGGAACCGCCTACATGGGTTTAATCTCCGTTCTCGTCGCCCAGCAGTACGGCCACGCTTAACTCCAGCCCACAGGGCAGCACGCCGCGCCTTCTGCGCACGTCACGTGAGGTGGACACGTCAGCAATGGTCCCAGGTCCTGTTCAGTGATGAATCACGCTTTACCACAACTACGGCCGACTGAGGGTCTGGAGGCGCCCAGGGCAACGCTTTACTGACGCCACTGTCCAAGAAAAGGTGGCCTTTGGTGGAGGTTCTGTAATGGTCTGGGGGGCCTTCAGCCTTCACCACAGAACACCCTTGTATCATGTACAGGGTAACCTGACTGGCATCTGATACCGGGATGAGATCCTTCGACCGCTGGCTGTGCCTACACTGCAGCAGATGGGACCGAGGGCTGTCTACCAGGATGACAATGCTCGCCCCCACAGGGCAAGGGTGGTCAATGACTTCCTGCAGCAGTCTGGAGTCAACAGAATGGAGTGGCCAGCATGCAGTCCCGAT
Organism: Conus canariensis; assembly: GCA_033310375.1. NCBI lineage: Eukaryota > Metazoa > Mollusca > Gastropoda > Neogastropoda > Conidae > Conus > Conus canariensis. The sequence goes on from CM065724.1 coordinate 4,384,132, forward strand.
CTCAACCCGACTGAGAACCTCTGGGATGAGCTGGATCACAAAGTGAGGAGCCACCCCCCTCCCAGGGATGCCCAACACCTCTACCAGATGCTGCAGGCTGAGTGGCAGGCGCTTCCACAGAGGATCTTCACCAACTGGTCAACTCGATGAGGACTCACTGCGTCGAGTGCCAGAACAGCCATGGTGGTTACACGCATTACTGAGCTTTTGGGAGCATCAGTATGCCCTGTCTTGTGATTTCAATGACTTTGGGAAATCAAATTTGGATACGTACCCACTTTAATCAAATGTACACACCAAACGATTGCTCGAGATTGAAGGCAATTGTGTATCGTTATCACTAAAGAATGGAATTAAATGTTGGCCAAACTTCAACGCATTGACTTTCTTATTTTGACAGTTATGAATGTTTGTGAAAGTGATCCTTAACTTTTTGTGTGTAGCTTATATATTATAACTGTCTTCTACATTTTGTGTATGGGACAGTCTACTGCTGAAAAGTGTTTATGTATTCTTTTTGAACCAGCAGGTGGATGGAATCTGCCTAGTGTCACCTGAGGGAGACTGATTCATTTGTTCACCTATAGTTGATGTGACATCCCTAGTATTTATAAGGAAAGTCCTTTTCCCCCTCATCCTCATGGTGCACTAAATGTGTAAACTCCTCCGTACCTGACTGGTCTGTTGTCGCAAGGTGTGAGTGAGAGAGAGTGAGGTTATTAGTTATACAAACAACATACACGCCTTCTGAACACACAAGGAGACCGACTACATATATTTTCCACATACACCTCTCACTTTCCCTTCCGTGACAATGACACCAAATTGTGATTTGAAAGTACAGCTGTGTTTTGCAGTCTCATACCAAAAATGGAACTCCAGAACACCATGGTTATCATCCTCTTTGATCATCGTAAAATAGACTCGTATTCTTTGGCCTTTTTATGCTGGGATAAATTATGAAAGGAAGCGTAGAGTACAGCCCTGTCATGTAGTCTCAGACCGAAATGGAAATCCGTAGCACCATCTTAACCTTTAGCACACTGTAGGCGCACTGTGTTGCCAAACCGATTATTTCCCTTGCATCTGCAGGCGCACTGTGTCGCCGAGCGAAGGGTGTTCAAAATTTGCGGTTCATGAACACTATTTCCGTTACTAATAATGGAAATGCCATCATTTCCGATTCAAAACAAAGCTAAGCTTTGCTCTTCCGTCTGCCATTTGCATTTCCTTCGATTCAACACATGACAGCGAATTTTTGAAAAGTAAACATCGATTTGCGTGATTTTCACTAAACCAAAATGGCGGACGCTGATTTAGAAAGATTACTTCAAGAAGTTTTCTACGATTCTGACTCAGAAGATGAGTTTGAAGGTTTCACACAAGCTGAAATGGACGGCGAAGTGGTGGCTAGTGGTGATGAAGACAATGATAGTCTTTCAAGTGATAGTGACAGTGAACGTGACGACGATGTTCCAAGTGGGTATCAACATCCGTGGCTCACTGACTTCTCCGACACTTCTGGTCCCAAGGAGATGCCTGATGGCATTTCTGAGGGGCAACTGTTTCGTTTGTTTATGACAGACGAAATCATCACTTTGTTAGTGACTGAAACAAACAGGTATGCCAGTCAAGTGAAGGAGCAGAGAGGGGAAAACGTTGGTCCCCATTCATACATCAGCAACTGGAAGGACGTCACCTTCGATGAAATGAAGGCTTTTCCAGCCATCCTACTTCTGATTGGCCTCACCAAACTTCATCATTTGATCTCTACTGGTCAACTGATGATTTCATCGAAATGCCAGGCTTCAGGAACATTATGTCAAGGGACAGATTCATGGCAATTCTTTCATTCTTCCACATCTCAGACAACACTACTGCCAAACCCCGAGGACATCTTGAACATGATAGGCACATAAAATCTGTCCACTGTTTGAAAAACTTGTGCCACTTTGGCAAAAATACTTCCAGCCCAGAAAAGAACTTTCAGTTGATGACAGCATGATTCCTTTCAAAGGAAGGACAGGTGTTCTCATCTACATGCCAGCCAAACCTACCAAGTGGGGCTTGAAAGCCTGGGGCCTTGCGGATGCTAAAACTGGCTACATGTACAACTGGCAGACGAGAAAACGTCCAGACACCAAGGGCAGTGGGAGTAGCACATCAAGTGGTGACCTCACTTACAGAACCACTCTACAACAAGGGCCATGTTGTCTACATGGACAATTTTTTTGCATCAACTGCACTTTTTGAAGACCTGGCTCAACACCACACAGGAGCTTGTGGCACACTGCGTGTCAACCGCCAGGGTGTGCCTGATCGCATCAAAACAGCAAAACCCCGTGTTGACCAGGCTCCCATTACACACAGTTGGTCACACTAGGTACATATCTTGGTATGACAAAAGGCCAGTGAACCTGATGACAACTGTCCACTCTGCCCAGTCCTACAGGAAAGAAGTGCGCTCCAAACGTCATCAAGGCCACACCCGTGTCGTGGACAAACCATGTGCTGTCCAGTCATATTCGCAGCACATGGGAGGAATAGACAGAGCAGACAAGGCAATGACCTACTACATGGTGCTCCACAGGTCGACAAAGTGGTGGAAGAAAGTGTTCTTCTACCTTTTCGAAGTGTGCTTCTGCAATGCCCTAGTGATCTGGAAGGCACTGTGCGTTCGCCGTGTCAATGTGGAAAATTTCAGGCTGAGGATTGTACACTTTCTGCTCGAGGGCTACCAGTCAGGTGTCTCCCACAGGAGAGGCAGGAGGACAGAAAACCCCCCAGACAGGCTGGTATTGACAGACCACCAGCTGGTAATCAACCCTAAGCGACTGAACAACGCCAGACCTTCCCGCCCGGACTGTGTTGTTTGTTCCAACCGTGAGAAGAAGCGCCACCAGACCCAGTTTGTCTGCCGAAAGTGTGCTGTGGCCCCCTGCCCCTAACCCTGCTTCCAGAGGTACCACAGTCTGGTGGACTACAAGGTAGACTGCACCCCACAACTCCACTCACAGTAAATAAAAGTAAGGCAACACATTGCCGTTTTTTTTTTTTTTTTGGGGGGGGGGGGGTTCCCCAATGTCAAAACATGCATGCAGAACAAAATGCATTGCATGAAAATATTCCTTTAACAAATTTAAACAAGTAGGTGCTTGAATTTTTTTGCTCCTTGAAAAAAAATGCAGGGACAAGGGAAATAAGTCCCGAAAAAATGCAGTGTGCTAAAGGTTAATCATCCTCATTCTCTCATCGATCAGCATTAAAAAAAAAAAAAAACTCAAATTCTGTGGCCCTTCATGCCCTGCTCTCATGGTGACCTCAATTTCGATGTCCTCTCCGCGTCTGTGGCCTTGGTTTGGTTCCGTCGGGGTCACCAGTATCAGCGAGTCCATGGGGGTTGTCGTTGGACAGACATGGTGGCGCCCTCCGGATGGAGAGCTCACTCATGCCGGCTCCGCGACTAAGCAATTATTGTCGTCAGTAGGGGGCTTAGTAGGAGGTGTCCTGTGTATGTTAGATCAGAACAGGTGCCACTCAACACCACCGAGGTGACTCGGCAGCAATGCAGTGTCTCCTTCGGTGGGTTGCCTCTTGACGACTTGACATTGACTGCTCCCTGTGGATTGCTGGTGCCGGGGCTGCGGCAGGGCCCACCGGGCTGTGGCTGTGGACAGGGTGTCGGAATGAGCAGCGTGGGTGCACTGCCTCTGAGCAGGGTTCATACCAATTAGTCAGAACAAAATTCCATACTTTTTCCATACCTTTTCGCGACCTCAGCAATATTTTTCCAGGACCAAAATCCAGGACTAAACCCACCCACCCCCAATCTCACCTCCCACTCACCCGGCACCCCTCAACCTTCATATTATATTATGCAGGCTTCACACACACACACACACACACCCACACCCACACACACATTATATACACACACACTCGCATGCACACAAATGCAAGTGAACACAACAGAATGAACAATTCACTTACCAATCAATGAATCATGGTCACACTGCCAGCACTTGAATCACACTATCATTCAGTCACAGTTCCTTTACCATTAGATGTAATTTTAAAATTTACGCAATTCCACTCACACCTGAAAATGTATCTTGATCCCAGTTTTACTTTTTGATTTCTTCCACTTTCTCATTGATCAGACTTGAGCAGGTCTTTCACACAAATTTCCAGTTTCCTCTTCTTTGCTCACACTGCCAGCACTTGAATCACACTATCATTTAACAGTCACAGTTCCTTTACCATGCAAAGAGTAGCCATTTAGACGTAATGTAAAATTTACACAATCCCATTCACACCTGAAAATGTATCTTGACCCCAGTTTTACTTTTTGATTTCTTCCACTTTCTCATTTATCTGGCCTCAAGAACAGAAACTTCAGCTGTCTTGTCCTTAGCAGATCTACGGAGAGCATTTGACTTTGCTATGAAGGTGAAGTTTTGTGTTCTTTCTGCTTTCTCAGCAAACTCATCAGCAGACTTAAGCAGGTCTTTGACACAAATTTCCAGTTTTCTCTTCTTTGCTTTCACCTCTTCAAGTTCATCAAGCATTGCCTTTCTCTTCCCTGCAGCCTCTTTTTTCTCCTGTTCTTCTCTCTGTTCTGCCAAAAACGAATTGTACCTTGATTTAGCACTGGCTGCATAAGCAAGAAGTTTTTTGGTGATTGTCACTTCGCTTGCACCCCCAACACTGGACAAATGATCAGCAATTATTCTTAGAGCTGTGACAGTCCTCTGTTTCATGTTGTCAGCTGCAACCTCCTTGTTAACAGAGAAGCCTCTCTCAACTGATGCCTGACCATGGGACAAAACCAGCACTTTTCTGACAACATTCCAAAGATTCTTCCACTCCTTGCGAGCTGACAGGACGGAGAAGAAGAATGTATCAAGTCTGTCTCTATCTCTGTCAAATGACAGAACATGTTCATTTCCTGCCATCTCAGAAGCAAAGTCTCCATAGTTGCTGAGGATACTGTCGCAGTCGTTTTTCTGTATGCTTCCTCTGTCCACCATATAATCCAGGCATTTCATCAAGTTCTGTTTTGCTGCTGTTTTGCTTGCCACAATCTGAGCTGGTTTCAACCAATCAAGAAAGCGAACAAGGCCATAGCGAATAGGGGCTTTTTCAAGCAGTTTTGTCACAAGCTGGATCAGAAACCTCTTGGTATCAAGCTTGATTCTCGCATAGTCTGTTTCTGAAATTGTTCCCTTTCTCCTAAGATCCTTAAGATCTCTGTTTGGAATGTATCCACAATTAATGTTTGCAATGTCCAAATGCAGTTTACTGTCCGAAATATCCTTGATCTCCCTTAACATACTTCCAACACTTTCCACTCTTTTAACAACCTCTGACTTCATGAACCTCTCCAGAATGTTCATCACCAACAATTTCAGGTCTTCAGCCAAAAATGGCAGCATGGGCTTGTCAGTCTGATACTTGGTCAGGAAAGGTTCAATGAGACTGGCAACAGAGATGAAGATGTTCAAGCGCACCATGAACAATGGATCACTGCAGCTGGCTCTCACCTCACTGAATGACTTTGTCTGTGGGCATTTGTTTTTTTTCACAACTTCATTCACAAATGTGATAACATGAGGCCACATTTCCAACGCTCTATTGCAAACGCTCACATTTTCAAGCCATCTGTGAGAACAGAATTTCTTTGGAAAAGCAGAACATCCTGTCAGCTGTGTGAAGTCCTCTCTCCGAGCTGGCGAGTCCTTAAACATCCAGTAAAGAGAGTTTAATTTATGTTCAATGTCCCAGCCTTGTGTGTTGTAGGCAGACCTAAATGCATTATGCACAATGTGCAACCCACAGCTGCCAATGTTGTACAGGCCTTTTCCTGTCTCCTTCTCTATGTCATCTTTCAGCTTGTCATAAGTAGCCCAGTTGACATTGGGGCCATCCATTGATAACTGCAAAATTCCTGATTTCCCCAAAATGCTGCAGCAATCTTCAAGTTCAGTATACAGGACATCAGCTGTGGCATGTCCCAGGAATCGTGAAATCAAATAATGAGTTTTTACCTCATTTCCATCCCAAAACCGAACATGCATGTCCAACTGCTTTTGCTGGAGTTGATGATTGAGAGTTTCATCAAACAGAAGAACGTATTCCTCTGCATTTCTGGCCTGGGATGTTAATAGTTCTGAGAAGTACGGTGCAATTCCAAAAGTCGCTAAATACCTGGCTTTGGTTTCACTGCACTGAAATTGTTGTGCAACCTCACATGCTGGAAACATCTTTCTGAAAATGTCTCCTACCCCTCCAAAACTTTTGAAAGAAAAATGTTTTTCCATGGCGAACATGGTCCAATACACCTCAGCTGTAAGCAGGTCATTCTTGGTGACAGCCTTGTCTAGTGTGCCCTGGATGCTGGATAAATCACTTGCAGATGTAGATGGTTCACATCCTGATGCTGAAGTGGACTGCTGAACACCTGAACTGGAAACAGAAAAAAAAGTTCAATGCCATCTGTAACTGTATACACGTTTTCATAATATATACTGTGTGTGTGTGTGTGTGTGTGTGTGTGTGTGTGTGTGTGTGTGTGTGTGTGTGTGTGTGTGTGTAAATCAGTGAGCAAGACAGACAAAGCAGCCAAGTGAGAAAGACAGACAGACAGAGAGAAACAGAGACAGACAGAGGGAGACTGAGAAACAGACAGACAGAAACGGACAGATGAGATACATTTTTATTTTGTTGCATGATGTTCAAAATAATTACACACTAACTCCGTTTTTCTTTTTTCTTTTATAATAAAAACACTATTTTAAATTCTGTATTTTCTTTAAAAAAAAATTTTAAAAAATGAAAAAGAAACTCACCAAACAAACAACTCCTGAATGGATACTGATCATGTGTGTGTGTATGTGTGTGTGTGTATGTGTGTGTGTGTGTGTGTGTGTGTGTGCGTGTGTGTGTGTGTGTGTGTGTTGTGTGTGTTTAAATCAGTAAGCAAGACAGACAAAGCAGCCAAGTGAGAGAGACAGACAGACAGAGAGAAACACAGAGAGAGAGACAGAGGGAGACTGAGAAACAGACAGACAGAAACGGACAGATGAGATACATTTTTATTTTGTTGCCTGATGTTCAAAATAATTACACACTAACCCCGTTTTACTTTTATTCTTTTATGATAAAAACACTATTTTAAATTCTGTATTTTAAAAAAAAAAAAAAAAAGAAACTCACCAAACAAACAATTCCTGAATGGATACTGATCATGTGTGTGTGTGTGTGTGTGTGTGTGTGTGTGTGTGTGTGTGTGTGTGTGTGTGTGTGTGTGTTTACTTATTATGCATCAGCATGTGTCTTGTTTTGCAGAAAGATTAGGAAAGTTTAGCAACTAACTCTTCTCCCCTCCCCTGCCCCTCTGTCCCTATCTCCTAACTTCAGAGAGATAGTGACAGACAGAGACTGAGACAGACAAAGATAAAGACCGAGACTGGGGGAGAGATAGACAGACAGAGTGAGTGAGCTAATCAAAAACATGCATCCTATTCCCAGTACAAATACCCGCTTTAAAAAAAAAAAAAAAAAAAAGGAGCTAGGAAGCCCCGTTCAAAAAAAAAAAAAAGAAAACTCGGGAGGGGAAGCGGAGAGAGAGAGAGAGAGAGAGAGAGAGAGAGAGAGAGAGAGAGAGAGAGAGAGAGAGAGGTCATTCTGGTCTTCAACTTACCTCCCACTGGCTGTAAAAAAGTCATTCATCGTCATCGTCGACCCTGTCGACTTACTCGCAGCCTGTGCCAGAAACACGTGTTTCTTCCCCAACATGTGGCTTTTCAAGGCCGCTTCACCCATGTTGGACACATCGAAGTCTTTGACACAGGCGACAACGGGCTCGAAATTTACTGCCGTCCGATGCTTTTCCGATCCAGTTCTGGTACTGGCTATTGGTCAACCACGCTTGGCTGAATACACACTTCCCCATTTTTTTAATTCTTGCTGCAGGCGCAAACCATGGAGAAGAAATGATAGAACGGAAGTTGGGGGGGAGGGGGGGGGGGGGAAATTGCGCACATGCGCACTCGACACAAGGGAGACTACTCGGACGGCAAAATAAATAATTCTGCTGTTCGGATGCGCGAGTGTTGACGGGGTGGCAAATCGACATCGACCTTTTCCGAAATTTGATGTAAACAATTTTGTTTCAATTCATGACTTGAACGTTCATGATGGAACTCTGGAAATTCCATGACTTTTCCAAACCCTGCTGGGTAAAAGCAAATTTTCCAAGACTTTTCCAGCCCTGGAAAAGCCTTTCCCATTTTTCCAAGACTTTTCCAGACTTCCAGGACTCGGTACGAACCCTGTCCGAGGTGGCGCAGAGGTTGGGACAGCAAAAAAAAAAAAAAAAAAGTGTATGGCATGTGGCATTTATTTGCTGCAGCAAACATCCTGCAGTCTGCACTGACTGTTGTCTTTCCGGACAAAGATGAGGATGACATGACAGTGATTAAAATACTAAACTTGTTGTCCCCCTTCCCCCCTTCATTCCCCAACTCTGTCTTTTTTTAAATATGTTTGAGTCTGCCGCTGCCACTGACGACATGCCCCACAAATCTGCTGCTGATGACCTGCTGAACGAGCCTGCCAATGAGGTGCCTGTCAAGCCTGCCGCTGCTGACGTCTCCCCATGAATTCTACAAGCTGACGTGGCAAGATGGAAAAGACTATGTGTGCCAGGTAACTGCCAAGATGTTTACATCTTTAGCACACAGGACTGCTCACTTGTGAGGCATCTCTCCATCCCTCTCTCTAAGAGCCTGGTTTCCCAAGTTACTATTCAGTGTCGTATGGATGTAAAGAGCTAACGTGGTGCCTGACGGTTATATGGCTTACTTGTTTACGATCATTTAGCAGTAAAGTCTTAATAAATGTGACTGTTATGTTGCAGGTAAAAGAGCTGACATCTGATGAGGGTGTTGTGCCCGAGCACTTCATGGTCGAGCATCAGCCAGGACTGTTTTGCTGGGACAAGTGGAAAGATGGAAGCTCCTTGGAAAACCTGGAAATGTTCATCCAGAGTAGCAGGAGAGTGTCCACTGAAATGAATGAACTGCGATCAACACAGCGAAGGCAGATGTACAATCTGTTGGACTGACTGACCTTGTAGTTTGTTCCTAGTGCTTTGCAATAAACTCAGCGGTGGCAAATACTAACTCTTGACTTCCCATACCGCACCGTTCCGCAACTGCCGCACAGTCCCAAACCGCACCACACCGCAACGATCGGTATGCCTTAATTGGAGCCGTTGTTATGGAAGCAAGACCTCTCTAATACTGGGAGGAAGGTTTAACGACATCCGGAAAGCATTCGCCTTCCGCCTTCTGCCCGCGTTTTTCAGCCTACCTGTTTACATTGTGATGTTACAGAAGTTTTTTCACAAAGTTTATTTTCCAAGATTTTCTCAAGATGGCATCTTTCCAACATATCAACGACGATGTTTCCGATGAATTTATCGAAGATCTGTGCCACCAGCAAGTGCTAGGGCTTGGAGATGACCAGCAAAGTGATGTCAGTGTGGGGATTGAAGTTGGTTCAGTTCACACTAGAGATTTGTCCAACGTACGATCGGAAATATCTGATGAAGATTCGCCAGCAGAATGGTCGGACACGGTCATCGATCACCAGATCAACGATTTCACGTATTCTGTTGGTCCTACAAAGCCTCTTGGACTGGATGCTACCCCTGTCGAGTACTTTCAACAATTATTTCCAGCCGTTATGCTAGAAAGGATTGCCGAAGAGATAAGATAATGTTGCTTATAGCCCAGCCGACCGCAAGGGGCCACATCAGGGCTGTTGCCGAAGAGACCAATGTGTATGCGCGACAAAAGGGGGC
>CM065724.1:4398999-4466499 GCA_033310375.1 Conus canariensis
TGTGTGTCCCCCGTTATTGGCAAGGCATTCAAGGCAGCGTTGTCGCATGGAGTTCACCAGTGTGCGCAGAAAGGCCTGGGGGACAGCAGCCCACTCCTGCTGGAGTGACTCAAACAGCTGACCCAGGTTAGCAGGAGGACAACGACGCTGCTGCAGTCTTCGGCCCAGCTCATCCCAAATATGTTCAATGGGGTTCAGGTCTGGGCCGTTTGCAGGCCACTGCATTTTGACACCAGCAGCTTGGAGAAATGTGTTTACTGCTCTGGTGCGATGGGGCCGTGCATTGTCGTCTTGAAAGACTGCCTGAGGTCCAAGCTGTTGAAAGGCTGGCAGCACCAGGGGTTGCAAAATCTCTGGTAGCGAACACCATTCAAGTTCCCTGCCACATTGTAGAGAACCGTTCTGTAGCGTGTGCTTATGCCACCCCAAATCATAACGGATCCCCCATCATAGCGGTTCCTTTCCAGGACAGCTTCTTCTGCAAAACGCTCCCCACGGCGTCTCCAGACCCTGTTCCGTCTATCGGTGGGATCCAGGCAGAACTGCGACTCATCTGTAAACATCACATTAGCCCACTGTTCATGTGTCCATCTCACGTGCTGTGTGCACCATACTCGGCGTGCTGCTCTGTGGGCATCAGTCAAACGAGGTCTTATGGCTTGTCATCGAACACGGAGGTTAGCGGCGTGTAGGCGGTTTCATATGGTCTGATCACTGACAACAGTGTTGGTGGCATCTCTAAGGCGACGTCTGATGTTGTTTGCACTTGCTGTTCTTTCTTGTGTGGCCTGCCTTTCAATGTATCGGTCCTCTCGTGGTGGTGTTATTCTGGGTCAACCAAAGCGTGGTCGTTCTTGCACTCTTCCTGTGTCTTGAAAGCGTTGTCTGAATCTGATAACAACAGAGTGTGATACCCCAAATATCCGTGCCACTTCCCGGACTGCAACTCCTCCTTGGAGCCATCCTATTGCTCTTCCTCGATCCAGCTCGTTCAGTCTTCGACATGGAAGCATGCTGTTGCATTGCATTTTTCGCCAGTACAGTGGCTTTTAAAGACATTTGGTTGAGCATACTTTATGACCTACAGCCTGATTTAGCTCATGCTTCACATGATTTTGATTCAGCACATGCTCCTCGGATCCCAAACACATCAGAAATTCACCCCAATTTGTTCCAAAAATGACAAGTCGCGACACGTGTTTTTCAAGGCGCATGAGAAATGTGTGCTACAAAATTGCAGTTGCCGCATTCACTATCAATTTGTTCGTGTGGTTCAAGTTGTTTGGACCACAAAGGCGGTACAATTGAATTTTTGTGAATTTTTAAAAGTTTTTGTGCATTCTCAATGTTGGTCCTTAACTTTTCTTGAACAGTATATTTAGGATTTGTATTAAATTCAGAAAATATGACTGTCACTCTTCCAACAGATAGGAGAAGATTCTGGCCGCCTGCATTGATCTGGAAAGCAAAAGCACTGTCACAATTAGAGGGTTAGCTCAGGTCATAGGCCAGCTAGTTGCAGCCTTTCCTGCAGTACAGTGGGGACCACTCTACTACAGATCACTGGAAAAAGACAAATGCATTTCTCTTATAAAGCATTAAAGGCAATTTTGAGGCAGTCATGGAGCGGTCACAAGAAGGAAACTTAGAACTTCAATGGTGGATTGAGAACATTAAACATGGCTGTTTTCACTTGGATAGGGAAGACCCTGTTGCAGAAATTTGCACAGATGCTTCAACCTCTGATGGTTGGGGAGCAGTTTATGGATCAAAGTAGACAGGAGGCAGATGGGCGGAAAATGAACAGAATCTGCATATTAATAAATGTGCTTGAACTGCTTGCCACTGAATATGCTCTGAACAGTTTCAGAAATGAAGTGATAGGCAGACATGTGAAAATATTGACAGAAAACACTTGTGCTGTTGCATATGTGAAAAACATGCGTGGATCCCATTCTGAAGAATGTAACTTTGTTACAAGAAAGATTTCAATCTGGTGCTGAGAAAACAATGTCTGGTTAACAGCAGCACATATCCCAGGAATTTTGAATAAAGATGCAGACATGGTCAAGAAAATTTAGTGATGATACAGAAAATTACACCCTAACAGTTTTCAAAGGGTATCGGATATTCTACTTTCTAGGAAAGCCTGACACCGACATGTTTGCATCTTGCTTGAATTATCAGCTCAAGCCTTTTGTTTCCTGGCATCCAGATCCAGAAGCTTTTGCAACAGATGCGTTCACTGTCAAACGGACCCAGAGTCTCATTTATCTGTTCCCACCTTTCAGCCAGATCCAGGTGTTGAGAAAGCTGGAGAAGGAAGAGGCAGAAGGATTATTAATCCTACGACTATGGCCAACAATCCTACCACTATGGCCAACAATCCTACCACTATGGCCAACAGCCTGCTGGTTTCCTCAGATGCTACGCATGTTGATTCAACAGCCATGTCTTCTGCCAAAAGGAAAATCTGTGCACCTTTTCTGACAAGCTCGCCATCAGTTCCATCATGGGCAGAAGAAAGAAGGGTGACCTTATGACAGTCAAACCAAGCAAGAGCCTGAAACTGGCCCTTCACATCACCATCACCAATCTGATAAAACCAGCGCTTTGTGTCCCCAGACTTTTTGACACATTTTGCCGGCTTCCTATCTGTGGCAGACACTTTCTGTTGTTTTGCACAGTCCCACATTTCAAGGTTTTCTGCTGAATCAGATAGTGAATGAGGGGGACTGACATAAAATAGTTATCGAAGTAGATGTTGTGCCACTTGAAATAATGGGGTTGTGCCAAGTGTCTGACGACACGTTCCCCCAGGCCATCACCTATCCCAGCAGGCACATCACTGGTCTTCCCAGTATATACTGAATACTGAACAATTCAGCATATAAAAAGAACTAGCATCACACAAAGCTCAAACTTTCAGGCCCCACTTCGTTGGTTTTGCAGGCACGTACTGCAAAAAACCACAACAATCCTTGAACCTGATCATTGCTTCATCTACTGTGATGTTCTGACCAGGTAGAAACTGCATAGCAAAACATTGTTGAGTCATAGAAAGGAGGTCTGCATATATATATATATATATATCTGACTTTGTACAGCGGGTTATACTAATACCCAGCCTGACCTCTGGGAACAGCCCGAGTGGAATCAGAAAGATGAAAATACTGGTTCAGCTGTTCAAACCTGTTCTTCGACATGACACTTGACACTCAAACATTGAAGAAAGGAGAAGAGTCTTTCCAGTAAAAAGCACGATGAGGAACAGGGGCCAGGGCCATGTTCATATACATGAGAAGACCAACAAAAGCTCTGATTTCATCCACAGCGGTCGGCTCAAACTTATCCTCAGGAAGTCCAGCAGCCATGAGCGTTTGCCTTGCATACAGGCTGGTTTCCCTGGCCATGAGATGAAACGTGTCCAAAGGCAAAACAAGTGCAAAATAATCAAAAGGTGTTTGAAGATTCACTTGTGGACGTGGGGGGCCCCTGTATGCATCAAACACACAAACTCCAGTCCGAACATCATCGTTTGACCACTGCGATGACTGTGCACATCCACCGATACCAGTGACACCTGCGTCGCCCATTTCAGAGTCACTGTCACTACTTGCATTCACTCCATCAACTTCAAAGTCACTGTCGCTGTTGTCTGCAGAGTCAAGATCAATGTCCGATTCTCCACTCGTCAGTTTCGGTTGGAAACACATTCATAATGAACATTTGGTCCACAGTGAAGCTCATATCACTGTCACTGTCGGAGTGCAATATTGCGATTGTAGTCGGAAGTCGATGGGATGACAGAAAAAAATCGATAAAAAATTTAAAAAGCCACAAACCGCTCTCTGAGAATGGCGCTGAGCAAGGCAAAAAAGACCCGGATTACAACCGGTTTGTCTTATTACTGATGTCAACCCAAATAAGGGAGGCACATCAAGACAATTAACCAACTAATGAACAGGCGGCACAGGGCAGTTCAGCAGCCTGAGGGATCGGGCGGAAGAGGGCAGCAGAGGAATTAAAGACTGTTGGGAACAGTACTACTGAATAATTGATGGTAACAACTGGACTCTCAGCCCTACTATACATTAAGAATAATTGTGTTTTTGACTTACACAGTCAACACAAAGATACCTGGGATGAGAGTAAGTTTAATTAATGGTAACATCAGTTTGGTGGTTAAACCATTGGATATATTACAGTTCATATTTATCTTGCTTTAACTATACTGTTCCTTAATTTTGTAAGCCACACGATTTTCTATTCTCTGTCTTTTCAGGCACTGTCTTCTCCCTGCCCGCTCTTCTTTCATAAAAATAAAATAAATTACACGTAACTGACTGGGCTCCACGGACATGTTCCTGGCCTGCGTGGGATCCACCGTCAAGTTAGTCTCCTTTACCCATACTCCACCCTGTCTCCGCTACCATGATAAACTTTCCCTATCCACTCCCCTTACCCTTCCAACCCTTCCAACCCTTCCCACCTTCGTCTATCAACCTTCGTCTGTCACATACACTTACTGAAGCCTGAACTATCATGAAACCACTGTAGAACCCACAAAGTAAAAATGGAAAGCTCTTTTGAAATCCCACTGCTTGCAAAGTACTTTCCATCGAATGTTGCAGTTTCTGTGTGTGGCTTTTGGGCAAGTACGGTGAGGAGGCTGACGTTAGTGACAAAGGCGCCAACTTGCATGACCCAGTGGAGCTATGCTCCGAGACTGTTCTGTGCTCAAGAGCAAACCTTAGCAACAGCAGTGATACCTTGTCTGCAGATGGAAGATATGTCCTCAACCACTATTCCACTACCTAACTTTTCCCCTCACTCTTACAGCTCCTGCAGAAAGCAGGTAACTGCACATGTAAAAACTAATGAACCACCGATGTACATATTTTATACATGTGAACAAACATAATTTGACATGCTTAAGTTACCACATTCTTCTTCTCATTATATATGACACTTGAAGTATAATAATAATGTTTCAGAAACATGTTATTCGTTCAGCCTACAGGTCTGTGATTACTGTATTTACAAGCCTTGTTTTTACCAAATTTACTGATTGACGTCATGTTTAAGACGATTTTATGGCAGGAATGGAAAGAGTGCTGAAGAACTAGCAATCCTTCAAACCAGACACAAGCACAGCCTGGCACTGACCTGTAATTTTCCAAAGTTCTTTTAACAAGTCTGAATCGTACACACTGAATGTGGGGCTGGTGATATCACTACCTCATCATATTCAGAATCCAGTTTCAGTTCAACTGCTTCGTGCAAATTTCCCATCCCGAATTGTGTAAACTGTCAGCAGAGTCCTCAGTATTCTTCTTTGTGCACTGTCAACAATTCATACAAACACAGACATTTAAAGCCTCCACATTCCTTGTCATGGCTTCTTTAATCAGCCTAGTTTTCTGTCCAAATATTAGCTTTAGTTTCAGAATCCATAGTTTTGTAGAGTCTAAACCACTGGAGAAAGTTTTTATTTACCAAAAATTGATTGACAAGGGCAGCACGGCCTATAAATGAAAAAGGCAAGATTGTCAAAATGATAGTGCATGCAGTAGTCAATGTGTGGCTGCTGTCAGCCCACTAAAGCTTCCAGTCCCACCCACATCATGGTAATCCTGGAATGGATAGAAAAGATGTTCAGCAACAGTTCCTATACAGTCATTTGCAGGAAAGTTGAACTGCCCGCTGTTTGTGTGGCTGCACACTCCATCTCGCCTGACAAGTAATTTGCCCACCATTATCACCACCACACCCTACCACAACAAGAGACAAACAGTTCACTCTAAGGATGATCATATTCCATTGCAGTTAATCAAAATGAATAAACAAAATACATTCTGAAGCAGACTTACTTGTGGCTCCAGCAGCGTGCATGCTGCATTAATGTTCTGCAATGCTGGCAGGTTGGGGGGGTCAAGAAATTCCATCATAGCTGTTCTTTTCCTTGGGCTTCCTGTCTGTAAATAGCCAGATGGGATCAACATTATAACCTTGGTGTGTGTGGGTTTTTGTTTTTTTTTGTTATGTATTGTGTACATGTGTTGTTAGTTTCGATGTCTATTTGATAAGCATGCATGCATTAATGAAATAATAAAGAAGTGAAGAGAAAGGCATCATCTTTGATCTTTTAAGAGAATTCAAAGTAAATTGTGTTGCATGAGCTGAATCACATGATCAACGTTTTGCTGCTTTCTTTGACATTCCTTTTCCAGTTCTGAAACACCTAAATGTGCCAGTTTTGAAGCCATTATGTTAAAGTCTGTCAACATTTTCACAGACACATGTGTCAATTGTAAAAACAACATACTCTTCAGAAAACATGTTTGATTATGAGGGAAAATGGTGCACTTTTCGTAACGACTCTGCTGCTCTCTATTGAGAATGATTCGCTCAAGCAATCAATGCAAAACTCAGGTCTTCAATAACTTTTCTCCAACAATCATAAATCAATGATTGCGAATTTGCAACTTGTAAAAAGCTACTTGTCGTCAAGATACACTGATCACTCAAATCGACCCATATTCATCTTCAAATTTACCATTAATGGTAAATCTGAAGATGAATATGGGTCGATTTGTTTAGTAGTTAATTAAGTAGTTGGACTAATATACAAGGTCCAGCATTTGCTTTAACAGCAGTCAAACTTTTAACACAGTTTAGTAGTTAATTAAGTAGTCTGACTAATATACAAGGTCCAGCATTTGCTTTAACAGCAGTCAAAATTTTAACAATCAGGCACTGACTGTGCTCTGGGTAGTAAACTAACTGTTCTGAGTCGTTTTGAATTCTGTGGTGTATGTGACTTCTGAAGATCTTTTTGTTGAAAATTCACTAACTGTGCAGTCTTCTTCTTCTTCCTTAAAAGCTGGTGCACTCAAGATGCTCATTCTCAATAAGAATGGCACATGAGCTGTTTTACAGGTTCCGCTGTCCTCCATTTATTTTAAAAGAGTAATTGCTTGCAGCCATACATTGTGAGACTGCATAGCCAAGGGCCTACAACAGACAGGTATTAGTCTTCTGTGGGACCGTTAGTTTCCTGTGCATGAGGGAACTAAATGTCGCTCAAAACAACATGTACGTGACTGTTCCCGCTGAGTTTCCACACCTTCAGCAGCTGAAGAAAAATACAAGATCGAACTGATAATATGCTTTTATGTATTGTTATGATGAGTAATCATCCTTTTTAATGTTCCACTACCTCATTTATGCATGAGCTGCATTGTCTCCAGTAAACCGACCTGTAACCACCTGTTCCCGTGGATAAGAAAAAAAAGTAGGCCTGTTGTTCATGAAGCCCTACCATATTGCAATTCCAATAAAATAACCCACAAATGTCCTTAATTGACAGTTAACTGAAACCCCTAGTTAGGTAGATAATGGGTTTTCAACTGAGACATTACTGAAGACCACAACAGGATAGTTAACCTGAAAAATGTGTGTGGTTCACCACCAGCAACATGTACGTTACTACCATTTTTCTCAGCAGAAAAATGACCAGTATCAAAGCTCTGTGCTGTGCACAAGAGAAAACCAAAGTCAGAAAAGATATTGACATTGCCACAGATTGGTTTCAGCCTTTGCCATACAATAAAATGCTGGTGCCCCAACAAAAGCGTTACCAACATGTACGTGATGCGCATTTTACAAAACTATCCGAGACGTCACCAGAAAACACTTGCTGCAGGCTCACATGACCTCTTTCAAGCTTCACCATTTTGCAGAAAGAGCATCTGCTCGCAGGAAGTAGGATTATTGGCTTTTATTCCTTCTCATAGTTACTTCAAAGGGGGTGGTTACGTCTAAAATGTATCTCAATCTACTTAGAAATATTTCTTTAGGCCTGACCGTCTTCATCAGTGTAAGTGACGTCAAAGAGTATGTCAGATCTAACAAACCTTTTGTTTTCACTTTTCCTTGGCTGCGACAGATCTAAAAGAGAACAACATTTACGTTACTGAAAGTAACTTGCATGTCTGAAGCAGGATGTCTTCAGTATTTTTTTCAGAGTGCTTTCCGAATGTCTCTTCATTCAGTTTTAAACTCAGATATTTTTGCAACGCATGGGATTGCAGTTGGCGTAACTTGAGGGCACCCAGTTTTTCTTCTATGGCAATGGTCAGTTTATCTGAATAGCCTCTTTTAGGAGGGAAAATCTAAAAATAAAAATGTACATCTTGCTGAGGTCCCATGTGCCATTCTTATTGAGAATGGGTGAAAAATGAGTAGGTCACCTGTGCGCATGTTTAAAAAAAAGAGACTGCGACTCAGCCTGTTGGCCCCTGGAGCAAAATTTGGCAACAAGGGGTTGCACATGATATTTAAAAGGTTGTAAGCAATGGCCAGGTTAAGGCCTAGGTAACCATAAAATATATGGGGAAGTTAAAATAGAAAAGTCAATCAATATGCAGATCTCAAGATTGTCTTATCAATTTGATTTTTAAAAGAGACTGCATTTGTGGCAATCTTGATGGCACCCAGCAGTGAGTTCCACAGCCTTACAGAACTAGGATAAAACAAATGTAAATTTTTTTATGGCCGTCAATGTTTGATGCAGGTATGGCATAAGATTGACCGCCACTCCTGGTGCTACTTTTATTAAATACTGGTTGTTCCATTGGGATATCAATTAGTTTAGCTTGCCTTTGAAGAAGGTATTAAGTTTAATAAAGGCTCTCCTCTCTTCTAAGGGTTTCCATTCTAATTTCCTCATGTTCTTCCTAGTACTCCCTTTCTCTCTGATATGGTTCTCTGTTACGAACCGTGCTGCTCTCTTCTGAATCTTTTCGAGGTTATCAATGTCCTTTAGATTTTATGGATCCCAGACTGTGCAACCATATTCCAGTACTGGTCTAACCAGTGTTTTATAGCAGTCGTCCTTAACCTTTTGGGGGCAGTCGCTGATGTTCCTGTATAAGAAAGCTAAGATGTTTGCTTTCTTGCATACTAAATTGTAATGTTCTTTCCATTTGAGACCACTATCTATAATCACGCCTAAATATTTTGCGTCTGCCTCTCCGCTTGCTTGCGTTTCTTTTGCTGTTTTGCACATGAAGTAAATTCTCTTCAACAAACACATATGCCAATAAACCCTGGGGAGAACTTCGCCAGCCGATAGCCTGGCCTTCAGTTCAACTTCAACTCCCGTCAACAGTTCAGAGTTGCCAAAACTTCCTTTTTGTCTAAAATTGTGTGTGTGTGCGTGTGCGTGCGTGCGTGCATGTGTGCGTGCGTGCGTGCATGTGCGCGTGCGTGCAGGCGTGCGTGCGCGCGTGCGTGTGAGTGAATCTGCATGAGTACAAACACGTCTTTGGATCAAACATGAAACCGGTCAAGACGAGACGCCGCGCCACGACACCCACGTTTCGAGTTTGAAGACCTTCCTAAAAAGCTGGTTCACTCAAAAATGAGTCGGTCACCTGCACAACTAGTTGGAGATGACGCACTCACGCAGAGAAATAACTCGAACTGTAACATGAATTTTTACACTTACAGAATAAACCTGGCAACTATAATACAATATATACCATTAATCAACTCCTTCAAATAAAATTCAATAACAGTAAGTACATCGCACTTTCTCAGCATCGTCCGCGCCGCGTCAGTCTTGACAGGGTCTTCCTTCAGTCACGTGATACTTATAAACGACAAGGGCAACTATTCTCGTAATTTTTTTGCTGATTGTAGCTGTTGTCTGCTCTCCAGGAGAAAATCAGCAGCGGACATTAGCACTCGGTGTGACAAAAGTAAAGGGGCAGTGACTGAGCGTGGTGTACCCCATAATCACAGCCAGGAGCGAAAAGAATCTGCAAAACGCTCTCTCTCTCTCTCTCTCTCTCTCTCTCTCTCTCTCTCTCTCTCTCTCTCTCTCTCTTATTTTTTTTTTTTTTAATTTTAACCCCGTATTGTATTGTAGTTCTAGTCACTTTTTGCATGCTTCCTTTGTTACCTTTTATTTTATATTGTTGACCCTACTCAGTGCGAGGACTGGATGTAAAAAAGCACATCAGTGCTTATCTATTATCCTCGTAAATAAAGAATTTTGTCTTGTCTTCTCTCTCTCTCTCTCTCTCTCTCTCTCTCTCTCTCTCTCTCTCTCTCTCTCTCTCTCTCTCTGTCCCCTTAACTTTAATTCTGCTTTAGAAGTGCTTCCTTTGTGAGGGAGTGTATATTTTCATTTCAGAAAGGTGTATCCATAAGTATATCATCTGGCCGAGGAGCCTAAGGGCATATACTGTGAAATTTTTTTGTTTGTTTTTGATTTTTTGGTGTTTTTGTTGTTGTTGTTGTTGTTTTGTTTTTGTGGCTCCTCATATGCTTCTGGTTTACTAAAGTTGTTACGGTGTGTAAACCAGCCCCGTTTTCTCTCCCATTTATGTAATTTATATTGTGTTCCTTGATTATACAAATCTTAACGTCAATTAACGTGCAAAATCGTCATCTCCTTTTATCATCACATCAGTACACAACTAGAAATGAGCAAGAACCAATCTGCATGGCCATGCAAAGAAGGACTCCGAATCTGTCACCTTAATATCCAACATGCAGTTAACAAGACATCAGATATTTCAACACTGATTTGGAATCATGGTAAACCTTTTCATATCTTAGGACTCTCTGAATCCAGATTAGCTGCACACATTAGCGACAATGATGTAACTATTCCAGGATATAACACAATCCGGAAAGATCCTTCACTTGCGAAAGAGACGGGTCTTCTTATCTACATCAGCGAAACCCTTAGCTTCAAACGACTTCTACACCTAGAAAGTAACGGTGTAGAATGTGTTTGGATGGAAGTTTAGCTGAAAAGAAACCCTTCCATTTTGGTTGGATTCTGCTACAGGAACCCATCTGAAAGAGTAAACTGGGTCGACAAATTTATTACGATGATGGATGCAGTCTCGCTTGAATCCAAGGAAATCATTTTACTTGGAGACTTTAACATAGACCTTCTGAAAGTACAAAACCAATCGATGCAAGCATTCAGTTATTCAATCTGCATCAGCTCATTGAATCTCCAACGAGAGTCACACCAAACTCCAAGACACTTATCGACCATATTTATGTTTCAGATAAAACTAACATAACAGAAGTCTGCGTCCCTGTTCTAAACTGTAGTGATCATTATCCAGTTTGTGTCACATGGTCCAAAAAAGGAGTAAAAATTCCCAAAACGGGACACAAGACAATGACCTACCGTTGCTTTACAAGCTTTAACAACCAAGACTTTCTACATGACTTGCTTAACTGAAATCTCTCTTCAGTTTTCAACATAACGAATCCAGATCTTGCAGTAGAATTTTGGATCAAAACATTTACTGAAATTTATGATAAACACGCCCCTCTAAAAACGATTAGAGTACGACATGATCCTAAACCGGCATGATATACTTAAGAGTTACAGGAGGCAGGTTACCTTAGAGATATGCTTAAACAACATGGCTATGAAGAGGAATCTAGAAAACTGAGAAATGCAATAAATTCACAGAAGCGCAGAGAAAAAACGAAATATTATCGAGAACTAATATCGTCAAACCAGAACCCAAAATTGGTATGGAGAGCTATTAACGAGCTTACAAACAATCAATCTTCTTCAAAATCAACTGTAATTAAAGACATCCCTGTCGAACAGCTGAACACCCACTTTTGCACTATTGCCAGTAAAATTGTCACGACAGATTCATCCAGATCAAACGACCTTCAAAAACTGAAACGATATTGCCAAGATAAAAACATCAAGTCTGAACTTGATATTCCACCAATAACAGTTTTTGAAGTTTATCACTACCTAACGCACCTAAAACAGTCAGGTACCTGTGGGGTGGATGGCCTAGACAGCAAAATGCTCAAACTATCAGCTCCAGCCCCCTACTCAGGGCGAGGACTGGATGTAAAAAAGCACATCAGTGCTTATCTATTATCCTCGTTAATAAAGAATTTTGTCTTGTCTTGTCTTCTCTCTTCTCTCTCTCTCTCTCTCTCTCTCTCTCTCTCTCTCTCTCTCTCTCTCTCTCTCTCTCTGATTTTATACATGCTAATTGTTGTACGTTTTAGTACATTTCCATTTCAAATTATTACATTTCATGCTTTTCCCCCTCTCCCTTCCATCCTCTCTCTCTCTCCCTCTCTCTCTCTCTCTCTCTCTCTCTCTCTCTCTCTCTTCTCTCTCTCTCTCTCTTTTTTTTTTTGTTGCTCCCCCCCCTCTCAATTTCATGTCACTTTGCTTAATAGCTTCTACGTATTTTCATGCCTTACAAAAAATGATTACATGTTGTGCCTTGCTCTCTCTCTCTCTCTCTCTCTCTCTCTCTCTCTCTCTCTCTCTCTCTCTCTCTCTCTCTCTCTCTCTCTCTTTCTTGTGTGTGTGCATGCGAGCGTGTGTGTATGTGTGTGTTCAAAAATATGTACGTACTTTGTCATATTCATTTTACTGTCTGTTTTCATACATGCTAATCTTGTGCGTTGTAATATATTTACATATGCTCCCCCAGCCCACCTCACACCCTACCCCCACTCTCTCCTTCCTCTTCATTATTGTTATTCTCATTTTTATTTTTTGTTGTTTGTTTGTTTATTCTTATTCTTATTTTATTTTATTTTTTTCATTCTCTTCTATTTTCATTTGATGTTCCACTATGATTGCATGACCGCTTTGCTTGCTTCTTTGCTTTCTTACATTAATTCATTTCACTGCATGCTGTAGTCCCTACTCAGGGCGAGGACTGGATGTAAAAAAGCGCGTGAGTGCTTATCTATTATCCTCGTAAACAAAGAATTTTGTCTTGTTTTGTCTTGTCTTGTCTTGTCTTGTCTTGTCTTGTCTTGTCTTGTTCTTCTCTTCTCTCTCTCTCTCTCCTCTCTCTCTCTCTCTCTCTCTCTCTCTCTGCTCCTATTCTTTTTTTTTGTTGTGTTGAAGGGTACCAGTCAGAATCAAGCAACAACAACACCACAGATGCACAGATCACCGGCCTTGTCTACGATCCACCTGTCTCCACCCCTACCCAACAACAACCAAGCGGTAAACCAAGTCTCACCTGTGTCCAAGTAAAAACACTCTCTGCACCCACCCTCTCTTCCACCCATTCCCACCTCCCTCCCTCTGGAGTAGCTGACGCCAGTCTCCATGCCAGTCCCGCCCCTCCCAAGTTAGACAGTGCTCCCGTCTACTCCGTCCCAGTCACACCGTTTTGATCCAACGCCATCATCACCTGATCATCAGTCCATTCCTGTCCATGTCTCCAAAAGACAAACAGCACCTCCCAGTCCTCCCCAGCGTTTCCAACAAACATCACTGGAAGAACAGACGGACTGTTTGATTATAGGAGACTTCACAATACATAATATGGATTTGAATTAGTTTTTAAAAATCAGTTTGACAGGTCTCAGGGTCTCTGAAGAAAAAACAAAAGGAAGGAGGTGGGGATGGCGGGGATTGGGAAAGTGTGTGTGTGTGTGTGTGTGTGTGTGTGTGTGTGTGTGTGTGTGTGTGTGTGTGTGTGTGTGTGTGTGTGTGTGTGTGTGTGTGTGGGTGGGAGCGGGGTGGGGGGTGGGGAACTGGGGAGTTGAGGAGTAACTTGTGGATGAGAGTGTATATGTACGAGTGGAATTAGTGTTTGTGACTATTCAATTAGTATACAAATGAACGAAAAGTAATTTAGGGGTCCTAATTAATGTATCAACTTATGGGATCTAAATTTTACAGAACAGTACTAATATCATATAGGGGCCTTCTAGCAAGCATGTCAGATATATAACAATAATGACACATAAAGTAGCACAATAAATCAAAGAAAGATACCAATTGGACTGGAATTCAAAACTTTAGAGAAATCATAAAGTAACTGATAATTATTCAAAATGTCCTCTGTTGACAATGAATTCTTAAATGAAATTTGATCAACTAATGATTGAGGAACTAACTGATTTATCACTGGGCACTGAAAAAATAAATGGTTTACAGTAATTTGTTTCCCACATGTGCATAGTACATTTTTAGAATATTTTGTGCGAAATGCATTTAATCGTAACCTGTACATTAGACCTGTTATTGGTCTAGAATTTAAAGACTTGGGTACAAACTACAGACCAATATCGATCATATCTATCCTTTCCAAACCTCTAGAAAAACATTTAAATAAACACATCCTTCATCACTTCAACACGTACAATTGCTTCATCCCGGACAGTAACAGAAACATTCCTGCCATACTGCATTAATCAATCTTGTAGATGAGTGGCTTAAAAATATTGATAACAACAATATTGTGGTGTCTTATTCGTTGATTTAAAAAAAAAAAGCCGTTGACGTCAGAGAGAGAGAGAGAGAGAGAGAGAGAGAGAGAGAGAGAGAGTGTGTGTGTGTGTGTGTGTGTGTGTGTGGTGCGTGGCGTGCGTGGTGCGTGCGTGCGTGGTGTGTGTGTGTGTGTGTGTGTGTGTGTGTGTGTGTGTGTGTGAGAGAGAGAGAGAGAGAGGGGGAAGGGAGGGAGGGAGGGAGAGAGAGTGGGGGTGAGAGAGAGGGGGAGGGAGAGAGAGAGAGAGAGAGTGTGTGTGTGTGTGTGTGAGAGAGAGAGAGAGAGAGAGAGAGAGAGGTGAGTGTGTGTGTGTGTGTGTGTGTGTGTGTGTGTGTGTGTGTGTGTGTGTGTGTGAGTTTATTATTAGTTTATTGTAATTTAGTCCCTTGCGGATTCATTCCAAGAACTGGCCCTCAGCACTTGTGTCTTAAGAGGTTATCTTTTTATATTTTCTACTTTTCACAAGAAAATGTAGCTTGTTTTGCTCTTTCGTGATTTTCTTTTGCTTCTTAGGTGGCACCTTTGGTTGGTTTTTTGAAAACTCAACAAACATACTACGGTATTGCACACCAGCGTTTTCTGGGATAGCATTCTTTTTAAAACCGAAAAGGCAGAGGAATCAAATTACCAATTTCCGCGGTCACTGAGGAGAAACGATCAGGTTTCGAAATATCGGTATCTGACCAGGAGTTATATGTTAGTGGGTTTCCTCCCCATTGGAGATCGTCTCCCACTTGGAGACTATAAGCTTGCAGAAGGCTCATTTTGAGAAGCATTTATTTTATTTTTTCCCATTCACCCACTCAAGCACATACTGTTAGTTAGGCAGAGTGATCTACCACTGCAGATATGAATGCTTATCTCCCCCTATTTCTTCAATCTAAGACATAAGAGCAAGCTTTGTTTATAATTGAATATTTCTTGCAGTCATTGCAACACCAAGCTTCTCTGTAAGTTGCTGGAATGGTGCTCGGTACTTATCCTTGGAATTTATTAGATAGATAGATAGATAGACAGACAGATGCATAATAGAGACAGATAGATTTTTTTTCTTTTGTCACTTTTTTTTTTTTTATCCTGGTCTGATAAAATGCCATTGCCACTTTTTCACCCGCTCACAGTAGCCGGTGTCAGGGCTAAAAAGAGTTACACCTTGCTCAAGTTTAGGCACGGCAGGAGACTGCGATCTTTGGTGTTATAAACCCTGTGATCTTTCCATATAAACGATGCAATATAGTCACACCACGGGATTTTAACCAGATTCCAGACAAGGGGCCTAAGCTATTATAAGTATACGTGGGCGACACCGTGACAATGTAAAGTCAACAATGCAAATGCAATTTGGGGCTAAAATTCTCCACAAAATGGAAGATTCAAAGTGACGCTAATATTTTCGGTACAAAATGCGAAACAGACAAGGGTATTTTCCGCCGACAGTGATGTTTTCTTCAGACGTAATCAACAACAGACATAAATTAACACTGACAAAACAAGATTCCCAAATTAAAGTACTGTGTGTGTGTGCGCGGGTGTGCGTGCGTGCGTGTGTGTGTGTGTGTGTGCGCACGCACACAAACACACACACACTCTCACTCACTCACTCACTCACTACTTTCACGTTGAATAATTCAACTCTAAAATACGTCACACAAATAAGAATTTTAGTTTCTTTCACCTCAAAACTGACATGGAACAATCATATAGCATATATTTTGACAAAGGCTAGAAAAACGTTAATCTCCCTTAAAATAATCGCTAAACAAAAATGAGGACAAGATTCGTCAACACTGGTAACTCTTTGTAAATCTGTACTGAGGCCCAAAATATTTGTTAAGAAAACTACAAAGCATTGAATGCAAGGCGTTAAAACTTGCACCAGGTCTTCCTGTACCTGCATCGTCTTTGCGTACATATCTTGAAACTCAAATGCTTCCCTTAGAAGAGTACAGGGATTTAGCATGTTGTAAATTTGTCATAAAAAACACGGCCATCGAAACACGTGTTACGTCTGAAATCAAACTGAGATCAGATACCGATTGTCCAAATAGAGCAAAGTCAATAATATCCCAAGTCACACTGGCAACACACACATCAAAAACTGTCTCTGACTCTGGGATAAACATATGTAAAGGTGCAGTGTAACTCCGTCCATTCTTTTCCCCAATACCACCGTGGAAACTTCACAAAGCACATTTCGATATTGACCACACAAGCATAAAAGAAGATGAAAATATAAATATGCTAGCAAATGAGGTCAAATGTCACATTGAAGAGAATTACACCAACCGTCTAAAAATATACACTGACGGATCATGCATAAATGAAAAAAAAAACAAAAAAAAAAACGGGTTGTGCATTTATAATCCCAGAATTAAAAATAGAGAAATCTTTCTATCTTGGATTAAATGAATCGATACTCACAGCAGAACTTACTGCAATACTCGTGACTTTGCATTATCTAATTACTTTTTCAAAAAGTATATTTCAAGTTCTTTTTTGTGTTGACTCTAAATCAATTCTTCAGGCATTAAGAGCATTCCAACTACATGCAAGACCTGAAATGATAATAGAAATCAGTTGTTTAATACACATGGAGTTTCAAGAGGAATTCAATTAATTTTTTTGTTGGATTCCCTCTCATTGTTTCTTTTATTACAATGAAAAAGTGGACAGGGCAGCTAAATATGGAGCAAAACTTGGTTCTACTTGTGAATACCTTGATCTCCCCCTATCTTTACAGGAGCAGTACAACTTAGTCAAAACGCAGATTTTAAACAGTACCCAAAATTGCATGAAACGTGGAGATCAAGAATATTTTGATATTAAAATGTTAAACATGATTTTAGGGTAAACAGAAAGCTATTGTCATTAATGTACATATGGAAATCAGATGCTTTTAAAACAAAATATGTAAAAAGTATATTTTGCTTGTGTGGAAACGAAATAACTACCAGTCATATTGTTTTCACGTAATGACATGAAGAAATTTATTCCTGTTCTGCTACAAAATAACATACACAGTATTTTTTACTTCACCTGCCCTAACCTATTACTTTTTGGTTTACTTAGAACACAGTCCAGTTGGTAAATTTTTATAGTTTTTTTCCCACTACCAGTCACAGTGTTCTTATGCAATGACATGAAGGAGTTTATAGTTTTCCCCCACTACCAGTCACAGTGTTCTTATGCAATGACATGAAGAAGTTTATAGTTTTCCCCCACTACCAGTCACAGTGTTCTCATGCAATGACATGAAGGAGTTTATAGTTTTTCCCCCACTACCAGTCACAGTGTTCTCATGCAATGACATGAAGAAGTTTATTCCAGACCTGCTACAAAATAACATATACAGTTTTTTGTTTGTTTGTTTTTTAATTCACGTGCTCTAACCTATGATTTTTTAATTTGATCAGAACACAGTCCAGTTTTTTTTCCCCCGTTTGATATCATTCTTGTGGAAAGACGTAAAAACTAATCACACACACACACACACACACACACACACACACACACACACACACACACACACACACACGCGCGCGCACGCGCACGCACGCACGCACGCACGCACGCACGCGCCCCCCCCCCCTCCCCCACACACACGACTGTGATAGCTGGGACGCATTCCTTTGTATCCGGAACTTTCTATGAACTTTTAAACAGCACATTATTTCTCAAGACTGACGAAAGTATTATATTTATTAAACGTTATAGCTTTCATCTGTTAGAGAGAGAGAGAGAGAGAGAGAGAGAGAGAGAGAGAGAGAGAGAGAGAGAGAGAGAGAGAGAGAAGACAAGACAAGACACAATTCTTTATTTACGAGGATAATAGATAAGCACTGACGTGCTTTTTTACATCCAGTCCTCGCCCTGAGTAGGGACTACAACATGCAGTGAAATGAATTAATGTAAGAAAGCAAAGAAGCAAGCAAAGCGGTCATGTAATCATAGAGGAACAGCAAATGCAAATAGAAGAGAAATGAAAACAAAACAAAAAAATAAGAATAATAATAAACAGAAAAGAAATAATAATAATAATAATAATAATAAAATTAAAAAAGAAAAGAAAAGAGAATAACAATAACGAAGAGGAAGGAGAGAGTGGGGGTAGGGAGTGAGGTGGGCTGGGGAACATATGTAAATTATGTACTACAACGTACAAGATTGGCTTGTATGAAAACAGACAGTGAAGTGAATATGACAAAATACGTACATATTTTTGAACACACACATACACGCACGCTCGCACACAGAGAGAGAGAGAGAGAGAGAGAGAGAGAGAGAGAGAGAGAGAGAGAGAGAGAGAGAGAGAGAGAGAGAGAGAGAGAGAGAGGCACAACATGTAATCATTTTTCGTAAGGCATGAAAATACGTAGAAGGTATTAAGCAAAGTGAGATGAAATTGGGGAAGGGGGAGTGGGCGGGGTGGCGGGGGGGAGGGGGGGGGGCAAAAAAAAAAAAAGAAAAGAAAGAGAGAGAGAGAGGGGGGGGGGGACAGCATGAAATGCAATGATTTGAAATGGAAATGTACTAAAACGTACAATAATTAGCATATATAAAATCAGACAGTAAAATGAATATGACAAAATATGTACGGAATTCGGAACATACACACGCACGCACAGAGAGAGAGAGAGAGAGAGAGAGAGAGAGAGAGAGAGAGAGAGAGAGAGAGAGAGAGAGAGAGAGAGAAAAGGGCACAACATATCATTTTTCACAAGATTATATCCATATGCAAACATATATATATCCACACACACACACACAAAACACACACACACACACACACACACACACACACACACACAATATATATATATATATATATATATATATACATATACACATACACACACACATACATATACACGTGCGCGCGCGTGTGGACACACACACACACACACACACACACACACACACACACACAATATATATATATATATATATATATATATATATATATGCACACATACACATACATATGCACACATACACACACATACATACATACATACAAACATACTACATACATACACACACATTGGTGATATATATATATATATATATATATATATATATACACATACATACATACATATATCAAAATACTTGATACATGAAAAAAAGAAGAAAAAAAAAATAGAAAAAACAAATTGGTTAAGTAGCCTACATGAAAATGGGATGATTTATGCTTTTGAGATTACTTGTTGGTATTACTTATGGGTTGTTGTATTTTTGGTTTTTTTTGTTTGTTTTGTTTTGTTTTTACCGCAGAAGGTGGGTAAGGTAAGTGTTTTTGAAAGTTGTGGTACAATGGATTTGTTTGATGGATTCTGGAAGGGAGTTCCACAAAGAGGTTCCCGAGTACGTTAGACTTGATTTAAATAGGTCAATTCTGGGGATTGGGATATGGAGTTTGTGGGAGTTTCTCGACGAGACTTTTGAGAATCGTCTCATTAAAGTTGTTGGAGCATTCCCGGTCAGAATCTTGTGCATCATTAGCCCTTTGTTGTATTTTAG
Source organism: Conus canariensis (assembly GCA_033310375.1). NCBI lineage: Eukaryota > Metazoa > Mollusca > Gastropoda > Neogastropoda > Conidae > Conus > Conus canariensis. Next base: position 4,418,835 of record CM065724.1, read on the forward strand.
TCTCTGGCTGAATGGAAGAATGTGAAGATGTTTATAATCAGAGCTTTCGAGGCTTGTTTTCTTCAGAAGGATTAATTTGAGCGCTCGTTTATGTAGGCTGAACAATGGTTTTAGTGTGTGTGTGTGTGTGTGTGTGTGTGTGTGTGTGTGTGTGTGTGTGTGTGTGAGAGAGAGAGAGAGAGAGAGAGAGAGAGAGAGAGAGAGAGAGAGGGGGGGGGGGGTTGTTGACGATAAAAAGTCGTAGTTTGGACTTAATTTCCTCGGGAAAGCCATCGTCAAAGCCGAGAAAAGGAATGGACTAAGGAGTTGTGGGTGGGTCACTTCTCATTTAATAATAATTAAAAGAAATGGAAATGAAAATGAAAAAAAAAAGTTGCCTGTCAAATCATATTCCATTCAGCACAACCATGTGCAATACGTGGTTGTTTAATTTCGCAAGACTGGGCTTGTCTCAAGATTGATCGTTCTCATGATTAGTCAGCAGTCCAGTGACTTTGCAGAATTCATGCCCTTGCAGAACCTCAAACAGCCTTGACATTGTCAAGAATGACGTCAGACACGGTATATAAATGACGGCGCACCAAATCGCGCATAGCTGTGTTTGCTTTGCTGCGTCAGGGAACGTACGAGCAGATACGCAACTTACCTCCGAGTTTTCTCGACATTTAATCTCGTCTACCAACTGCCAACTGTTTGTATTCCATTTTTTGACAAAATGGCTGTCAGTCAGTGCCGCCAGAACTACCATGCCGAGTGTGAAGCTGGCATCAACCGACAGATCAACATGGAACTTCATGCCAGTTATTGCTACCAGTCCATGGTGAGTAGATCACGACCTGGATTTGATCATTCATTTGGGCTGCGCAATTTACGAAGTGATAGGTTTGTGGAAATATTTGTGTTTATTATTTTTTTTAATTTATATGTAAGAGGATATAGTCGAAGAGAATCGTCTTCCAAATAAAATGCAGGATACAGTGAGGACTGAGGAATGTGGCGACCATCGATTTTCAAGTAATTTGAAGGTCGGGGGAACGATCTCACGTGTCTGCGACACGTGACTGTAAAGCCCGTGCGGGAAGTGTAGTTGGGAACGATGCCAAAATTGAGAACATGACTGGAGTTTCCATCGCTGTACAAAAAGATAAATGCTCGAGTTTTTGGTGAAAGACCATGACCAGTTACGAGTTTAATTGCGTCGAGGATTAGCAGGGTAGCTAGCATATATGATACATCCTTTTGGCGAGGGATATGAGAGAGAGTGGAGTAAGAAAACCGGGCCCGTGACAAAAATGCAGTGTGACCTCATTACTTCAAGCCCTACATGCTGTTGAAGGGTCAGTGTTTATTTATTTGTGTACCAATCAGCCCAGTGTTGAAGGGTCAGTGTTGTATTTGTGTACCAAACAGCCCAATGTCTGACCAGTGCGTTGGGCTAATGTGTAGGTCAGACATCTGCTGAGTGGTAGCCATGAGACCATCTTTTAAAAATTTCTCATCTTAGTCGTCAATTCATTTATCCATCAGCGTCGAATCTTGTACAGTGTGGTCTTGAAACTGAGCGGACGCGGTGTAGCTATTATGGACTAGTCTGCACGCAGTGACGCCTTGATAAATTTATCTGAAAGTGAGTACCAATTAGAGAACTTTACTACTTTTCATGGACCAGTCACTGGACTTTACAGAGCTCTGTTGGCCATCTTCCGTAGAATGCAAGAGAGCCCCAGGACAGTCAAGCAGACTCGTTTTATGTACTAATCGGAGAACATTACTACTTGTCATGGACTATTCACAAGATGTCACAACTGTCGGTTATTTTCCCTGGCATACATGTAAGAGTCCCCGTACAGTCTAGTGGCCTGTTGCCTTTTCCTAGCCCTGCTGGTTGCTAGGATGTGGTATGAAATGCTGACACTCTCCAAGTTAGTGAGAATTCTTACCATCTTGTCTCCATGCTTATAGGGTGCCTGTGAACTCAGAATTTTTCAGCTGTTGAAGTATGGACAAGTCAACAACAATATCTGTAACCAAATATAAGGAGGGGGGAGGGGGGGAGAAATAAACACTAACCATCATAAACAGCCAACAATTTGCAAATTAATTTTGGGGGTGAGGAGGAAATCTGAACTGGACATTTGCAGAGAAAATTTTGCCCGTATTTTAAATTGAAATGTACACATGTAGTATGATGTACAGTTCTTGGACTCTGTTATTATACAAGGACTTAAATTGTACCATTTGGATTTGTAGGGATGTTGAGGTAAAGGTACAGCTGGAAACTAAAAGCAGTTGTGTTAGTCCAGTGCTGAATTGAACTCGGCCAATCAACAAGCAGAAACATCTAAATTGTTGCTCTATGTCATGCTGCTATGTGGTTGGTTATCATGAATAATTCATGAGATATGTTGCACCGTCCATACTTACGGAAAGTGTTTTACGAGAGCGGCAGCAGTAAGACTGACACATCCCTACTTGAAGATTTCACATCTGTCCAGGTATTCAGTTCCACTGTGCTCTGTCAGTGTCAGTCACCACGTTTTGCCCCTTTCCTGGCACCCCTCCCCACCAGTCCTGTCCTTACCTTTCTTTCTTTTCAGTACAGATAATGGAGAAATATAACCTAGAAGGAAATATGGTGGGGGTGGGGTGGAGGTGCAGGTGTATGTGAGAGTGGGACATGCATTTGTAAATTTGATTTAAATGCAAAAGGAATGATGCAAGAAAAGAAAAGGCCAGGACTGATTGTGCTCTTAAGTCTTATTTTATTGGTAGATGCAATGTTTGATTCAAAGATCTTCTAAGATTCATTCTCTCTGACATTACGGCGATTACCATTTTGCCGACCAGTAGGGGCCGTTGACACTTACCCTTGTTTTCTTAAGTGTGGATCCACCAGGGCTTAGCCCAAACTTCCATGCACATTTATTCAAGTTATTGGATTTTCACTTGAAACTTTTAGGTGATGCTGACCTTGCAAGGAACCTTTGCTACTGGGAATGCGCTGTACTGGAGTACATATGGCGGCATGTGGTTAATTTCAAGTTATTATTTCTGATTAATGTGAAGATGACATACCTCAGTGTCTTAAACTAGTGAAAGAGCCTAAATAATATTACTTACTAGTGCTGCAGGAGAAGAGGTCTGTGGTGAGGATTGGTTTTAGCGTTTGTTGTTTTACTTGTCAGTGGCAAAGAACACTCACACATATAAAGGTTTTTGGGTGTTTTTTGTGTGGTAGTTAAAAATCGGGGATGACATTTGTTTCAGCCCTGTGGAATGACATAAGCTGTCAGTGAGAAAGACATTGTTTTCCAGATTTTTAAAGATGGTCAACAGCAGGGCCATAGCAACAATAAATACAAAACTGTATTAACAGAACTAACGTGGGTAGTCCCGTAAAAAGAATAGTACAATTGATGATTTCAAGGGCAAAGAGTGTGTGTGCACACATAAGTTTCACACACACACGCAGGCATGCACGCAGGCACGCACGCACACACACACACACACACACACACACACACACACACACACACACACACACACACACACACACACACATATTTTCATGCTCACACACGCACACAGATACAAACTCACACACATGCTTACATGCACACACGCACACACACACACACTTCAATATATATATATATATATATATTTTTTTTTTTAACATGCTGTCTCATAAAGTATGAATAGAATAGAAGGTAGTGCAGAATAGAATGGAAGGGTCATTTTAATTTCATCCTCTTAGTCCATGGTAGCTTTGGGGGTGTGTGTGTGTTTGACTGCATGTGTCTGTGTGTTTCAGTTCTGGGTCAGTCACGGGTGATATCTGAATCTTGTGATTTAGTCTGGTTAGATCATTTTCACCATCATTTTTGTGACCTCAACTGCAGATTATACATCCGTTTCAAACGGATGTGCAGCATTTGAGTTTCGGTTATCATTGTTGAGTGACTGTCGCTTAAACTTAAAGTGTTTTCAATTCATGTTGTGTATAGTCCAGCCGACCACAAGTTGCAGCATTTGAGTTCTGGTTGTCTCTCTCAAGTGATTGTTGCTCTAAAGTGTATTCATTTTGGTTCAGTTCAGTTCTTGTCGTTTGTAGCCCAGCTGACCCCAAAGGGTAGTATTAGGACTGCCACCTTTTCAGTCACTCCATACCTGATGCCAGCATGACTGGTCTGGGTCGATAGGTCACAGGTTGAGGGAAGGAAGTTACTGCTCCATAACATTTTTTAAAGCAGGTATGTCTCTGTACTAAAATCAGGCCACAATAACTGCAGCAGATCGAACAGTGGCCTTACTGCTTGAAAGGCCAGTGCAAATTGTTGGACAGAGAGAATTGACTGATATGCTCATATATTATGTAAACATCTCTTCCACCACTGTACCTCGCCTTTCCACCAAGGCTAGCCTTCATATATTTGTAACTGCACATGTTTTAAGTGATGTCTGTCAGGTAGTTATTGTAACTTTGTGTAGCTTTTAGAGCGAGCATTAGTGGAAAAGGGTGAATAAATCTGAATGCGTAATTTCTTTTTAATTGTGATAATTGTAGATCATCAAAGCAGTGGGTAAAATCTGAAGTGAGTAACATTCTGAGATAACAAGTCCAGGTCTATAGGCTTTTCAGGCTTTTATAGGCTTTTGTTTTTGAGCCTGAGTGATTATATGTAAACGTGGAGCTTTTAAGATCATGAACGGTGCTGTAAGGAATGTGAACAAGGCATCATCATAATAATTATATATATATATATTTTGTTACTTTTGGTGATTATTATATATATTTTTTTGCACATTATACATGAAATACCATAAAGTAACCTTGGTTTCTGTTGCAGGCATTCTACTTTGACCGTGATGATGTAGCTCTGCCGGGATTTGCCAAGTTCTTCAGAAAGTCATCTGAAGAGGAACGCGAGCATGCTGAGAAGCTGATGACATTCCAGAACCAGCGTGGCGGCCGCATTGTCCTGCAGGATATCAAGGTTTGCTAAGAAGTTGATCTAATCAAGAAATGAAAAAAGAATTGTGTAAATCATATATGTAAACCCTTTTCTGTCTGTCTGTCTATATTTTTGCTGCTAGTTATACAAATCCAAAGTTTTCATTTGATCTTCAAATTCGGCATAGTGACTTATTGATTGACCTGTTGGGCAGATCAAAAATGAATCACTTTCATACGAGACAGTTACACTTTTTATGTGACAGTTTTGCAGAGCAACACAATGTCTGGGTCAAAGCGAGTCTTATAGAAATCAGACTTCAAGTGTCAGCATGGGAAGACATGAGCAGAGTGGGATGAAGGAGGACAAAGACAGTTGTGGGGAGGGGAAGGAGGGAGAGATGGATGAGGGGAGGAAGAAAATGAAAGAAATGAGAGGGAAGTGGTTAAGAAGGGAAGGGGACAGGGAGTTAAAGTTGCATGGGGAAAGATTTTGGGGGGGGGGGGGGGGGGGGGGGTAAAATGGCTAGCTATATGAAAGTCAGTATGGGAATAGTGTACTTCTTACAACCAATGGATGATTAGAGCTCTTGAGAAAAGTGGATAATGTGTTCATAAAGGTGATGCCTAGAAGAAATGTTAGGATTGTTGATATTGCATTGGTTACATCATGATCATGTAAGTTTCTATGTGCTAATAATGGAGATTGAAGACATGAAGCTGAAGTTAAACTAGAAATTTCATAAATTATGCAGAGTGACCATGATCAGTGTGACTGAACTACTTTCAGTAACAAATTTTTTTTCTATTGGTGACAGAACTTGATTTCATTGGACTGTGATTGACAAGTGATAATACAAACTCTTAATTGTGTGTGTGTGTGTGTGTGTGTGTGTGTGTGTGTGTGTGAGGGATGGGTCCTAACAGTGCTTTTCTTTTTCACAGACAGCCCTGAGATGGCCTGTGCCCAGCCTGTAAATGTTGGGAAGTTACATCCTGTCTTTTTTCTGTCAGAAACCTGATCGAGATGAGTGGGGCTCAGGTCTGGATGCTATGCAAGTGGCGCTGGCGCTGGAGAAGAGCGTCAACCAGTCGCTGCTGGAACTGCATGATGTGGCCACCAATCACAATGATGCCCAGGTATTGATCCACCCTTTGTCTTCAGATAACAAACGATTTAAAGTCTGTACAAACCTGAAAGAGTTTTTACTGTGTTCCTGAGGCAGCTGTAAAAAAGAAGCAGTTTTGTGCTGTTTTGCATACAGGCCACTCATTTTACACCCATTCTTATCTTTTAAAAGATGAAGAAGCTGTGATGCATTCCATGTAATGTACCTCTGACAGTGAAACATATTCTTTACAGTGTTGGGACATGCATGATGTGAGACATAGACACAGCAGACTCCATGAAAACCTTGTTCAGAGATGTCCCACCTGATGTGACCTTTGAATTTCTTGAGATTATTATTTTTCATCTGATCTAAGATTTTACGGAGGAAAGATTTTTTAACAATATTTTCAGTGTGTTTTTGGAAGATGTGGTTTAAAGGGTTGTGTGAATGAGGGCTTTTTTTTTTTTTTTTTAATGAAGTAATGACTTGTGAGTTGACTTCAACACGATGATGCCCTGGTATGACCCTTGGCGGTTGGCTGGGCAATAAGCAACATCACCTAACCTTACCATAGGGCATACCAGTCCAGTTTGCCTTGAGAAAAGGTATTGAAATTTGTTGTATCTAAACTTCAGCTTGCCCTGTTACTTCCAGTGTAAACTCTGTAGATGACTTGACTTCTTCAAAACTGCTGTCAGCAATATTGGGCATTCAGAGTTAACAAGGCTCAATCTTTCTGTATGTAATGCACAGTGAGCTCAGCTTCGTTCACAGACATTCTTTGTTCATTGATTTTCAGAGTTGTTTTTTGTTGTTGCTGTCATTTTGTAACTAAAACGATTGCAAATTCTTTGGTTTTGACCAGCTCTCTTGTTTTAGGTTGACCAGCTCTCTTGTTTTAGGTCTGAATCCTTTTGCATTCCTTGCGGCCCCAGCCGACTGTCTCAGACATACCTTGATATCTTCAAACAGGCTGCTGTCTCACCATGTTCAGAGTCAGATTTTCCATCGCATACCAACTACAAGTAGTGCACACCATGGCGAAAGTGTCTAAGGAAACCAAAAAAAAAATGATGATTCACTCTCCCCGCAGCTTACGTTTTACAGGATGAGAGGAATTCAGGCCTCACAGCAATGGAAACAATTTCCTCTTGCATATGGTATGCCTGTCATTCGTAAGAATAGAATCGCCTATTTAGGCGGTGATGATGTGGGTATAAACAACCTTAGATGATGTGATTCGCTAGATTGTGAAGATGACGGTGAAAAATATTCAAAGTGTGTTATAGAAGGCCCTCTGCAGACCCCTGCCATGTGGAAATTACCTACATTTCAAATGAAGATACAGTAACTAATCAGCTGGTTTAGAAAATAAGTGTGAGATGGCAGAATTGTTGTGTGTGCCTGTGGGTGGCAGTCTGACCATTGTCCGATTCATTATTCCCCAGACGCAGATAGAGCTGCCATGTATGATGCTTTTGGTGTAGCATGCAGCAGTTTTGTTCACAATGCCACACTGCTATTGGCAAAATTGCTACCCCTTAAAACGAAAATTTGATTTAAAAAGAAATGCTTCATGTTTATTGCGGCAGTTTGAATAGAACAGTGAGAACGAGATCTTTAAACAGTAAATTTGTTTTGTCTGGGGGTGAAAAAAGGGCATGTTCAATATAGAGAGGAAGACAAAGAAGAAGCAGCATTGATTTTCTTTTCAGCCTTTTTTTGTTTTTTTGAAGGTCCAGTCCAAACGAGGCGATGATTACCTTGGAGATGTGCATTATCTTAGTCTGCTATCATATCCTATGTGAAGCAAAATGCTTCTGAAAAGTTAAGTGCAATGGAACCTGACTCGTCACACATTGAGGATGCGACAATTTCCAAGAAGAAACCAACAAAAAAAAGAAAGAACCCCCATACAGCTTTGGTGATATGGCATACGATGCTGCTATTGAATTTGGAATACTACACTTCAAATGTCAAAACGCTACCAACACCTTTCACTTTTGAGGCCTTCACAGTTCTGTTCAAAGGTGGCAGAAATAATTTTTTTTCTTCTTAAAACCGTTTTTCCACATTATTATTTACAACCTCGACAGCAGTAAAAAAAAAAAAAAAAAATTAATTAACGATGAATCTTAGTCAACAAATTAGGAAAAAAAACACCCCCCCCCACCCCCCCAACCCTATACATTATATTGCTGGAGATGTCAATAGAATGCATAAATTACATGGATGCTACTGTGCGGGTTATGTGTCGAAATATGGATTTTAATAATGGCTGGAGCCGGCGATGCCAGTTTTGTAAAATCTGAGGAGCAACGAATTTTTGAAGAATGGTTTAAATTGGACGGCAGTTCCACCATTTGTTTGAATTTCCGTCCAGGTTTTCAATGTGTTGTGTTCTTGCTCTTCCGTGCTGGAGGTAGGAAGTGCTCCACTTCCTTCAAGTTGACTCAACACCACAGACATAGGCACATGTAAAATTCGATGCTCGACATGTTAGCATGACAGCGGAACAATTGTTACAAAGCTGTTTTTGAGAAGAGGTGATGTCTCAAGGCTAGAGGTTGAGAAAGGCGTGCGAAATCGATGGCAATGGGAATGGCTGATGGAAAAAGAGACAAACAGCGAAACATGTGGCCTGTGGCTACAGAAGATGGACTTGCCAGGGGTGGCTTTCTGTTCTGTTTGTTTGAAGACTTCAGACTTAAGAAGATTTCAAATAGTGACAACAAATTTTACAGTGACTTCATTCCTCTTGTGTGGCGATTTTAAATTGAATGCCAAGATGCCATCTGTAGAGTAGCTGTATAGTGGCTTCTTGTACCAAGTGTATCCACAGCCATCTGCCAAAAGTACATTCATGTAGTTGATTTAGTTTTCAGTGACTTCAAAGTCAGGAGTATAACTCACAGTGACTTTTGAAGACAATCTTGAGTCCCTGTTAACTTAAGAATATAATCTATATAGATTAAATTTGAAACAACATATTAGAGGGAAAAAGTGATCTTTGATTTTCATCTGGAAATTGCATTTTAGTTGTGTTTTATGTATTTATTTATGAACTTACAGCTTTGATTTCAGGCCTAATTTTCCAGTTTACATTCAACAAGAGCTATTCATTTGCCGTCCTAAATGCATTTTTCTTCCAGCTTCATGGGGGACATTGCCCCCCGATCCCCCCCCCCCCCCCCCCCCAAAAAAAGGGGCACTGCCCCTGTACCTTGCTGGGGCCTGAGCAGCCCCTGAACCCCTGCCTTTCAGGTTTTTAACCAACCTACTGGTAGCACCCATACCAATGTTTACATCTCATGATTTATTGTGAGATCATCTGTTTCTGCTGCTGTGGGTGGCAGTCTTTAATTTGTTATCTGATTCCTTCTTTCTGTGACTTCAAGGTGGCTGATATTTTTTTTTTTTCTTCTTTTAACCTTTACCAGCCGTGTCGGCCAATAGAGCGTGACAGGATTTCTCTCCCTTGTGCCGAGTCATGCAAGGCTGGATGACAGACAGACAGCAGTACATTCTGCCGTGTCGTCCACTATTGCATGACGGGAACATAAAAAATTCCTACACTTTCCAGAAAATGATCCAAGGGAAATAAGCTCTATAACTAGTCTTGGGGATGTTGGAGCGAGTTGTAGACCATACTTTCAGTGGCCTATTGTGAACTTGGCTGACCCCAGGAGCTTTGAAACAAAGAAACTGGCGGCACCGGCGCACGGCACGTATTTCCTGTGCCAGAAAAAATGTCGGTCAAGCGAAGGGGTGGTAGCGATTTCTCGCTGAATGAAGCGTTTGAAATCATATTACAAAGTGGATCTGGTGATGAGGGGAGTGATAGAGAGATAGAAAACTTTGAAAGAGAAGAGGAAAGTGAATTGTTTGAAGATGCAGCCTTCCCTTCATCTTATGATTTGGTGTTGTAAAAGAACGGAATAGAATGCAAACAAAGCATTTTTTCTACTTGTCAGACATGTTTTTCAACGCACAGTCGTGTGTACACATTGAAAGTAAATGATTTGAAATTACTATTAGTTGAGTGTTTGTTCTTTCCTGTGACACCTAACACAAGACTGTCAGTTGTTGTCTAGCTACCGTAAAAATAAATTAAAAAGTGGCCAAATATGTGTGTCGGCAGGGAATGAGTGCTATGCGCGAGCGTGCGGCAGCAGGGAATCATGCCGTCCGTGCCGCTCTCGGCTGGATAGTATTAAATATAGTTTTCACCGTTTTATCGTAAGATTAGCTGAATGAAAAGTTGAGTATAAAGAACGGCAGCCCTTTTCAAGAAATTGGAATGAATTAAAGAAAAGATTTTTTTTTAGCTATAAATTGCTGGAGAGGTGAATAAAAGGCACAAGACCATTACAAAGCTGCTTTACCTCAGACCTGACATGTAGCACTGCCTCTGTACCCTTGCCAGGGGGCTGCTGTGGGGCCCCCTTCCTGGACCCTGTGGCATCTTTTTCATGGAAACTCATGTGAATATAATGCCAGACGTTAGCCATGTGTATTCTTTGAATGAGCTTTTCTCATTTCAGAGTCTGGAATATCCAGTGAAATGCTTTAAGACTTCTGACAGCTCTATTTTTCTATTTGTTGGTAAACATCTGTATACAGACAAATACTATGAATAACTTTTATGTAATATATGGGAACGCAAGAGGTTTGTAATACATTTTAAAATTTGAAAGCACGTTGCAAGTGTTTCTGAAAGCCAGCGGTTGGAAAATAACCCAGTACTGACTGTAACGATGGAGAAGAGTTCATGTCATGTGTTGGTGAAATTAGCAGTGACAGTGATCATGATTGGAAAGGCTGGTGAATGTGGGCATGACCAACTAGAGTAAAATTGACCAGAAGAATATTCATCTCTCTCTCTATCTAGTGAAAGAGAAAGAGACAACAAAATAGGAAATTGATTTGTCTTTTGCCATTTTTTGGATGATATAGCACATGTGTGCGGGACACGCACACACACACACACACACACACACACACACACAGGCACAAAAATAAACATGTTCATATGTGTGTGTGTATCCATTCTGTATATATGTGTGAGTGTGCATAGTAAATACATACAGAATAAACAATAATGACAGTAATAGTCATGGTGGAAGTTTGTCTGCATTTGCATACAGAACTCTGATGTCATGTTTTACAAAGTAGTGAAAACTAAAAGTGATAAAAAACAAATGACCTGTAAGAATGAATGATGGAATATCTTGCAGGCACTCATTCAACAAGGTTCAGTACAAATATGCAGATAATGAAGAAATGTCTCGCAGGCAACCATTCAACAAGGTTCAGCACAAATATGCAGATAATGAAATATCTTGCAGGCAGTCATTCAACAAGGTACAGCACAAATATGCAGATAATGAAATATCTTGCAGGCAGTCATTCAACAAGGTTCAGCACAAATATGGAGATAATGAAGAAATGTCTTGCAGGTAGTCATTCAACAAGGTTCAGTACAAATATGCAGACAAATGAAATCTGGCCCCAAGCTCAGAACTGCATATAATACCATGCAGCAGCTCACAAGAAAAACAACAAACAACAATGAAAAGAAAGAAAACAAAAAAACACCACCGACAAAAACAACGATGAAAAGAAAGAAAACAAAAAAAACACCACTGACAAAAACAACAACAATGAAAAGAAAGAAAACAAAAAAACACCACCGACAAAAACAACAACAATGAAAAGAAAGAAAAACAAAAAAACACCACCGACAAAAACAACGATGAAAAGAAAGAAAACAAAAAAACACCACTGACAAAAACAACAACAATGAAAAGAAAGAAAACAAAAAAACACCACCGACAAAAACAACAACAATGAAAAGAAAGAAAACAAAAAAACACCACCGACAAAAACAACAACAATGAAAAGAAAGAAAACAAAAAAACACCACCGACAAAAACAACGATGAAAAGAAAGAAAACAAAAAAACACCACTGACAAAAACAACAACAATGAAAAGAAAGAAAAAAAAAAACACCACCGACAAAAACAACAACAATGAAAAGAAAGAAAACAAAAAAACACCACCGACAAAAACAACAACAATGAAAAGAAAGAAAACAAAAAAACACCACCGACAAAAACAACGATGAAAAGAAAGAAAACAAAAAAACACCACTGACAAAAACAACAACAATGAAAAGAAAGAAAACAAAAAAACACCACCGACAAAAACAACGATGAAAAGAAAGAAAACAAAAAAACACCACTGACAAAAACAACAATGAAAAGAAAGAAAACAAAAAAACACCACTGACAAAAACAACAACAATGAAAAGAAAGAAAACAAAAAAACACCACCGACAAAAACAACAATGAAAAGAAAGAAAACAAAAAAACACCACCGACAAAACAACGATGAAAAGAAAGAAAACAAAAAAACACCACTGACAAAAACAACAACAATGAAAAGAAAGAAAAGAAAAAAACACCACCGACAAAAACAACAACAATGAAAAGAAAGAAAACAAAAAACACCACCGACAAAAACAACAACAATGAAAAGAAAGAAAACAAAAAAACACCACCGACAAAAACAACGATGAAAAGAAAGAAAACAAAAAAACACCACTGACAAAAACAACAACAATGAAAAGAAAGAAAACAAAAAAACACCACCGACAAAAACAACAACAATGAAAAGAAAGAAAACAAAAAAACACCACGACAAAAACAACAACAATGAAAAGAAAGAAAACAAAAAAACACCACCGACAAAAACAACAATGAAAAGAAAGAAAACAAAAAAACACCACTGACAAAAACAACAACAATGAAAAGAAAGAAAACAAAAAAACACCACCGACAAAAACAACATGAAAAGAAAGAAAACAAAAAAACACCACCGACAAAAACAACAACAATGAAAAGAAAGAAAACAAAAAAACACCACGACAAAAACAACAATGAAAAGAAAGAAAACAAAAAAACACCACGACAAAAACAACACATGAAAAGAAAGAAAACAAAAAAACACCACCGACAAAAACAACGATGAAAAGAAAGAAAACAAAAAAACACCACTGACAAAAACAACAATGAAAAGAAAGAAAACAAAAAAACACCACTGACAAAAACAACAACAATGAAAAGAAAGAAAACAAAAAAACACCACCGACAAAAACAACAATGAAAAGAAAGAAAACAAAAAAACACCACCGACAAAAACAACGATGAAAAGAAAGAAAACAAAAAAACACCACTGACAAAAACAACAACAATGAAAAGAAAGAAAAGAAAAAAACACCACCGACAAAAACAACAACAATGAAAAGAAAGAAAACAAAAAAACACCACCGACAAAAACAACAACAATGAAAAGAAAGAAAACAAAAAAACACCACCGACAAAAACAACGATGAAAAGAAAGAAAACAAAAAAACACCACTGACAAAAACAACAATGAAAAGAAAACAAAAAAACACCACCGACAAAAACAACAACAATGAAAAGAAAGAAAACAAAAAAACAGCACCGACAAAAACAACAACAATGAAAAGAAAGAAAACAAAAAAACACCACCGACAAAAACAACAATGAAAAGAAAGAAAACAAAAAAACACCACTGACAAAAACAACAACAATGAAAAGAAAGAAAACAAAAAAACACCACCGACAAAAACAACGATGAAAAGAAAGAAAACAAAAAAACACCACCGACAAAAACAACAACAATGAAAAGAAAGAAAACAAAAAAACACCACTGACAAAAACAACAATGAAAAGAAAGAAAACAAAAAAACACCACCGACAAAAACAACGATGAAAAGAAAGAAAACAAAAAAACACCACCGACAAAAACAACGATGAAAAGAAAGAAACAAAAAAACACCACCGACAAAAACAACAACAATGAAAAGAAAGAAAACAAAACCCCACCATTTTCACGCCCTAAACAGCTCGAACCACTCCTGTTTCAGCAGAGTGCCTGTAGAGCAGTATTGCCACAAAGGGAGTCGTATGTGTATAAGATAGTATGTTTTGAGCCGATTCTTGCATAATGGAAAAGAAGTTAAAGAACTGGTGTGTCTAAGAATGAAATTAAGTAGGTAAATCCTTATTAATTGTTCTAAATGATGCATGGATGAAAACAGTTGATTATTTGCCTTTTAATTTTTTACCATGCAGCACTGCTTTAAAGCTTGTTTTCTGCTGCAGTGTAAATTTGAATTGCCTATTTGCCACACATGTTAGCATGCCAAACATGTCACTTTGACAAACTCTGGTGATCTTGTTAGCTGAGGCCAAATTTTTGTGGCTAATGATCTGAGCCATGTCCTTTTAAGGTATGCAACAGGCACACACACATACATTCACACACGTATGTGCGAGTGCGCGCGCATGCACGCACACACACACACACACACACACAACTGTACATGCACACACAAACTCTACATATTCTCTCTACCCCCCCCCCACCCCACCCCCACCCAATACCCTCTTCTCCCCCCACAATAGTCCCTTCTCCCCCAAAGAAAGGCAAGAGATGGTGGTTTTGACATAGTTTTTGTCTGCATAGAGCACACCAGGAGATAGTGGTTTTGACATAGTTTTTGTCTGCATAGAGCACACCAAGAGATAGTGGTTTTGACATAGTTTTTGTATGCATAGAGCACACCAGGAAATAGTGGTTTTGACATAGTTTTGTATGCATAGAGCACAGTCTTCTCCCATTCTTTTTTTGTTAGTACCCACTTAGAATTTAGGACGGCTGTAACTTTCTGTGTGCAGATGACAGACTTCCTGGAAGGCAATTACCTGCAGGAGCAGGTGCGCTCCATCAAAGAGCTTGGGGATTACATCACCAACCTGAAGCGCGTGGGGCCCGGCCTGGGAGAGTACATGTTTGACAAGGAGACCCTGCAGGAGTAGATCACCTTGTCTTCTGCAGTGGGCGAGCTTTGAGCTCCAAAAATTTATGCCATCGCTCAGTGTGTTGCTTCTGTACGGCCTGAGAAGCCAATTTGTGTGCTCTTTTAATGCTCTTCTACTTGTAGTGTTTATGATTTTTAAAAGAATTGTTTTGTTATGCACATATAAAAGCTGCAGGAAAATTTCTGAGGAATAAACAAGGAATCTCTGTCATGCTTTTACATCTGTCAAAGACAGCAGTGGAATACACAGGAGCATTTAATTTCCGTTTCCAAAAAGTTGTTTTTTTTGTTGAGATTTTTTTTGGTGGTATTTTTGAAATCACATGGAGATAGTCCAGATTCTCTGGGGTACTCCACATATCTTGAGGATTGATTGTCTGAGCGTTGCAGTGATTTGGAATCTGAGCAAATCAAGAGTCTTTGAGTTCAGAAAACTAACACTTGTGTTCAAAGTTGACTTTTGTTATGCTGTCTAGGAAGTTGTGAAACAAGCTTTAGAGGTTGGATCTATTGATGGCACCAGCTGATCTGGTCCCAATTCTTACCAGTCAGAACAAAAAGAAGGCTTTCTTTTCCACAGGTAACTTGGTTTTTATATAACTTTGCCCTTTTACTTTTCATTTATGAAAAGTAACTTTACAATCGATGGCTATTGAGATGATTAAATAAAGAACAATTTGTGAAAAGTGTGCTTTTCCGTTGTTGCTTTTTTGTGTTACATGTGCGTGTGATCCAGTGTGTAAGACTAAGAGATGACTCATTTTAGAACTCGGATCATCATGACAGATGTCTGAAGTTTAGAGATTGCACTGTTTAGAAAGAGTTTTGGGGATGCCTAAAATGAACAGTTTTACTTAACATTCTATGTACACAGTCTCTTTGTGCTCCCCTGTACAGTGTGTTCATGCCACCACTATCCTGTTAGATTTTTGCTCCGTGTCTGTGCTCCCCTGTACAGTGTGTTCATGCCATCACTATCCTGTTAGATTTTTGCTCCTGTGTCTGTGCTCCCCTGTACAGTGTGTTCATGCCATCACTATCCTGTCAGATTTTTGCTCCTGTGTCTGTGCTCCCCTGTACAGTGTGTTCATGCCACCACTATCCTGTCAGATTTTTGCTCCGGTGTCTGTGCTCCCCTGTACAGTGTGTTCATGCCATCACTATCCTGTCAGATTTTTGCTCCGGTGTCTGTGCTCCCCTGTACAGTGTGTTCATGCCATCACTATCCTGTTAGATTTTTGCTCCGTGTCTGTGCTCCCCTGTACAGTGTGTTCATGCCATCACTATCCTGTCAGATTTTTGCTCCGGTGTCTGTGCTCCCCTGTACAGTGTGTTCATGCCATCACTATCCTGTCAGATTTTTGCTCCGGTGTCTGTGCTCCCCTGTACAGTGTGTTCATGCCATCACTATCCTGTTAGATTTTTGCTCCTGTGTCTGTGCTCCCCTGTACAGTGTGTTCATGCCATCACTATCCTGTTAGATTTTTGCTCCTGTGTCTGTGCTCCCCTGTACAGTGTGTTCATGCCACCACTATCCTGTTAGATTTTTGCTCCTGTGTCTGTGCTCCCCTGTACAGTGTGTTCATGCCATCACTATCCTGTTAGATTTTTGCTCCTGTGTCTGTGCTCCCCTGTACAGTGTGTTCATGCCATCACTGTACAGTTGGGGCATCAGAAGGCAACCCTCCAGACCAGATCCCAAACTGCTGCCGAGTGACTTGATTTTGGTCACTGGTGTCTGTTAACTTGGTGTAGGAGGACCATGTGTGATACATTGCACAAAAAAAGGTTACACATTGAAAATGTTAGGGTTTTCATACCCCATAGCTGAAATTTGATTGGGGGGGGGGGGGGGGGGGGGGGTCATACCCCTATCAACAAAATTTAAGATATTTGACATAAAGAATTTTGCCATATTTTTGTTTAAAAAAAAGTGACCTCATGGAGAATGTAAGAATTTTAGGACGTTTCACATACAAAGATTTTTGCTATATTTTTGTTTAAAAAAAAAAAAAAAGTGACATGTCGTGGATAATTTTATTTGTGTTTTGTCGGTGTGTGGCACTGGTTGGTGAAGGTTTTTTTTTTTTTTTCTCGATGCTTGGAATGGAACGGTGTCGAACCATGGTGGCCATCACAGAACTGGATATTTCAATGGTGATCATCATGGTGAATGTGCTGACAACTGGCATTGATTTGACACCTAAAGACCATCCTTGCATTTTGAAGGTGAACAAGGAGGGCTGTCATTGAAAGTTTCCCTATTCTGCAGTTACAAAAAAATACTATCTTTTCGCTGCGTGTACATTTAATGTAACATCAGGTTTGAAGTTGAAGAGTTCAATGATTGTCTCTCCAAACTAAGCCTACCATCACTGTTCAAAACCTTTGTTGTTGATCTACTCTGAGATTGTGTCGGCACTGGCGTGTTGTCAGTCTCTCTTTGCCATGTTTCTGGTCGTGGTTGCTGGAAAAACCTGAAATTCAGTATTCTGTCTTGATTTTTTTCTTTTTCTTTTTTAAATGTCATTTGAAGTCCTGTGATGATGACCCAGTGTTGATGCAGTGTACCTAGGAGTGAACATGACGTGTCATGTTTAGTCCTGTGCTGATGACACGGTGTTGATTTGCTGTACTCGGGATATGAATGATATGTCAGATAATGTCCTGTCATGATGACAGTTTTGATCCCACAAATGAAATTACACTCCAGAACAGCCAAAAAGGAAAAAAAAGAAAAAAGCAGAATTGGTATTGTTCAGGGGATCCAAAAATGATCATGTGTTGGGCTGAATTTTTTCCTTTGTGATGTTTGGCTAAAGTTGGTATTGCCAAACTGTACCTCCATCAGCACCGTATCTGAGTGGACATGTGAACACTGTTCTAGCCAACAGTCCAGATCCAGATGATTCACCTGAATTGGAATACTTTCACCATCTCGATTGTAGTTCAGAACGGCTGAAAATGGGAAAGGGTGGAGACTAGATTGGATGGTCTAACAATGATGGAGTTGATGGGCAACGTGGTGCTTTTGATGTATGATGTCGAACGACTATGAGAGTAGGTGTTGGACGGTGCATCATGTATAACTGACATCAGTTAAGTGCAACGCATCAGGGTCTTGGTACTGGGGAAAAAAAAAAAAGAAAGCAAGACCTTCAAGACATGCAAAACCCATTCTCTGTCCCTCCCTCCCTCTCTCTCAGTCTCCATCTCTTGCCCTGTGCTGAGAGTTTAGAGAACCGTGTGGGCTAAAATAAGTCACTCAGCTATTCTGTCATTTTTCAATCAAGGAGGATGCATAGAATATAGGCCTCTACACGTGTCGTTCATACCGACGGCCAAACTGGTCTTCTCTACCAAAAGTTGGCGATGGGATTTTACGTGTGAGCGAGATATAATAACGTGCGTCCACACACACACACACACACTCGCTTACATCTTTTTTCTTTCTTTCTATTCTTCATCACTGATACATTACATGACACGTTGAAGTTCGCAGCATTCATATTCAAGCCTTGAACCAACACCTGAGTTTCCCAAGCCTGAATGCCTTTGGCGATACTTTCTTTGTTCTTTTTTGGTTTTAAAGTACAAGTATTTTTGAAACCTTGAATAGATGTTCCACACACACACGCACGCACGCATGTACGCGCACACACGCAAACACACACACACACACACGTAGAAAAACAAAATCCCAACCAGTAAGCACAGAAACGAAGCGAAGTGCGCATTTCCCGGGGTACACCTCTGGCTGTTCATGTTCCTGTTGGAAATGATGATCCAGTGGAAGTCGGTTGCCTCCAAGAGGTGTTGTAGTGTGTGCACTAATTCATGTCCCACTACAAGGACAACAGAAATTGACGAAACGGAGTTTCTTCAATGGCCGTCTGCTCATCAATTGGCCGTGCTTAATGGGACACAACTGCTGAGAAAATGAGTGTGGTGAAGAGTTTTCTCCCTTAGTTCGACACCGTTGGTTACGTCTGCTTTGCTGTACACATGCTTATGATCAGATAGACACAATAATGATGACAGAACAGCCCAAGTTGTTATTTCATTTTCATTTATGTATCATTCGTTCAACATCCCGCGTGAAATGAAAATACAAGCACGCACATAATTATGCAAACTGCGCAAAATAGATTGATGGGCAATAAGAAAAAGAAAGGGGGGAAAAAAGCGGAGTAGAAGAGTCAGACTGACACTTATCCCCCCTCCCTTTCACCTACTCAAAATATTATTTGTACAGTGTTTACTCTGTGCTTGTTCTGGCTATGCTTACCCTGTAAAATATACACGGTCAATTGAAAAAAAAAATCTTTTAGCTTCCAGGTGAAAACAGAAGCCAGTGTGCCATTGACTGAAGGCGATCCAGCCTTCTGTGAGGGTGTGATAGTTGCGGGATGGATCTCAGGCAAACATCCAGGCGTTCAAGAATATCTGTGCTCCAGACTCTGATTTTCCACATCTCAGACCCAAGCACAGACCACCGGCACTGAGACGCACTGGGAACCTCTCCTCCCATTATTGTCCGGCGCCGTAAGCTGGCCTGTGACGGGCATGTGTCTTGCCATGACTCATGTCCAAGGAGTCTGCGGGGTACAGTGGAGGCTGGGTGTCCCAGAGGCAGACCAGCTTCTGTGAAGAAATATTGGCGGAACAGCATTTTGAAGCATGGGGGTGTGAAGAGTCGGATGAATGTTCTCCACCCCCTAAAGTTAATCCAGGATGGTTTTCATTCGTGTTGGGGGTTAGTTTTCTTGGGTTCTTCAAGTGTTCAAACTACAGCACACACATGTCGGCATCCAAACCTAGAAGTTGAGCTATGAAGGAAAAGTTGAGAATAGTTCGCATATCCAGAAGGGTGTTGACAATTAGATGTCAAACTGGCCTTACTAGAAGAGGAATACGTCTCACCCCCGTTAACGGCTATCCATACCGTAGGGTTCTCCCGTGGAACAAAGAGAGACATGCGATCCAAGCAGGCCAGTTTAGGCTGGGTGCTGGCTGTCAGCTTGCACGTGACTCTCGAGGACCATTCACGCTAACCGAGGCTTTAGAGGACGAACCTTTCAGGAAGACTTCAACCCATTGGATGGTTTGCACCTTACGGGCTGTGGGTGGAAGGAACTACTTGAGGCACTAGATCTTGGCTCCTGGAGAGGCCAGCATTACACGCTAGAAGTGTTGGAAGCAGTTTGTTACGGATGGAATGGGTCGTGTCTGCGGGTGTCTGACTGTCTGACTCTCACAGAAATTATGGATGCATGCACGACTTTTCCAATTTACATACACACACCCACTCACCCGAACATTGACAGCCAGGCAACAGAACTTTTTTTTTTTTTTTTATGCTGCCTGAGCCATCAGACAAACATAATAAATGCAAGAACATCAATGGTCGGCACGCCAACTACAAGGCGTACACACAGAACTATATATATATATATTAATACTTCAAGTACGCCAAACAGGGCGCACAACACAAAATATATCTATATATAATTCGCTATCTACTAGCGCTGCTGGTTCCAACGACGATGACGACGAAAATGATGAAAAGGACGAAGACGATGAAGATGATGAAGACGACGTCTACAGCGTCAAGTCTGACACAGGACTTATAGAACTTCAGAGCTGTGGCTCAAAAATCTCTACCACACTCACGGCGTCCCTGCCGGCGACAAGGTGACAGTCTCACACAGGAGCTGTGGCTCACACACAAACACACAGAACGCAGCGACGGCCTAGCCAACAGGTCGCTGGTTCAAAACTCGGGAGCGGCGCTCTGGCTTGGCAGCAGTGGTGTCTCCGGCCCAGCTGGCTCAGCGAGTAGTCGGTCCCAGGCGCAGTGGCAGGTAGGGTAGTTGTCGGCACTCAGGCCGGCCTCTCAACACCGACACAGGGTGGAGAACAGGGGGGGTAGACACAGCTACGGCCCCGACCCTCAGAACGTGGCAGGTAGGGTAGTTGCCGGTACTCAGGCCGGCCTCTCAACACCGACACAGGGTGGAGAACAAGGGGGGGGGGGGGGGGGGGTAGACACAGCTACAGCCCCGACCCTCAGAACTTGGCAGCCAGTCCCCCTCAGTCCAGGGAACACTTCTACCTGGGGGAAACTCATTAACTACCTTGATTATCATGGCTACTATTCATTACAATCACGACTACATTCATATTCATTAGCCACATCACGTTTCACTAGAACTTCGGACAAACATCAGCATATTCTTTCTTCAACACTACAACATTCCCTTTTCCGGAATCATAACACTACAACATTCCCTTTTCCGGATTCATAACACTACAACATTCCCTTTTCCAGAATCATAACACTACACAGGAAAGGATTACCATATAATCCTTTCAGAATCTAGTTTTCCAAATTGGGGAAAGGATTCCCACCTAGACCCTCTTCAATAAACCATGAATACAATCATTACACACAATTAATGATTACTTTTCGTCAAACTATGAATGTCTTTCGTCATGTCACAAATGTTCATTTCGACAAGAATGTTCATTTCATTTCATATAGTCACCAGATTTTAGAAGGTATTTTTTTCCCAAAAGATTCATCTACTTCAATATATGTATGGGAAAGATTTCCACACACTCGTGTTTACCAACACACAACTATTCAATATTCATATTAAGAATGAGTTAAATACTCATCCACATCAAAAATCAAAACCCACATATATGAAGTCTCTGTCGCTCACTCTGGGAGCTTATTATCCATAGCATCAAAACTCTCCCTCTAATCACAAAGTCTAGCTAAACCACATTGGAATAATTAACATCTTTTTCATCATGAAGTTCATAACTAGTTAAGTCACAGAATAAACAAAATCTCGTCTTTTCCTGAAGACCACTTCCTTTAACACTCTCTTCATCTATTCATGTTTTCCGAAAGAATTTCGTTTTGCTACCCTATCAAGTCATAGGATAACAGAACACAGCAAATACCTTTCGTTTTTAAACAAAACCTTCACAGTGCGCTGAGCAAGTTCCAGTCGCTCCTAAACGGGAATACGGTTTCAGTTTGCTAATAAATAAACATTGAATGATAAATACCTGACTGCCACCAATACTAGATGGAGTCCCTCTTCGGCCTTCTGGGTATTTGCGTTGCCAGAATCACTGCAGAGACTGCCTAACCGTTTCAGCTCACCAGGCTTTAACAGTGTGCAGGTGAGCAGCAGTCAGGTAAACTTTTCAACCGGCTTCCGGACGACTACCTTCCGGTTAGCACGGTTGCATGAAAATTTGTGACTGGACGGGAAACCGTCCGTCACACAGTTCAGTCTTTTATGCTGTCCAAGATGCAGACCAAAGACGTCCTGGAGGGGACTGGTTACAACGCCGCTAGTCTGTTGCACGGGACAAACGATGACAAAGCTAGGGACGGATCCCGGCCTGTCCGTCCACCACTCCCTCACAGCACCTCTACTAAGACCTACTGTGGTTACACACACACACACACACACACACACACCTCCCCGACTTGTCCAGGCTGAAACAGTGTGTGTGAAATCTGTGCTATCCGGGTCAGCTGACGTGACAAATTGTACTCACTGTTTTTACCCACAATACCCAGATTACACTTGCTGTTTATACACACACCACACACCGACTAGATTAAACCTACTGTCTATAAACATATTAATTCCAATACATTATACCCCCTGTTAAACCCACATACATCTAAATCATACTCACTGTTTATACACATATAATAAGCTTTTAAGCTACTAGATGTATACTCATCGTTTATACCTGGAGCCTACACACACGCTAGTAACTCGAGAAAAATTATTTTCAGTATTATGATTACAAGGAACATTTTCAAATCAATTACAGCGTCAATGAACATGCCTACCAGTGATTTGTCCGATAAGATCGGAGAAGAAAAACTTGCCTGGCAAGAATAGAATCATAACAGACCAGTCATGCTGGCAGTTGTGGTCGACAAAAGATATTTATATTTGCCAAACGGCGAAAGAAGAATTTGAAACAAAATTAGGCCGTATTCATAGCAAGATCTCTCGAAAGGCAAAGATGATCACACATTCCGAGTCAGTGTTTTGTACGCAGCGACATGAAATAGAAGGCATGTTGTTGTTGGAAGTTTTGAGATGTGAAAACGAAAGGCCGCTGAGACAAAACTTGTGAAAGAGTAACAAGATTCATGAATGGAAACTGAAATTCTGACATGCACATAAAAAGAAAGTCAAAACTTTATTACTTCAAGAAGGTGGCCAGTTTTGTCAGCATTCATACGAACCTGGCTCAGCCCTGTTAAATGGTCAGTCATTCGTATGTTAACCTACGTCTCTCGTCCAACCGAATACTGGATTACTTGAAACACATTTGCAGCCTGTTAATGGCTGGAGACAGTGTGATGTCACAACCGGTCTTTTACACTTGACAACTGTGAGCCGCCAGCCATCTTGTTGTACTCCGCTCAGTGGCCAACGTGGTTTGAGTGTGATGAGAAATGCATGTTGTACTGTGTCTTGTTGTGCTCCGCTCAGTGGCCAACGTGGTTTGGGTGTGATGAGAAATGTATGTTGTACTGTGTCTTGTACTCCGCTCAGTGGCCAACGTGGTTTGGGTGTGATGAGAAATGCATGTTGTACTGTGTCTTGTTGTACTCCGCTCAGTGGCCAACATGGTTTGGGTGTGATGAGAAATGCATGTTGTACTGTGTCTTGTTGTACTCCGCTAGGTGGCCAACGTGGTTTGAGTGTGATGAGAAATGCATGTTGTACTGTGTCTGGTTGTACTCCGCTCGGTGGCCAACGTGGTTTGGGTGTGATGAGGAATGCATGTTGTACTGTGTCTCTAGACGAATAAATCATGCGAAGAAGGTTGTCTTGAAGGAATAGATCCTCTGCGAGTATGATAACCATTATGACCCTCAGTTAGATCCAGGACCTTCCATTGCCACTCCCATAGAAAATAAATCCAAGTGTCACACTACGTCAGTCTCCAAGTGTCACACTACGTCAGTCTCCCGTTACCTTGCAGAATTGTAGCTCTTGTAACCTGTCAGTCTAATGGAAGAGTATAGAGGACTTGCTTGTGACAACTGCGGGAAGGGGTTTCATGCAGCCTGCCAAAGCGCTGGGTCATCTTATGAAGACCTTGGTGACCTCAGCGTCAAGCGGAACTGTCTCATGTTTGGCTTCAACAACTATTTTACTGTCTTCAACCTTAGTGGTCTAGACATCTTTTTCTAATGACCAGCATTTCTCATTAAGAAGAGCTCTTTGCTGGACGAGTCCTTCCACTCTGTGTACGCATCAACTCAGAGCATCCAGAGCGAACATGGAGAAGAACAGACCTCTTCGAGTGGTGACTGTCCACTTCCTGTCTGTGGTGAAGAGGGCCCCAGAGATCAGCGTGATGCTGCAGTATCGCGACAGGATCTAGTCATCGGACCCAAGGCCTGGTGGATGACATAGTCAGCGATAGACAGATCTTTCTCAAAGACCAAGTTTTCAGGAAGGACACGTGAAAGAGATGGAGGAGGTGTGCTTACTGCCACAGCTGAAGATCTTGTGTGCACATGATGTTTTTAATTTTTTTTTTTTTAACAATGCGAAATACTTTGGGTTTAAGTCAAGACTAAAGATCAGCGTGGCTATAGACTCCTTGCGAGTGCATTTTACTGACCTGGTGTTTGTGCCACATCTAGCTTCAACGCTTTGTGTGAGTGCATTTTACTGACTTGGTGTTTGTGCCACATCTAGCTTCAACGCTTTGTGTGAGTGCATTTTACTGACCTGGTGTTAGTGCCACATCTAGCTTCAACGCTCTATGTAAGTGCATTGTACTGACCTGGTGTTAGTGCCACATCTAGCTTCAACGCTCCATGTAAGTGCATTTTACTGACCTGGTGTTAGTGCCACATCGAACTTCAACGCTTTGTGTGAGTATTCAGGAAGAGCAGCTGCTGTGCTGCATTGCTCATCCCTTTTTGGACTGGACCAAAAGACGGTATGCTCCATTGCTCATCCCCTTTTGAACTGGACCAAGACGGGATGCTGCATTGCTCATCCCTTTTTGGACTGGTCCAAGACGGTATGCTGCATTGTTCATCCCTTTTCGGACTGGACCAGGACGGTATGCTGCATTGCTCCTCCCTGTTTGGACTGGACCAAGACGGTATGCTGCATTGCTCATCCCTGTTTGGACTGGATCAAGACGGTATGTTGCATTGCTCATCTCTGTTTGGACTGGACCAAGACGGTATGTTGCATTGTTCATCTCTGTTTGGACTGGACCAAGACGTATGCTGCATTGCTCATCTCTGTTTGGACTGGATCAAGACGGTATGTTGCATTGTTCATCCCTGTTTGGACTGGATCAAGACGGTATGCTGCATTGCTCATCCTATTTGACTGGATCAAGAGGGTATTCTGCATTACTCATCCCTGTTTGGACTGGATCAAGAGGGTATGCCGCATTGCTCCTCCCTGTTTAGACTGGGCTAAGACATATGCTGCATTACTCATCCCTGTTTGGACTGGATCAAGACGGTACGCTACACTGCTCATCTCTGTTTGGACTGGATCAAGACGATATGTTGCATTGCTCATCCCTGTTTGGGCTGGACCAAGACGGTATGCTGGATTGCGCTTGGACTGGACCAAGACGGTATGCTGCATTGCTCATCTCTATTTGGGCCAAGACGGTATGCTGCATTGCTCATGCCTGTTTGGACTGGTCCAAGATGGTATCAAAGCAAAACCATTTCACCGCAACCTTCACCGGAACGTCCTGAGCAGAATACAAGACCCGGAACTGCAACAGGTGGTACAGTTCAACACAAGTCGAAGCAGCACTCTGGATCCCATAACTAAAACAATTGTCTGAAATTGTCCCAAGAATAGAGCCACTTCCTTATTTCTCAGACCACGATGGAGTCGACCTGGAGCTGCAAGTAGATAGGACCACAAGGATCCAGAACATCCTTCTGTAAAATAAAACAGTTTGAGGCAGTCTACAAACCTCAACCTGAAAGCTGTGCATTGGGATCATCATCTGGAGATTCCAGCAGAAAGTGGCAGTAAAGAGGATGGAGAAGGATGAAGAAGACCGGAGACAAAGCACCACACACACACACACACATACCCTTTGTGTATGTGTATGTTTGTGTCCATGTCTATGTGTGTGTGTGTGTGTGTGTGTGTGTGTGTGTGTTTGTGTGTGTGTGTGCGCGCGCGCCTGTGTGTGTGTGTGTGGTGTGAGGAGAGAGAGAGAGAGAGAGAGAGAGAGAGAGAGAGAGAGAGAGAGAGAGAGAAGAGAGAGAGAGAGAGTTCAGACTTCACTTCATTCTTCAGATTTTCATTCAGTGAGGTCATTGGCTCGTTTGCAGGGGAACGAATACAATCATTCACATTAAAGGAAGAAACAAATCACATATCAGAGGAAAGAAACAGCAACTATTATGTCACTATTTTTCTGAGGAGAGAGAGAGAGAGAGAGAGAGAGAGAGAGAGAGAGAGAGAGGCAGTTATGTCAGTTTTTTTCGGTTTTCAAAACAGATTAAAACAATGCACACAACTGTGTATATTTAAAAATCTTTATTGCTTTCAATATGAAGCAATATATGCAACAATTTTCTTTCTCTGTGTGTACACAAGCCCAAACACAAATTAACACACTAAAGCAAGCGCAAAGGAAGGCTTATTTCAAACGCAACAGAAAACAGAGCAGCGAATTTTCGACAAGATGTCTTCTTCAGAAGTCACAATTAACGGACGTATCATGCACAGAGTAACCCCTGAGATGGTTGTTAGAGGAAGAAAGAGAAAGAAGAGCCGAAATGAGTTACTCATTGTGGCCACACGCCACAATTAGAATTTTGCACTACAACGCAATATAATCCATGTAAGAGTTTTGAGGCCTATCATAAATTTGAGCCAGCATTTACTTTTAAACTGATAATTGATCAAGAGACCAGCTCCCCACTAATGATTTCCCTTGCTTGGGGGGATTTTCACCAATGAAATCACAATCTTAAAATCTGTCACCTTCCCCTCAGTTGACACACATTTCAGGCCTTTGCACTCACGCGTGACCCTATCTTTGCGCCAGGTGGTTTCCCCAAGAGTCCTGTTCCTTTTGATTGCCATCTGTCTACTTAAAACCAGATGGCTTCGACCTTGATGGCCATGGGAGATAAAATGAGAAGAATCAACTTTCAGACACAACAACAATTCTTAAGATAATCTAACTGCGCCAGTCTATAAATACTCTACTCCTTAACCAAAGCCTCGGCGCATCAATGTTTGGTGTGTAGCCTGTTGAGGACATCAACTTGCACTCCTTTTCTCTTCCTTCCTTTCTTTCATCTCGCATCTTCTGTCTGTTTCTGAACTGCTCATCTTCTGTCTGTTTCTGAACTGCTCATCTTCTGTCTGTTTCTGAACTGCTCCCACTTTCCTCTTCTCTCTTTCACACCGCCATTGTCCTAAACAGCTATTAGGGTGAGCGTTTCTTCGTGCATAAAGATAAAAAAAAAAACCCACAGTCATTTCTGACATGAAGAAAACCGGTATATTTGTTGAAACTTCGCGCTTGTCCTTTTGTATTGTGTATTCAATAAGCATGTCTGAACACTTTGCTTTGTGAGTGATTTGTAATCTGACTTCTTCCACCAATGTTACAGTGTGTTTCAATCTTCTGTATATATATTACATATTCAAGAATAAGTTAAAAAAAACCCAACATAACTGATTTGCAAATGACTCGATCACAGCATCGTAAAGAAGGTAAATTACAAACAAGAATGTAAATTACAAATATTTGTGCGTTTTCTGACCAATGTCTATCTCACACACTCACACGCACGCACGCACGCACACACACACACACACACACACACACACGTACGCACGCACCTGCAAACTCCAATTAAACTGTTGTCAGAAAACCTTGGTTCTGCTGACACTGATTTGTGCGTTTACTGTATACTTGTTATTTTCACACACACACACACACACACACACACACACACACACACACACACACACACACAGAGGCACACACGCACGCACACACACACACGCATGCACACACAGGTAATGGAACAGAATGCTGATGAGAATGTGTGGAAAGTATCTGCACCACTAACAGAATGAAGATTGTAGCCGATTCCACATGGAGCTGGTAACCACTGAAAGCCCGGCAGCAGACATATCCTTGCCAGGCCCACCGGCAGACACACATAACAGCTCAGTTCTGGACAAGCTAAACTTAGGATGTTTTCACAGATAAAAAAAAAGTTTCTTTGTGCGCCACACTTAAAAAAATACACATGACCAACAACTGAGTGACAAAAATGAATTGTGTTTAAGTGTAAACTTGGTATCGGTTAGAGCAGTCTACAATTCCTTCGTCCAAACTCCTGAGGAAAATCATAACCTGTCGTTTGCCCTTTCAGAGGATCTGCATGTGAAGAACAGCCCCACTGCCAGTAAGCAACACGGTTTCCCCACCGTGGTCAGTATCACCTCCTCTTACTACCTCGCTCTGTTCCGTATAACATGCAACATGTCCATTACAGTCCAACAGCGGCATCTGACCCAATAGAACGGATATTGAACTGGCGACTTCCCAGAAGTCCTTCGATGACGTTAAGCGCTGAGTCAGGGGTGGGGTGGGGAGGGTGGGGTGTGGGGAAGAGGGTGGCCGGCATTCTGGGATGTTCAATCCTTGCCAGAGAGAAGGCCCAGCAGTACAGACTGGAACAGGCTGATTTTTTTTCTCAGCTGTCAGAGGACAGATCTTTACACATACCACTGTAATGACCCCATTTCACCTCCTCCCCATCCGCCCCTTTACCCACCCTCCTTCTTCCACATGGCCTGCACCATGTCCACCCCATTCTGAACTTCTGTCACATGCTTTTTACAGCAGCAGCTGCACGGGCCCGCCTTGGTGGCCACGAGGGAGACAAGGAGCATCCCGACCTCATGCCGCCAGTCTTGTCCCTGTGACACGCCTTGCCTGCGACATGTCCTGGATTCTGATTCTGACGATACGACACCACAGCTACACCCAGAGATACACACAGAGATACACCCAGAGTGCTTTGTACAGTGCAGTACATACCCAGTCAGCGGGAAAATGGATTAGGAGCAGAAGGCTTGATTAAGGAAGAAAGAAAAACCTGCGTGTTGCAACGTGGAGAGAAAAACGTGTTCATTATGAAGAGAAAATCATTGCCCTTTTTGTTTTCTTCGCGATATTGTATTCTCATACCAGGCTTGTCGTTTTTGCCACCGTAGAGATACAGGGTAAAAACACACCCGTAGTTTAGATGGGGAAGTTTTGACAAACAAGCATGCTGGTCCCTGATTTAGATAGGAGGCTATCAACAGACGGGGGACATACAGGCCCTTTAGTTGGAAGGCTAGAGGAGGCGGGATATACGCACGCCGTTAGTTGCGATTGGAAGCCATTGGCCTTTAGTTTAGATAGGAATCATTCAGTTCAAAACGGGCCTTCTTTGGCTGGAGTCTGGAGTTCACTCAGTTGGAATGCTTTTTTTATTTTATTATTTTTTTTTATTACTCTCCTGTGTCTGGAACTGACAGGCGGAAAAGCAGCCTTTAACTGTTAAGATACGTTCGATTTGTCAAGGTTCAGACCCCGATCCAAAGGGTTCAACCGACTCGTGTAGCAGCAGCTTTACTATGGTGGACTGTTCCCTTCAAAAGCCTGCGATTGTTGTTTTCACGAATATGAGGGGCATTCTGATTTTCATGTGAAAGGATTTAAAGCAACAAAATGAATTATTTCACATGAAAATCGTGAAGGTGAAGCAACAAATCTAACAATTTCATTTTCATATGATAAGATTTAAAGCAACAAAATGAATTATTTCACATGAAAATTGTAATGGTAAAGCAACAAAACTAACTAATGTCACTAACGTCGGAATTGTAATGATGAAGCAAGAACATTAATCGTTTAACGTTAAAATCGCCACGATGACGCAGCAAAATAATCTGATTTGAAGATAGTAATAATGAAGCACAAAATAAATCATTTTACGTGAAAATCAAAGTGACGATACAACCAACATTTCATGTGAAAATCACGAAGTGAAAACGATACAAACCGTCATTTCATGTGAAAATCGAAGTGACGATACAACCGTCATTTCATGTGAAAATCGAAGTGACGATACAACCGTCATTTCATGTGAAAATCGAAGTGATGATACCATCGTCATTTCATGTGAAAATCGAGGTGACGATACAACCGTCATTTCATGTGAAAATCGAGGTGACGATACAACCGTCATTTCATGTGAAAATCGAAGTGACGATACAACCTTCATTTCATGTGAAAATCGAGGTGACGATACAGCCATCATTTCATGTGAAATCGTCACGATGAAGCGACAACACTATCATTTTATGACACATTCGTAATGCTGTGAGTGCAAAACTAATATCTTCACGATTGAATTGTAATAATATCGCGACAGAACTGCGATTTCCACGTGTAATGATTAACTTTGTAGCTTCTTCATACTCTTTGAGCATTTCATCTTGATATTGAACATAATGTTAATCACCTTGAAGACAGTAACCATGATGAATAAACCGGTAACTGTGACTTATGCAGGAATGTTGAAACGTGGTTCTTCAAGCAAAGCTGATACACGGAAATGATCGTCACAATTATTGATTTCAGTCAACCCCGATCTACAGATTGACAATGAACGTTGTCTTCGACTCAGCACCAGATGCTTTAACGGTGTCAAAGTCAGTGAACATGACTGCTGAAATATCATCTTGACCAATTCTCAGTCATTGTGACTGGGGAGTAAGAATGGATAAAAACAGAGCGATGAACTCCATTTACACCCAAATCATCCTCGAATCCGTTTGTCTGTCTGTCTGTTTCTTACCTCGCCCTCTCTCTCCCCGTCTTTTTTTTTTCACTGTCAGTATTCATTCATTTTGTCAAGTGGTTATTATTATCATTATTTTTTTTTTTTTTGTCTGTCATCACGTGAACGTGCGGGCTAAGACTTGAAACTGAATCCATCACCTCCTTGGTTGGTTACTGGGTTGGTTGGTTCTTTCATTGACAGTCTGTTTGTTCGTGATTTCAAACTGAAATTACACGTAAATATTTGTGTATTTGTCTATAGATCAATGAGGATCAAGAGAAAAAAACAAACACAAGACCCGAACCTAAAAAATGACCCCAAACCAAAGGAACCAGTTGCAAGGTGAGGCGACTGCAGGCGGAAATCTAAACACATCTTAAATGTGATTAATTGCGAACCGCCAAGAAAACGTAGACAAACGAATCTCAAAACAAAACACGACGCGTTTCGACCTCTTAGGTCTTCTTCAGGCAAGACACACAACACTTCAAAGGAACCAGAACAAAACAATGCAAAGAGAGGTGAAGGGGGTGTTGACAGGGTCTGGGGTGGGGTGGGTACAAAACAATGCAAAGGAGAGGTGAAGGGGGTGTTGACAGGGTCTGGGGTGGGGTGGGTGATAAAAACGTGGATTCTGGACGATGGCAAAGAATTTCCGTGAAACGATCACCTGGACTCTTTGAAAGATCATTGGCCAGTTTTGTTTAGAACACTTTGAAATAAAGAGATTTTTGTCCAGAATGACTTAACACCCTAAACTGAATATTTTCAACGGCTTCGACTGGAAGAAATCGCGAACTGTTCACAATGATGAAAAATGGGTTCGGCTAAAAGTTTTGCATTTTAAATACACACGTTTTTTTTCAGCATTTGGTAGATGGAGAATGTAATTATAACCCGAACGCTAAACCTCTGATAATCTTTCTAGAACCTCATAATGTTACAAATACGATTTATCTGTTGCTGACTGGGGGGAAAAAGGTGCTAATTTCTCTTGTTCTACAATACTGCAGATTTCCGTTTGCCATAGCATATTAGACAGATCAGCTACAGTAATGTAAGAAAGCGATTCTCCACCTCCTTCGTGAAAACAGGAAAGTTGGTGTTTTGAAACGATCGACCTCCTATACTTTATCCCGCACGCGCTAATGACCCCCGTTGACCTGCTCCCCTTTTTGAGTCTGATATTCCCGCTTCAAGTCCGCCTCAGTCTTTCCCAGCATGGCGGCCATGACCATTACGGCTCGTCCTTGTGTTTTGCCCACCACCCAGTTCTTCTCTAGATCCGGGGCGTATTTCAAGGACAGGGGTTGTCGCCCGTATTCCACGGCGATCTCCCGCAGGAAGGAAGAGGCGCTGCCACAACACAGGCCGATGTATTGCACGCCCAGCGCGCGCGCCTCACGTGCAAAAGTTCTGATGTCACTGCGGCTGTTCTGAGCACAGGCGAGGTCTGTAGGGTACAGCGACTGGCCTGAGAGAGAGAGAGAGAGAGAGAGAGAGAGAGAGAGAGAGAGAGAGAGAGAGAGATTAATTTTTCATGTCCAAGGATGAAGATTTTCGGTCACAGAGAGAGAGAGAGAGAGAGAGAGAGAGAGAGAGAGGAGAGAGAGAGAGACGGGGCTTCATGTTCAGAGAGAGAGATTAATCTTTCATGTCCAAGGATGAAGATTTTCGGTCAGAGAGAGAGAGAGAGAGAGAGAGAGAGAGAGAGAGAGAGAGAGGGAGCTTCATGTCCAGAGAGAGAGAGAGAGAGAAAAGACAGAGACAGAGACAGAGGACAGAGAGGTGTCTATCATGATATGGTTTCGACCCACTTTTTAACACATCATTTTCAATGCCTTTACAACTTTCTAGTTTTTCATTCTGAAATTTGTTTCCTCACATTTGCTTTTCATTGTTTTGAATTCAATTTGAAAAATTACATCATATTATATTACATTACATTTCATTGTTTTGAATTCAATTTGAAAAATTGCATTATATTATATTACATTACATTTCATTGTTTGAAATTCAATTTGAAAAAAAATAATTGCATTATATTGTATTACATTATTCCGGCAGAAAGCTCTAAGGCCCTGAAAACATCTATTCAAAATCAACAGTATCCTTAAGACAAAAAAAAAAAAGCCTTAGCCACCCAATGCCTAAAACAAAAACAAATTAAAAGGGGTTTTTGTTGATCTCAAATGTGGTTTTATACAAACTACGCTCCAGCACCAGCGTTTTATTCCTTATCGCAGAAGACAAACTTACCATCAAGGAATCAGACAACACACTTACCTACAAAGTGTTTCAAAACGTAGTGACTGAGGGCGGAAAATGGAACAAAATTTAGAAAGAGAGGGGGTTAGGTACCGCCAAAGACATAGACAACGGCAGCGGCCATTTTGATCTTTCGCCAAATATTATGAGAAGATAAGTGGTTTCTTGTTCTTCGTTTTCACTGTCCTAAATGTTATTTGTTTTTGCCTGAAGAACACCCAAGAGGTCGAAGTGCATTGTGTTCTGTCCTGTACTTTGCTTGTCTGTGTCCCTGGCGGTAACTAACCCCCTCTGTTTCTATACTTTACCTATAAAGAGTTAAATAAGGGATTGGGATGGTTTTTTTTCTCTCATTATCTTAAACACACTTTCCTGTCAAAGTCTTGGAAGTCTCTGAATTCTCAGACACTACACTTACCTGTCAAGAACGTGGAATGCTTTTTCCCTTTATCACTGACAACATGCTTGCCTGTCCAAAATGTTGTATTTTTTCTCTATCACAAACAACATGCTTGCCTGTCCAAAACGTTGTATTTTTTCTCTATCACAAACAACATGCTTGCCTGTTCAAAACTGTTTTTTCTCTATCACAAACAACATGCTTGCCTGTTCAAAACGTTGTATTTTTTCTCTATCACAAACAACATGCTTGCCTGTTCAAAACTATTTTTTCTCTATCACAAACAACATGCTTGCCTGTTCAAAACGTTGTATTTTTTCTCTACCACAGACAACATACTTGCCTGTTCAAAACTTATTTTTTCTTTCTCTCAGACACAACACTCACCAGTCAATGGGCCTGTTCAACACGTTGTATTTTTTCTTTCTCTCAGACAAAACACTCACCAGTCAATGGGTCTGTTCAACACGTTGTATTTTTTCTTTCTCTCAGACACAACACTCACCAGTCAATGGGTCTGTTCAACACGTCGTATTTTTTCTTTCTCTCAGACACAACACTCACCAGTCAATGGGTCTGGTCAACACGTCGTATTTTTTCTTTCTCTCAGACACAACACTCACCAGTCAATGGGTCTGTCAGAGCCTGGAATGTTTTTTCTTTATCCGTCGTTCTGAAGGGAACAGGCAACGCCGCCAGAGGGCCCTGAAGGTGGAAACAAATCATCATCATCATCATTATCATCATCATGATCATGATGATGATGATGATCATCATCATCATCATGACCATTACAATCATCAGAACCACCACCATCACTACCACAATCCCCACCGTCATTGTCATCATCATCATCGTCGTCGTCGACGTTGTCGTCATCATCATCGTCATTGTAATTGCAGGGCTAACGACGACCTTGATGTAGCAGAAGCGGTAGAAACAGATCATCATCATCATCATCATCACCATCATCATCATCATCATCATCATCATCATCACCATCATCATCATCATTTTCATCTTCATCATCATCATCATCATTTTCGTCATCATCATCATCATCATTTTCGTCATCATCATCATCATCATCACCATCACCATCATCATCATCACTCACCTTGCAGACCTGGCGACACTGACGAAGCAGAGGCATCATGGTGGCAGGACCACGTCCATCATCATCATCATCATCATCACTCACCTTGCAGACCTGACACACTGACGAAGCAGAGGCATCATGGTGGCAGGACCACGTCCATCATCATCATCATCATCATCATCATCACCCACCTTGCAGACCTGACGACACTGACGAAGCAGAGGCATCATGGTGACAGGACCACGTCCACAGTTCAGACCCACCACGTCCGCCCCCAGCTGCTCCAGCTGACGTAAGGCCTCGGGGATGGGCACGTCGTCTGTGGTGCGGTCAAAGGAGTAGGGGGTCAGGGTGATCACCGCCGGCACTCCTGCACACACAATGCAAGGGCTACAACAGAACTGTCAGGAAACAAGTCGTGGTGTGGGTGTGGAACTGGGGAGAGAGAGAGAGAGAGAGAGAGAGAGAGAGAGAGAGAGAGAGAGGAGAGGGAGGGAGGGACGGAGGGAAAGAAAGATAGAGAGGAGAGAGAGAGGGGGGGGGGGGACGGAGAGAGAGAGAGAGAGAGAGAGAGAGAGAGAGGAGAGAGAGAGAGAGAGAGTCAGATGAACAGACAGACAAACACACACACACACACAGAGGGTGGGGGTGGGCGGGGAGAGAGAGAGAGAGAGAGAGAGAGAGAGAGAGAGAGAGAGAGAGAGAGGACTCAGACAGAAAGAGAGAGAGAGACAGACGGACAGATAAAGACACACACACATAGACAGAGAGAGAGACAGAGACAGAGAGAGAGAGACAGATGGACAGATAAAGACACACAGAGAGAGATAGAGACAGACAGACAAACAGACAGACTGTCAGGTTCGCTAAGACCTGAACTAATGCTATAGATTGACAGACAGGGTTTACAGCCTATCTAGTTGCTTCCCAAACAGACCTAAGACTGCTGAACACAGATTAACATTCACACAACATTTATTGACCGTGAATACATGAACATTTCCACCGACAATAACCAGAACGACAACCTTCCACCTCCGATCAATCCCTTCCACACCAATAATGCACGCCACAACTAACACCCTCGCTCGTATACGCTCAATCTCACTGCATTCACACCTCCGCCACCAGCTCCGTCCCCTGCAGCTGGCCGTACCTAGAGACACCACATGGGTCATAGGGCACATGACACATATCAATATAATGCATACAACACAGTGCCAAAGTTAACCCCCGAAAGAGACTTCAACGGACTCCAACAACATAGAAAATACCCCAGACCAACAACCACGCTGACCAAACTACTAATTATTGTTCACGAGAACCACATTAAACAGCACACGGTTTTTCCCACGGCTCGCGTACCACCGTCCATGATCCCCAAACACTATCACAAGTGTGCCCCACTCATGCTGTTGTTCTCTATCGTTCAGTGTGCACGGCGCACTTGCACACGCACATCCATCCGAACAGACCCACCAGACGCTGGACCCCCACGATCAGCTGAGAGTTGCTCTGTGCCAACCAGACCACTGGTCACACCCCCCAGTGTCCTCGACGCCCCTCCCCGCAACACCGGTGCCCCCCCCGTAGTTTTCCCCGATGAAGTCCCCAAGGGTCAAGTTACGTGCTCTCCCAGTGCTGCCCGGTCGCCACAAGATGCAGGTGAGTAGTCGCCGCCCAGCCACCCACTCTGGCCAGCAGACGCTCCCTCCTCACGCCCAAGCTGCAGTGACGTAGGGCGGAGGACAGGGACAAGGAGGGTTAATGGGTCAGTTGGACACTCGGTCTGGATGGGATTGAGGACAAACAGGGGTAATCCTTGATAGGGTCAAGGGCATCAGAATGGGGGCGGGGACAGGGTCGGAAAGGATGCAGAAAAGTCTACCCTTGGCGGATGACCCCGGTAATCTGTCTGACCACGGGACGACAGGTGACACAGCAGGTTCCTCGATGGAGTCGACAGGAGTCTCCGCTGAGATGTCAAGCAGCCCAACGTAGGATACCGTCCGTACAACAGGGGGGGATCACTCAAAACAGCAACAAGCCAGAAGCTACGCCACACGCTGCCAACTGCAACACTTTGCAGCGAACAGGATGAAGACGCACCGCAACAAGGTATTGTCAGCCGCTCACGCAGCCGAGGCCCCGGCGAAGTTCACGTAACAGCTACACACGACTCGCTTCCATTCTGACGCTAAACAGTACAGCCACTGGTATTGCAGGCTCCTCTTCCCGCCTAACTCAGCAGCACGTGGACACACGGACTACTTAGACTAGCTAGGCATTACGCCACAAGACACTAGTCTACCATTCTTGGTGAACAAATCACCCGTAAGAAAAACTATCTGGCTCAGAACCACACCTCCTGCAGTCTCGCCAGCCAAATCAAAAAAGAACTCAAAGAGGACGCTGATTCGTACTCAAGACGTGCTCCAATCCTGCCACCTGTTGAGAGAACCCGAGTGACCCCCCCCCCCCCCTCCCTTGTCGTCGGAACCCACACACACACACCCACGCACCAGACACAAACACCACGCACACGCAACCCTCACTCACAATCACACAGACCCTGCACAAGCCCACACACCACTGCGGCATGCACAAACACGGCCAGTGTCAGAAAAACTGGCTGACCCGGTTCTCCTGGCCTAAAAATAGACTAAAGGCGTTGAGTAGGCCCAAACGCGAACTAGTTTGTCTAATCCCCCACACTCTCTACCGGCTTGAAAATAACTTCTAACAACCTAACCCCAGATCGCAGTACAACTTCCCCAAAACTGTCACTAATACCGACAGACTGCTGCTGACAGAGCGCGAACAGATTGCGCATAGCTCGTGACAGCGTGACCACAGTAACGACGACAGTAGGACAGGAAGGCTCAGATCTGACACAGACAGACTGACCGACAGACAGACAGAGAAACAGACAGTCCTAGAGTAATGCAGACCGACTGTACAGCACCTTTGCCGTACTTCTTGATGGCCTCCAGCGCCAGCTTGGCCTCCTCCACGTCGTTGAACGTCTCGCCGATGATGTAGTCTGCACCCCCTTCACCGCCCACTCCACCTGCTCCTGTGCACCACGTCATCACACACTTCAGCGCTGAAACTCTCTCTTCCTCCCGTCTCACCTGTATTAATATTATTTTGTAGAATACCTTCATTATAAAAGGAGTAAAAAATACAACATTACCAATTTGCATTTACAGCGCGACAAGTATTTTAGTCAGTTTAAAAAAAAAAAAAATAGTCAATCCACGCAGGCAGAGACCAGCTAAAACAAAACAAAAAACAAAAAAAAAGAAACAGAAAACGAACGAAAAAAAAAAAAAAAACAGACAAAAGAAAGCAAAAACAGTACCTACCCCCCCCCTCCCCCCATCATCTCCCCTCTCCCAAAGCAAAAAACAAACAAACAAACAAAAAAGCAAAAGCAAACAAACGAACGAACAAACAAACAAATACACAAAAGAACAAACAAACAAACAAACGAACCAATAAAACCTATGCAAACATAATAAAACCTATGCAAACGTAAGAAAAGCTATGCAAACACAATAAAACCTATGCAAATGTAAGAAAACCTATGCAAACACAACAAACCTATGCGAACACAACAAACTATTACGAACACAACAAACCTAAGCCAACACAACAAACCATTGCGAACACAACAAAACCAAATACATAATGCGCGAC
Organism: Conus canariensis; assembly: GCA_033310375.1. Classification (NCBI taxonomy): domain Eukaryota; kingdom Metazoa; phylum Mollusca; class Gastropoda; order Neogastropoda; family Conidae; genus Conus; species Conus canariensis. Next base: position 4,457,210 of record CM065724.1, read on the forward strand.
AAAATCAAATACAGCACAACACGGTAAGACACAGACACACGTGACAGACCTCAACACAGCACAATGGGAGGGAGGCAAACACGACAAAAACCCAACACAGCACATCACGGCGAACACAAACTAACAAAGCAAAACCCAGATCAGCAAAGACTGTCAACCAAGACTACCACGTCGTCAGCATAACACGGTGAACCCAGACAAACACGTCCACAGATTAACACGCTGAACCCAGATAAACACGTCGTCAGCATAACACAGTGAACCCAGATAAACACGTCGTCAACATAACACGGTGAACCCAGATAAACACGTCGTCAACATAACACGGTGAACCCAGATAAACACGTCGTCAACATAACACGGTAAACCCAGATAAACACGTCGTCAACATAACACGGTGAACCCAGATAAACACGTCGTCAACATAACACGGTGAATCCAGATAAAGACGTCAGCATAACACGGTGAACCCGGATAAACACGTCCATAGCATAACACGGTGAACCCAGATAAACACGTCAACATAACACGGTGAACCCAGATAAACACGTCGTCAGCGTAGCACGGTGAACCCAGATAAACACGTCGTCAGCATAACACGGTGAACCCAGATAAACACGTCGTCAGCATAACACGGTGAACCCAGATATACACGTTCATAGCATAACACGGTGAACCCAGATATACACGTCCATAGCATAACACAATGAACCCAGATATACACGTCGTCAGCTTAACACGGTGAACCCAGATAAACACATCGTCAACATAACACAGTGAACCCAGATAAACATGTCAACATAACACGGTGAATCCAGATAAACACGTGGTTAACATAACACAGTGAACCCAGATAAACACGTCAACATAACACGGTGAACCCAGATAAACACGTCCACATAACACGGTGAACCCAGATAAACACGTCAACATAACACGGTGAACCCAGATAAACACGTCTCAGCATAACACGGTGAACCCAGATAAACATGTCGTCAGCATAACACGTTGAACCCAGATAAACATGTCGTCAGCATAACACGGTGAACCCAGATAAACACGTCGTCACATAACACGGTGAACCCAGATAAACACGTCAACATAACACGCTGAACCCAGATAAACACAAGCACAACACAAACAATACCGCGCCCACCCATCTCTTACCTTAAACATAGCGACCTTCTGGATGACCCGAGGTCATCAGGGTCATAGCAGGTGGTGTTGCATATGTTTCCGGCCATCAGACAACAGTGGGCCTCGGCCACCTGCTTGGCCAACTGCAGGGCTTTCAGGTTGAGCGTCTCCAGGTCGTCCTCTCGCCCGATCACCTTCAGCTTCTCCCGGTGACCGTAGTACTGACACACACACACACACACACACACACACACACACACACACACACACACACACAGGGCCATAGTGTACAAAGCGGTGTTTATGAAAGAAAGTTTTGACAAGTCGTTCACTTTGTCCAACACCCCATGCCACTTAGCTTGGACAATAACAAAGTGAAGGTAGAGCACTTTCAACACTGCTGTTTCTCGTAATGTTGCGTGTATCTGCAGCAAACCTATTTCAGATCATTATCCGTTATAACAATGTCCTGTATTAACAGAAGTTAATAAAGAGAAACGTATTTATCTTGAACAAATATTAAATGAAAGATGCGTTTTCAATGACCCATGCATTACTGATACTGCAACTGCTATTGCTCGGTCTGACGTAGCCAGGTTAAGATCCCAAACTCGAGTGCAAGTTCAACGCCCATCTTGCACCGAATTTGACAAAATACCTGATTGCTCGTTCTTCATTTTCGTTGTCCTGACTGTTGTTGATCTTGCCTGATGAAGACCTGAGAGGTCGGGGTGCATCGTGTTTTGTCGTGTGATTCGTTTGTTCACGTTTGGCGGAGTTATTAATACAATTCCTAAGATCTGAGTGCAAGGGTCTGTATTGCAATTCTGTGTACATAAGCAGAAATTGTTGAGTAGAATTGAAGAGTTGTTTATCGTCTAATATCATCTTTGACGAAGAGACGTCCGATAAAGGCATGAACCGAACTGATCCACGATGAACAGAAGGGCAGATGCTAAAAGCGTAACTGACGAGGTTTTTAATCCCAACACGATCCTTCGTTTGAAGCTATGATGATAACTGTGTGACATCATGTTGACATTTGGCAAGAAAAAAGTCGTCTTTGTTTAACTGAATTTCTCTGAGGGACAGACTGTAAAGGCTTCTGCAACATCTACCGTGGCAGCGTCTATACACTTACTGTCTAGGATTCTACAATACCTCCTGTGACAGTGCCTACAGACTTACTGTAAAGGCTTCTACAGTATCTCCTGTGAAGCGGCTACAGACTTACTGTATAGGCTTCTACAGTATCACCTGTGACAGTGCCTACAGACTTACTGTAAAGGCTTCTACAATATCTCCTGTGAAGCGGCTACAGACTTACTGTATAGGCTTCTACAATATCTCCTGTGACAGCGCCTACAGACTTACTGTAAAGGCTTCTACAATACCTCCTGTAACAGCACCTACAGACTTACTGTGAAGGCTTCCACCACGTCGGAGCCGGCGTGCACATACTCTTCATGCAGACTGAGGACCCGCTCTGGCTGGTCCAGGATCACCTCAGGCGTGAAGGCTCCGCACTTGAGGTAGCCCCTCCTCTCCAGCTCCCACATGTACCCCTCGCCGCAGATGACGCTCTCTCCGTCCGCCAGCCGCTCACGAAGACCTGAACAACATAGACAAGGACGCTTGCACGATCCCCCATCCTATCCCCCTGAAGTCTCTTCCGCGTTCTTTCGGTGACATGACTCCCACACTACTCTTTCTGACTCTCCAGTACACAGCCACATCCTGACACAAGACTAGTGCCTTTACTCCTTGGATCGCTTTCCAAGTTTAATGGCACGTACTATACAGCCAGACACCTCCAGCATGCCTCCTTTCTGAACTGACGTACTACCTTGTATCCTTGTTTTACCCTAAAAGTTAGAACATGATACTGATCTGACCTTACTGGCTTCACTCGAGTTCTGCTGAGTTGGAATCTTCACTTCGTCAGCTATCATCCATTGGTCGCTGATATTTCAGTTTTTCTCCACGCTAGTCCGAGCACGGAGCCATTCAAGGACACGAGGAAATATCTTAAACAACTTATGGGGTATTCCATCTGGTCCAGTTGATGACTTGGCTCTCGCTTCCTTAACCACTTTCTTTGCCTCATCAAATGTTGTTGGTTTGTCGTGGAACATTTCTCTCTAGTGCTGCAGGCTGTAACAAGCCCTGGATTTCAACTGGTACTTCGCTTAGAGGGTCGGAATATCTTTTCTTAGGATGTTGCTCAAGAGTTTCTTGGTCCACTTTGAGTGTCCCTGATGTTGGCCACTTGAACAATATTTTCTTTATTTCCAGGCAAACTGGAAGAGGTAGGTGGGATTTTTTTTCATTTTGCTCTTTTCCCTTGCTGATTCTGTTTTGTGGAGGTCACTGTGTTGTGCTTATGGACCATCTTCACAGAGCTTCTCTACCCATTTCTGCTCAGTGTGTGAGGCAGCCTTCGAGATTCTTCTTTTTCTGACGGATATTATCCATCTCTAACTAGCATCCGGATTATGAGCAAGTGTCTTCACCTTTCATTGTTTCAGTCCATAGGCATCCCTACATGTTTCATGTTCAGTATATCTAAATGTGACAAGGTTGTGCTCCACTGTATTTTTCGTATCAGCACATCCTGCTTTCCGGATTATTTTTCTGATCGAAGTTCTGTTCGTCTTGTGCACTTGCCGGTGGCAAGTTTATTTTCTGGTGTTTGGATTCTGCCGGTGGCAAGTTTATTTTCTGGTGTTTGGATTCTGCCGGTGGCAAGTTTATTTTCTGGTGTTTGGATTCTGCCGGTGGCAAGTTTATTTTCTGGTGTTTGGATTCTGCCGGTGGCAAGTTTATTTTCTGGTGTTTGGATTCTGCCGGTGGCAAGTTTATTTTCTGGTGTTTGGATTCTAGAGCTTGTACCAATTCTTCTTCTGACTAATCAGAGTGACTGCCCTTGAGACTAAGCTTTGAATTATGACCTTGTTTTTTGGGTTTTTTGTTTGTTTGTTTGTTTTTGTTTTCTGACGTCTTATTGGCTAGTGTTGTCTCATCAACATATTTCACAAGGTCCAGAATCCATGCTTGGAAGTGGAACATTTGATTGCACTAAACGTTTTTGCCTATTGCGTGTTGTTCTCTTTCATCTGATTGCACTAAACGTTTTTGCGTATTGTGGGTTGTTCTCTCTCATTTGATTGCACTAAACGTTTTTGCGTATTGCGGGTTGTTCTCTCTCATTTGATTGCACTAAACGTTTTTGCGTATTGTGGGTTGTTCTTTCATTTGATTGCATAAAACGTTTTTGCGTATTGCGTGTTGTTCTCTTTCATCTGATTGCACTGAGTGTTTTTGCGTATTGAGGGTTGTTCTCTCTCATTTGATTGCACTGAGCGTTTTTGCGTATTGCGGGTTGTTCTCTTTCATTTGATTTGCAGTTTGATGTGTGCTCTTGCTTATTGTACACGCCTAGCACGTGGAATGGATCTGGCTTATAAATGTTCTTAACAAAAACAACAACAACAACAATAATAATAACAGCAACTATGATGATAATGATAATTTTCAGTCTATCAATGGATCCTATCAACAGTAAGCTCGACATCGACTGATATATAAAATGTCGAAAAGATAGAAAGAAACGGAAAAAAAAATCAGAATGAAAGACAGATAAAAGAGAAAGGACAAAAAGACGGAAACAGAGTACCATTGTCTTAAAAATAAAAAATTATCAGTCAGCAGTGATGACCTCTCTCTCTCTCTCTCTCTCTCTCTCTCACACACACACACACACACACACACACACACACACACACACATACTCTCTCTCTCTCTCTCTCAGAGAGAGAGAGAGAGAGAGAGATTCTTAGTCGAAGTCTCTCTCTCTCTCTCTCTCTCTCTCTCTCTCTCTCTCTCTCTCTCTCTCTCCTATTGTTGTTTTTGTTGTTGTTATTGTCGTTGATGTTCTTGTTGTTTTCCTTCTCCTTCTTCATTGTTTTTATAACACATATTTTTGCCTGAATTTCTGCCTATTATAATGTCTAACGCCGACCATCATCACTTATGAACATTTGATGTTTTATACGCGTGGGCAAAGATTTTTATATTTCTCAAAATTTTATTCTTTACTCATTCTTTACTCAAAATTTTCATTTATATCGTTCGTTGATTTCAACCCTTTCCCACTTCATCACTCCTTCTGTTGTCTCTCTCTGTCTACTATCCCCGCTTGCCCCCTACACTCCCCATCCCCCGGCTCTCTCTCTCCCCTCCCCCTCTCTCTTCTATTCTTTGTTTCCTTTCTTTCCTTTGGGTTTGCGTTTTTCTTTTGAATCTGTTTATCGGTTTGTACTTTGTTTCAACATGATTTGACGATTTTCTTTTTTTCTCTCTCGCAGATAATTACGAAACCACCACCACCATCACCGCCGCCACCATCGTCAACGATAACTACTACAATATCATCAGCAACCCTGTTATCATCACCACCACAGCACATACTGACGACAGTAAATGTGGTCTCTCCCCTTCAATATCATTCAGGATGTAAAAGGGGCAAGACTGATTGAACTGTGGTTAACAGAAAACAAAGAAACAGTTGTAAATCACCGAAGCCATACAGCGGCCAGAATGTGTGTGAATGAGCATGCGTCTGGCTGAGTGAGCGCGCAAGGGCATAAGTATAATGTGTTATGGAGAACACACACGCACGCACACACTCACACACACACACACACACACACACGCACACACACACACACACACACACACACACACGCACACACACACACACACACACAATGAGAGAGTAGACAGAGCAGCAAAACGGGGAGCGAAAAATACTAGCGGGTCGGAGGTTATCAGTATCCCATTGTCTATCCATGAGGGATACAGTCTTCTAGAAAATGCATGCTGGAAACATTTTAGGAAAAAACAACAAAATTCGGGATGTTCTCTTGATACTCGCATAAACCAGCTATTAAACTTTGACACACTTCATTCTTTTTATCAATGTAGTTTGCCGTTTTCTCGGATCATAATTTCGCTAATATATAAGATCAAACTAAACGCTTTTAAGACAAAGTTTTGCAAAAATATAACATGCCTTTGTGGTGAAATGATAACAAATTCCCACATACTTTTCCACTGCAAACAGTTAAAACCTCATCTACCACCCCTACCTAATTGTTCTCTGGATACAGTTGTAACCGATTTACCACTAATGTGTAAAATTGCTGTTTCATTGCATCAAAGTCCTATTTTTTCTGTTTTGTAAAATGGGAACTGGTGTTTTAGTAACGTCCTTGTTATGACCGGTTATTCTTCGATGTTTTATAGTTAGTTATCCATTTTTTGCTGTTGCTGTTAATGTTATTATTATAGATTAGGTTCGTCTAATATCACAATGTGTATAGACGTTAAATTGAAGACCTAACACACACACGCACGCACGCACAGGCGCACACACACACACATACACACACATACACGCACACACACATACACACACGCACGCGCGGGCGCGAGAGCACGCACGCACGCACACACACACACACACACACACACACACACACACACACACACACACACACACACACACGCACAAAACAACAACGACAACAACAAGAGCAGCAGCAACAACAACACCTTAAAAACAACCGTGGAAGCACCTCCACAACAAGCGACCACTGACTAACCTTTGGGCTTCATGGTGTTGAAGTGCTTCACTCACACAAAGTCCGCCTCTCACCAGGCCTTGTCCACACTGTACTGCAGCAAGGACAGAGTCAGGTCAGCCGTGGTCAGCTGTGTGTGGCGGTGTGTCTCTGCTGTGTATTGCCCTGCCCTCAGCTGCTTCCTCTCTCTCTACTTTGCCGACAGATTAGTGCGGGCTGTAGTGATCTCCAAAGAAATGGGAGTTTTCCCGCCAGCTCATATATACAACTCCATCCTCCCCCACCCCCACCCCCTCCCCCGACCCCCTCCCCGCCCCTTCAGTGACGTACGCGCGCACGAGCTCACGTGAGAGAGAGAGAGAGAGAGAGAGAGAGAGAGAGAGAGAGAGAGAAAGAGAGAGAGAGAGAGAGAGAATACGGATATGAAAATCTATTTAGATCAAGGCCGTAGCGTCACACTGAAAGGGTGAAACCCATAATGTACATGACATCAAATGTCATCATAAGAGAAAATGAAAAGAGAAAACAAGCGCATATAGTACGTACTATAGAGAACACAGAGAAAGCAAGTGCATGTATACTATACCACAATGGTAGAAATAAACACTACGTACACGTTTCTGTATTTCATGAATGTGCATAGCAAGAAACAGGAGAATTTTTTTTTTCATTACTAATTGACGTTAGGGGTAAATCTACTCTGAAATAAATCTTAAATAAATGTTAGCGAACCGCCCAGAGAAACGTGGACAAACGAGTCACAAGACAAAACACAACGCGTTTCGACCTCTTAGGTCTTCTGCAGGTGAGACACAAACGAATAAAATAACGAAAATTCACTTAGCTTTGATCGCTTCAGATCGCTTCAGAGTTCAGCGCAAGGAAGAAGGCTTTGAACTCTGAAGCGATCTGAAGCGATCAAAGCTAAGTGAATTTTCGTTATTTTATTCGTTTGTGTCTCACCTGAAGAAGACCTAAGAGGTCGAAACGCGTTGTGTTTTGTCTTGTGACTCGTTTGTCCACGTTTCTCTGGGCGGTTCGCTAACATTTATTTAAGATTTGTTTAGATTTCCGCCTGCAGTCGTCTCACTTTGCAATTAGATCTACTCTGAAATTACAAGGGCCAGAATAACACTTCGGCTGTTAACTTTTACTCTAGAGTCAGGTCATGGAAAGCAGGACACAATAATACGAAACGCGTTTTATCTTCCCGAGCCAAATTACATAGGTAGCATATCAGTTCATTGTCACTCAAGTACTGTAGCCGAAACGATAACAAGCAATGTCAGAAACACTACATCTGACTTTACTCAGTGCACTCTTAATATACGTATTCATATCCATTTCATTGAAAGGTTTTATCATACACGTTGTTTTAAAGAGTCTGTATTGCACAAACCTGTCACTCCTGTAGCTATGATCGTACCACTCCTGCCATCTAGTCATATACATTTTGTTTAAAATATAAACAACTGTGATGCTTTCAACTCCCTGGTTGTGCCTAACATAAACAAAGCCGTATGAAATGAACCATTAACAAATATGGATAGTCCATATCTTCTTGCCATTGCAATCAAAATGTCACAATATCTTTTAAGCTTTAAAAGATATTCTAATGTCTTCATTCTGCTTGTCGTTACCGAATATTTACTATGTTTAAAAGAATAATTCATATAAATCGAATATTTTCAGAGCTCACCTCTAAAGTAAATCATTCGATGTTCGATTGTCTACAACAACAAATTGTTTCACAGCGCATATATGCACATTTTTTGGTTCAATACTTTTCTCCAAAGCCCAAATTTCCACTCCATAGTGTACGGTTGTCTGCACGTGAGAGTAAAATAACTTTGAAAGAACCGAAAATGCATTAGATTTTAATGTATATAAAATGTGAAGTATACCTATGACTACTTACTCTCCTCTGTTTGCAATATCTTCAAATTTAATCTGGTTGTGAAATAAAACCCATGCACTGACTACAACAATATACTGATCCCAAAGAACCATATCTCATTTCGTGCCAAATACCTACCTTAACAAAACACGGCGATTTTGTTTTTAGTCCTATTTGTTTTTAATTCTAATCTAGTTGCAGCAGAATACAAGCTGTTCAAATACTAGCTGTTCAACTGCCTTTGTAGACCACGTACAGTTGGAGATTGTAAAATATTCTAGCTACCAAAAAATAAGATAAACAGTTTCAAAAGATCAAAAGTTATATCATGCCATCCAATTTGATTAATATCCAAGCCAGTTCATTTATAAGCAATGAAAACAAAACTGGACTACAAACGTTCCATTGTTTAACTCCAATGGTACACATAACAAAATCTGATATTTGTGCCCCAGCTTTATTTCTTGCTTTTGCCTAGCTATACACACTGTTCACATAACGGTGCAATTTATCTTTAATTCTAATGGGCATAAAAGCTTTTCAGAAACTGAATCGAAAGCTTCGGAAGTCCACAAACACCACATTCAGCTTGTGATTCTTTACAAACTGTT
>CM065724.1:4468999-4478999 GCA_033310375.1 Conus canariensis
TATTACTGGATGAATCATGTATTGTCTGGATGAATTATGTATTATCTGGATGAATTATGTATTATCTAGATGAAATATATATTATCTGGATGAATTATGTAATATCTGGATGAATTATGTATTATCTGGATGAACTATATATTATCTGAAATGAATCATGTATTATCTGGACGGAGGGACTTGAGTCAAATGGTTACAGTGTTTGCCTGCATTGCTGTCGGTCGTGAGTTCGAACCGCTCGTGGTGTCGGAGTTTCACGACTTGTAAGTCCTCTTTGTCCACCCAGCAGTAAAACAGATACCTGACTGTAAATCCTCTTTGTCCACCCAGCAGTAACACAGATACCTGACTGTAAATCCTCTTTGTCTACCCAGCAGTAACACAGATACCTGACTGTAAATCCTCTTTGTCCACCCAGCAGTAAAACAGATACCTGACTGTAAATCCTCTTTGTCCACCCAGCAGTAAAACAGATACCTGACTGTAAATCCTCTTTGTCCACCCAGCAGTAACACAGATACCCGACTGTAAATCCTCTTTGTCCACCCAGAAGTAAAAAGATACCTGACTGTAAATCCTCTTTGTCCACTCAGCAGTAACACAGATACCTGACTGTAAATCATCTTTGTCCACCCAGCAGTAAAACAGACTGTAAATCCTCTTTGTCCACCCAGCAGTAAAACAGATACCTGACTGTAAATCCTCTTTGTCCACCCAGCAGTAAAACAGATACCTGACTGTAAATCCTCTTTGTCCACCAAACAGTGATACAGATACCTGACTGTAAATCCTCTTTGTCCATCCAGCAGTAACACAGATACCTGACTGTAAATCCTCTTTGTCCACCTAGAAGTAACACAGATACCTGACTGTAAATCCTCTTTGTCCACCCAGCAGTAACACAGATACCTGACTGTAAATCCTCTTTGTCCACCTAGAAGTAACACAGATACCTGACTGTAAACCCTCTATGTCCACCTATAAGTAAAACAGATACATGACTCAGTTCAGGGAACGCAAAGGCGGCGAAAGGAGAGGGAGGACCTCGGCCTTCCATCATGCCGTGGGCCAGACTCGGTGAGCCTCTAACGTTCGTTGCCCTGACGGCCTGTAGGCTGCCAGTTTAGCAGACTCGTGTAGGCCTTCATGCAGACAGGGTAGTTGCCCTGACGGCCTGTAGGCTAGGGAGCTTTCAGGTTCATGCAGACAGGGGTAGCTGCCCTGACGGCCTGTAGGCTAGGGAGCTTTCAGGTTCATGCAGACAGGGGTAGCTGCCCTGACGGCCTGTAGGCTAGGGAGCTTTCAGGTTCATGCAGACAGGGGTAGCTGCCCTGACGGCTGTAGGCTAGGGAGCTTTCAGCTTCATGCAAACAGGGTAGCTGCAAAGCGAGGTGACTTGCTGGGGAAAATTTAAACAACTTTTAAAGATACTTAAACTAACTTCGCCAGATAACACGGACAAACGAATTACAGGACAAAACACGACGCGTTTCGGCCTCTTAGGTCTTCTTCAGGCAAGATAAACAACGCCCATTCAACGATTCAACGCTCATCTTGCACCGAATTTAACAAAATGAGTGATTGCTCGTTATTCATTTTCGTTCTCCCCAGTGTTGTTTTTATCTTGCCTGAAGAAGACCGAAGAGGTCGAAACGCGTCGTATTTGGTCTTAAAACTCGTTGGTCCATGTTGTCTGGCAGAGTTAGTTCAAGTACCTCATGATTTATTTTTTTTAATTTTTAATTTTTTTTAATTTTGTTTACAGACGGTGAAACCTGAGTCCTATCATGGGGGAAAGGATAATGACGGCCCACTGGATCTTACCACGTCACACGCCTCCTCTCTCTCTGCGTGGGACGGCCAGACACAGCAGATAAGACTGCCCACACACGTAAAACCGGTCCCATAGAACAGCCAGCACTAATGTTTGGTTTAAGAGAAGAGAAAAGAGGGCGACAGGCGGTGAAATGGGGGGAGGGTGAGAACGAAGGGGAACAGGGTTAAGTTGGACGGGGGATGGGGGTGGGGGAGTGGGTGGAGAATGTGGGTGGGGTGGGATGGGTGCAGGGGGCTTTGGGGGCGGAGATGGCGGTGGAGGGGGTGAGATGGTGATGTTGATATGGAGGCGGGATGTGAGAATGGCCAGTGTTCTGTAGGCTTTTTGGTTTAAAATCCAGTCCTCTCTCTCTCTCTCTCTCCTCTCTCTCTCTCTCTCTCTCTTCTCTCTCTCTCTCTCTCTCATAACCTTGAGTTGGGGTCGTCGAGTTCTTATCGGTGACTTTCTGACAATGTCCTTCCAATGGCTGCAGTTCTGTACGTACCCTCTGAGAGCTGGTAAGGGACACGCCCCCCCCCCCCCCCCTCCACTGTCACACCCCCTCACCCCCTCCTCCCTCAAACACTGTTCCTGCTGGTGTGTGTCTTCTTCTTCATCCTGCTGCCCAGCAGTATGTTGTGGCCAGGGCTGAGTGAGAGCACTGCCCAGCAGTATGTTGTGGCCAGGGCTGAGTGAGAGCACTGCCCAGCAGTATGTTGTGGCCAGGGCTGAGTGAGAGCGCTGCCCAGCAGTATGTTGTGGCCAGGGCTGAGTGAGAGCGCTGCCCAGCAGTATGGTTGTGGCCAGGGCTGAGTGAGAGCACTGCCCAGCAGTATGGTTGTGGCTAGGGCTGAGTGAGAGCACCGCCCAGCAGTATGTTGTGGCCAGGGCTGAGCGAGAGCACTGCCCAGCAGTATGTTGTGGCCAGGCCGGCTGAGTGAGAGCGCTGCCCAGCAGTATGTTGTGGCCAGGGCTGAGTGAGAGCACTGCCCAGCAGTATGGTTGTGGCCAGGGCTGAGTGAGAGCACTGCCCAGCAGTATGTTGTGGCCAGGGCTGAGTGAGAGCACTGCCCAGCAGTATGTTGTGGCCAGCTGGCTGAGTGAGAGCGCTGCCCAGCAGTGTGTTGTGGCCAGGCCGGCTGAGTGAGAGCGCTGCCCAGCAGTATGTTGTGGCCAGGCCGGCTGAGTGAGAGCGCTGCCCAGCAGTATGTTGTGGCCAGTCCGGCTGAGTGAGAGCGCTGCCCAGCAGTATGTTGTGGCCAGGCCGGCTGAGTGAGAGCGCTGCCCAGCAGTATGTTGTGGCCAGGCCGGCTGAGTGAGAGCGCTGCCCAACAGTATGTTGTGGCCAGTCCGGCTGAGTGAGAGCACTGCCCAGCAGTATGTTGTGGCCAGGCCGGCTGAGTGAGAGCGCTGCCCAGCAGTATGTTGTGGCCAGTCCGGCTGAGTGAGAGCGCTGCCCAGCAGTATGTTGTGGCCAGGCCGGCTGAGTGAGAGCGCTGCCCAGCAGTATGTTGTGGCCAGGCCGGCTGAGTGAGAGCGCTGCCCAACAGTATGTTGTGGCCAGGCCGGCTGAGTGAGAGCACTGCCCAGCAGTATGTTGTGGCCAGGCCGGCTGAGTGAGAGCGCTGCCCAGCAGTATGTTGTGGCCAGGCCGGCTGAGTGAGAGCGCTGCCCAGCAGTATGTTGTGGCCAGGCCGGCTGAGTGAGAGCGCTGCCCAGCAGTATGTTGTGGCCAGGCCGGCTGAGTGAGAGCGCTGCCCAGCAGTATGTTGTGGCCAGGCTGGCTGAGTGAGAGCACTGCCCAGCAGTATGGTTGTGGCCAGGCCGGCTGAGTGAGAGCGCTGCTCAGCAGTATGTTGTGGCCAGGCCGGCTGAGTGAGAGGGCGCGCGTACCACTTCCTCTGTTCTCCTTCGACGATAGCGAAGAAAGTCTTAGTTCCGATGGTTGGACCGACTCTGTTGAAGACTGTCCTCCGATCTCCTCCGTGGAACTTATCATTTTCCATTAGTTCTGTTCACATCTGTCAGTGACGCTATACCCGCCTGTTTATCTGTCCCTCTCTCAGTATAGATACCTTCCCCACTCTCTGGATGTTCTGTACTAGTAACCTTGTCTTTTCTTACACTCTCTTTGACTGTGTCTTAAAACATTTTGTTCGTTTTCTAGATGTTCTGTATTAGCAATCTAATCTTTTCTTACACTCTCTTTGTGTCTTGAAAATATTTTACTCGTTTTCTAGGAGTTCTGTATTAGCAATCTAATCTTTTCTTACACTCTCTTTGTGTCTTGAAAATATTTTGCCCGCTTTCTAGAAGTTCTGTATTAGTAACCTAGTCTTTTCTTACACTCTCTCTGGCTGTTTTAAAAACGTTTTACTCGTTTTCTAGAAATTCTGTATTAGCAACCTAGTCTTTTCTTAAACTCTCGATGACTGTGTCTTAAAATGTTTTTGTCTCGTTTTTTTTTCTCTGTCCTTCACAGATGTTTTGGCTTTGTGGGCCATTCGCCTGTCTTCCTGTCTGGAAATGTTCTTATCTTTGTGATTCCTGATAGCAGCTTATGTCAAGGCAGCTTTTTCCCCCTGTTTGTTTGTAACCTGGCAACTAAACTGTGAACGTTGTACGCACTGAACCCATCGGTTCATATGGCTTTTTGTGAGTAAAATTTTAATATTTTCCAGTCATTTTCTTTACGATTAAAAAAAAAGTGTTAATTACAAATTAAAGGGGACGCATAGCGCGTTAAGCATAGTCTAATTGTATATGCCTTCAGATGTTTATAGTTCAGCTATCACGTTATTTAACCGCTCTTGTCATTCATTTCTCCTTCAGGATGTATCATTTTCTTGATAATCTGACCTGTTCCAGATGTGAAGGGGATTTCTTTTTTTCGAGTATAAAAATGTGGCAGCCCTGAAAAGGCTGTGTAGTTGGCTGGTCTGTAGTAACAAAATGATAAAACTTCTTTCACTCTTTTTCTCTTTGTGTGATCGTGTCCGTCAGAACAGATAATTACCCGTTACAACGTATCAGATGATGAATGACTTCTACTGTAAAACGAAATGTTCGTGGGTTTCAAACATTCGTAAATGTATATGCGTGGATTTGAACTCTCTCTCTCTCTCTCTCTCTCCTCTCTCTCTCTCTCTCTCTCTCTCTCTCTCTCTCTCTCTCTCTCTCACACACACACACACTCTCTGTCTCTCTTTCTCTCTCTCTCTCTCTCTCTCTCTCTCTCTCCCACTCTCTTTGCGTGCGCGCATGTGTGTGTGTGGTGTGTGTGTGTGTGTGTGTGTGTGTGTGTGTGTGGGGTAGAGAGAGAGAGAGAGAGAGAGAGAGAGAGAGAGAGAGAGAGAGAGAGAACACGCTTCGTTTCGAATCAGACCTCCAGTGAAACAGGGACGACAAGCCCACGTTACAGTTTGGTCAACCCTAACAGCAGTGACCAATCCGTAATGTGAGACCACGGGCTGGCCGAAACACGTGACAGTCCCCACCGATAACTAAACCAAGTCAGGACAAGCGTTCCGAGGGGTCAGGACTACGACCCGAGTCGTCCTTGACCTCATCCAGCCCAAGACTTACAAACCAGGCCAACAGAACGAAATCAGCGAGACAGCCACGGGATATGTAAAGGGGGGGGGGGGGGGGGGGGGGGGGGGGGGGGGGGGGGGGGGGGGGCTGGGGGGAGGGGGGATAGACAGCCAAGCTCACCCTGCAGATATGGTGTGATTCAAGGTGAGCCGTGATGACGGTCATCATCATCATCATCATCATCATCATCATCGTCATCGTCATCATCATCATCATCATCATTATCACAGCTCTTCCGTCCACATCCCCGAGGTGGGAGGTCCTCGGTGGACTAAAGGAGGTGAAAGCGGTGGGGTGTCGGATGGGGGTGGGGTGAGAGGTGGGAACGGGGTAGGGAATGAGGTAGCTCGCGCGACCTCGAAGGTCATGGAGGTGGTGACATTGAGAATTCCGTTCATTTCATGCACCAAGGAGAGGACTTCAGTGTTTACCTTACATGGACAGAATTAATGGCATGTGCACGATTAGAACAGATTTCCTATTTGAGATCTGAAAAGGAAAGACGGCGGGGGCTGACCAAGTTGTTCAGGTGCTGTCAATGGTGGCTTTTATTTAGCTCACTCTGTTATTTACTCTCTTCTATTATTATAATGTCTGGTTACATCATTCGCGATGTTTTCTGTCAACTTCCATGCGACAGGTACCCGAAGTCAGGGACCGTAGTAGGAAGGGGAGGGGAGGGGAGGGATGGTGAGGGGGAGAGGCATGCACGTTCCGCTGCACATCCAATATGTTCAGGACAGCCTGGAGTTACTGTGCATAAGGAACATTTGCTTCCGGTTCTCAGAACATCGAATTTGTGTTGAAAAAAAAAACCACACCCCAAATCGTGCTTGATTTCAACACGCCTTGGCGGGGGATGGTAAGTGTGTGTGTGTGTGTGTGTGTGTGTGTGTGTGTGTGTGTGTGTGTGTGTGTGTGTGTGTGCTATGCCATTCTTTGTTGCACAGCTCAGAGCGCGACAAAGACAGACGTTGCCTTTCAAAGGACAAAGTTAGGAAAGGACGGACGCACTGATGCGGGAATTCTGTCAAATAATGTGTTGACTGCTGAAGAAGAAGCCTCAGTCATTCAGTAGCTTTGTCTAAATACGGGCTGACTCTTTAAAGTCTGCTACCACAAGGATGAAACGTTCAATGCTGATGTAAAATAAAAGCCACATTCAGCCAAACCTACAACTGATCAATCGCATCGATGATTTGTTCAGTTCAGGCTGCCCGACGATTTGCTCACCTCCATTCAGACATTCACTTGCTGAATTCGGTCTCAAATAATGTATCTGGTGGGTATGTTTGTATCTGTCAAATGAAATGCCTTCCTGCCCAAGACATATAGCAGAGATAATCAATAAACTGAGAGGTGTCTTGTCCTGTACTGTTTGTCTGTGTCCTTGGCGGTAACTAACTCCCTCTCTTTCTCATTTTTTTCTCTCTCGATAAACTGAAGTTAAACACATGAAACACAACATTCTCTGCTGATGTTAGGTGTTTGAGGAAAAATTTCCTGTCCATCATATACCACTAGACTGCCCACTTTTAACAGGCTGATACAGATGAAAAGGTATGAACTTTGCACCTTTCGAAAGCATTGACCAGATTTTATATGACACATGTATTATGGATATCACACATGTTATTGCCCAGTCAGTCAGGAAGACTTTTGTGATTTAAAAAAGTTGTTTTCAGGGTTATTCCTAGTGGAGTGTCTAGATTCCAACATGCGAAGGAGAGAGGTGAGAGAGAATGACCAGAGACAGCAGGTCTGGCATTGGCAGTGATCTCTGTTGCCTTGTCATATCGTCTGATATCATCGAGGATGAACAGACGTTAAAGTAACAACTGAACTGATGGTATTTTGGGCCGTTTTCAGCTGTAGTCTCTTTCAAAATTCTGGTCATAATTCTAACTTGTCATCGCTAACACACACACACACACACACACACACACACACACACACACACACACACACACACCTCTCTTTCTTTCTCTCTCTCTCTCTCACACACACACAAGAAAATGAAATGAAGGAAAAATCGAGAGAGAGAGAGAGAGAGAGAGAGAGAGAGAGAGAGAGAGAGAGAGAGAGAGAGAGAAGAAGAAGAAGAAGAAGAAGAAGAAGAAGAAACTTACGCTTGTCATCACTCGAAACTAATACAAACGTAAGGACAAAGGGAAAAAATCAAATGTATGTAATATAAAAAAATAAAAAAACACGAAGAAGACATGTCACAGAGTACAGAAACCCCTCCATGACATCAGTTAGAATTCCACGTCATGCTCAGTCAGCGAAACATACACTCAAAATAACTTATTATTAGGAAGCAAGTCCTGGAAAGTGCAATTAAGCTAGCGGCTAAAAAGTCAAGGACCACCAACAAAGTGGGGTCTAGTTGCCCTGGTGGCATGTCTATTTCAGTCCAAGTACTGGCTCTTTTATGCAGTATCATGCTGTGCAGAGTCAACAGTTAGGACATTCTTTGCACGTGCATCATGTATTTCCACTGGTACTATTTTCAGCTCAACTTGGTTAGAAGAGGGTAAAAATTCTGTGACTTTCCAAATCCTGGATGTTGTTCTGAAGTGTGAAGAGCGGTCTCATTGGCAGATCCTTTTGAGAAGGAGCATTTACGTGAACAGTGTACACTCTAGGGTGTTACAGTAGCCAGCTAGGATTTTGTTTAAAAGTGTTTTATACCTTTTTCCGGATTTTCGTTCAAAGTGTAAAAATCGTCTAACCTATCAGTAGTATTCACACTTTATTATTAAACTTACAAGAAAATGAGAAAGTTACCGTGTGCTGAATTTTTTCGGGGGGGGGGGGGGGGAGGGGCCAAAGGGGTGGGGGGAGGGGGGGGGGAGCCTGAGGTAAACGGACAGATACAGGAGCACGTTCTCGCAAAATGGCAACTTTCAGTTTGCAGAATTACCCTGATATCTGTCCGAGTGACATGCCCGTATGTTTTGCTTTTAAATGTACTGTTATCAGAAAGCAACATGAGTGTTTTTGGAACAAGATGTCAAATCTCCTGTAAGGTAGTGACTAAATGGTGTACAGTTAAGTTTTGTGGACGGTTGCTGAAACACTATGTAAACCAGACACTCTCTTCCCAGTTCGCTTCTCTCACAACACACACACACACACTCACTCAGAGAGAGAGAGAGTGTGTGTGTGTTAATCGCCCAGTTTACCGATGCTCAAAACGCCTCCCCCCCCCTCCTCCTTCCATCAACATTGCTTTGAAAACCCCCTATGGAACAACTGCACTCCCCTAAGTACCGCCACCTACAATCGGAGACGCTGTAGGTCAAACTGAGGTGACTTGCTGGTTTCCGACAACAAGCAGTTTACGTTGAGGTAGTGCTGATCAAGTCTGGTCCGGTTTTTACCGGATCCGAGTGTGACGACGAGCAGGAGCGAGAAGGGATGAAGCGGTCAATGGTTAAATGGCCCAACTCCACTGTTTCGGAACACTTGGTTCGTGATGATAAAATTCGTTTTAAATCAACTGCGACCTTTGTCGACGACCAGTGAGGTCATTGAACCAGAGAGAGAGAGAGAGAGAGAGAGAGAGAGAGAGGTGAGGGCATGTCACTTGTCTGCAGTGATTGACAACAGCGAAGGGGTTCATCAGAGTTGTTGTTAAACAACTCTTCTTGCGCTTGTCCATATCCACAAGAAACATCCGAACACTTCCTACTTCACTGTCCACTTCACAACCAACACCGAGCAAAGACTATCTTAAATCTCCCACCAAATCAGATTTCTATCCGAAATCTCCTGCATGGAAACAATTCCTTTAATGTAGAAACAAATGCTAAGATATTTGAAATGGTTCAAAGGTTTATTCTTCTCACAAAGCGTTTTGAAAATTAAACCAACAACCTCAAGGTTTACTGTTTCCTAGGTATACTTATATTTCACCTCTTCAATTAACGATGCTTTCATCTATATCAACCTAGTTACGGATGTCAGAGGAGCGCTTACATCAATGTCCTGATTATGTCTTTATCCATGTACAGGAATATGATAATTTGGTTTGATAACTGTATACTGCAGACGACCAGTGTTGCACACATTCTGTTATGTGCCAGACTGCCTTAGGCAGCCACACCAAAACGGGCAATACCCTGTCACCATTTCTCTTATTTCTTAATTTTCCATAACTTCATTCTTAATTCTAAATGCCAATTCTAAATGTTGGCTCTTCTCTTCTTTTGTTTACAAGTATAGCACTTTACTATACTGTTATTGTTACCTGTTTTTGTCATGTTTAAATTTGTCTGCTATGGTTATATGTTGTATTATAGGCCGCCATCAGTCACATGCTTATTCTGCAAGTCTCACTGCCAGGGCTGTATATAAGAGTCCTCTTGTTGTCCTGGCAAATGTGCTTTGTGTTCAATGTGTATGGTCATGGAAATAAAACTGTTTAAACCAAGGGGTTCATCATATTACGTCACATCCCTACTTCATTCTGTCCACCACTGGTTTCAGTGACAGTCACCACAACTTCACAACTCTTCCTCATTCTGCTTGACTGTGTATTGATAACAGTCACCACTTCTTTATAACTCTATGTTTTATCCTACT
>CM065724.1:4486499-4522496 GCA_033310375.1 Conus canariensis
ATAACGTTCCTCAGTAATAAACCTGTCGCTGCAACGGTCGTCTGACGTCTTTTCAAACTTCCTCCCACTTCCTTAGACCCTCGTTGCGTGGGTCGTTATAGATCAGGGCTTCATGAAAGTCAGTATCACTCCAAATATGTTAACCACTTGATGAACGGTGTGCTGTTTGTAGCAAAGTGTAGACCATGGAGAGTAAGGAACAGAAGCAATGTCCATCTTGATCTCACTATCTGTGAAATGGGACGCTTCTTTCAGCCCACAGACAAAATCTACATTCTCTTCACATGAAAACGAGGGTATCAGTTCTGCAACAATATCTCCTCATGATGATTTCTGAAAGAAAAAGCCCTTTCCAAACACAAATGTTATGGACTTACCTTTGAAGATGGCTCATAACTGAAACATCCAGTCCTTTGCAAATCAACACACACACACACACACACACACACACACACACACACACACACACACACACACACACACACACACACACACACACTCTCTCTCTCTCTCTCTCTCTCTCTCTCTCATACACACACACACACACACTGGTTGTGGATTGCAGTTATAACTTCCCTTGTTATACTATCAACAGAAGACAAACTTATAACTTCATTGTTAATGCCAGAGATAATTTTTTTTCAGCGTCTCTAATCTGAGTTGATAACATTATTGGTGGATTATTTTCTTAGATTTAGGCACTGCCTCATTGCAGCCTTGAAAGTCTATGAATACATATCGGCTTTTGTGGAAATCAGTCCATTTGGTTCTGTAATCCAGAACAGAAAAAGAACGAAGGCACAGATATGGAAGATCCGTATATGATTTTTCCAACACTGGTTCGACTAAATGGTTTTCCAACACAGGTTTGACTAAATGGTTTTGAAATTTAAAAGAAAAATTACTTGCTGCCAAAGGAAAGAAACAAACAACAAAAAATTGATCATTTGTTTCATTTGGTGGTATAGTAATTTTTCTTTAGAGTTTGTTCCAGTTTCCGCCTGCAGTCACCTCACTTTGAAAATAACTAGATGGTACTGAATGCAATGTAGGAAATCAGACTATTGGGACGATTTGACTGGAACTTGTTTCTTTGTTTAACATGCATAAACACGCAAAGCAAGGTGCAAAGTAACGCTTACCTAATGCATAACACGAAACAGACGCTTACCTATATCATAACACGAAACAGACGCTTACCTAATGCATAGAACGAAACAGACAAATAACGTTTCAACAAATATATCTTCAGACGTTTGAAACAATCACGGAAAATGCACACAACAGTACTGCTAATTCTTGTCCTCTTTGTTATCATGTACACTTCATTCCCCTCTTCTGTGCATGTCTGCCTTTTTACTTTCTCAAACCTGTATTCCCTCCCACATAATAATAATAATGGTTTCTTATATAGCGCCTAATCAAAAGAATTTCTCTAAGCGCTTTACAAAATCATACTACATTCACCCTTCTCATATACAATAGTACACCTTACACCCAACTACTATTACTACATAAACTAACAAATCCTATGAGTACGACATTCACTTATTTTCAAGTATCAGTACAAAAACTAGATCCTATAACGTTCAATTATACAACAAATACATGTAACAGAGAACATACTTTAAAACAGTATGACAAAATGATAATGTACAAAGAAAAGGCCTAGACGGCTATGAGTTAGGCTGTACCTCCCCACAGCATTGACTAATTATGAGAAAATAGATGGGTTTTAAGTTTAGACTTGAAAGAAGAGATAGAATCTGAATGTCTGAGAGAGTCTGACAGTCTGTTCCACGTCGTTGGAGCTTGAAAACAGAAAGATCTTTCACCAGTAGTAGTCCTGAAGCGAGTCATTCGTAGAAGGCGGTCGTCAGCACAGGAGCGTAGTTGTCGAGAGGGAGTGTAGATTTTTAAGAAGATCTGAGAGATAAGAAGCTCCATTTTCAAAGAGAGAAGAGAAAGTGAGAGTTGAGATTTTGTACGAGATACGGTTTGAGACAGATAGCCAGTGAAGAGAGTGAAGTAGAGGCGAAATGTGATCATATTTTCCTGCTCTACAGACGACTCGGGCTGCATGATTTTGGATTCGCTGTAATCTTTCTATCAGGTATTTTGGAAGGCCGGCCAAAAGTGAGTTGCAGTAATCTATTCTAGATAAGACGAAGGCACAAATGAGAGTTTTTGTAGCATCTGTAGAGAGAAGGTGACGTACGGAGCTGATTCGTCTTAGTTCTAAATAAGCAATCTTGCAAATATTTGAAACCTGTTTCTCAAAGGAGAGGGATTGGTCAAGAATGACGCCTAGACTGCGGACAGAGGTGGAGACAGAGACAGTACAGTCATTGTTAGTGACAGCTGAAGGCAGAGAAGGATGGTTAGGCTGTTTTGTCACAAACATGAGTTCCATCTTGTCGTCGTTTAGTTGTAGTTTGTTGGTTGTCATCCAGTCCTTCAGGTCTGCAATGCAGCCCTGTGTCCGAGAAATCAGTGAGTCAATTTCAGCAATGGGAGCCGTCTGATGAAGCCGAGTATCGTCAGCAAAGCTCTTATGCGACATGGCGTGACCACTGATGACGTCAGACACAGGACCAGCATACAGCACAAAAAGAACTGGCCCCAGTACAGAACCCTGAGGCACACCGTACCTAAGAGGAGAACTGTCTGAGTATCTGCCCTGTACACACACTGTCTGAGTCCGTCCAGTCAAGTAAGAGATAATCCAGTTGAGAGCTGTATCTTTGAATCCGAAGGAAGTTTGAAGCCGTGAGAACAAAATATTATGATCGATCGTGTCAAATGCTGCGGAGAGGTCAAACATCGCTAATAAGGAAACGTTCTCATCGTCAAGCCAATTCTTTCTGTCCTGTGCCAGAGCTACTTTCAGACTCCCAGCCATCTTTCAGTCCTCAAACATTGCCATCGCCACCACATTATTTATGTTGGATTCAAGCTCCCACATTTTCCTCTAACCTAAACAACAAGATTCCCTGTTTCAAGATCAACAAGATTTTACAGAAAGCTAGCTTTCAGCTCATGTCCACACACATCCAAAAACTGTGCTAAATATTGTTGTGTGCAGCACACTTTATTTGTTACAGACAACGCCCTCAAATGCATGCTTAACCCTGTGTCCATGCTGTGTCTTGAAACCACTGTTACAAATCTAAATACACCACTCCACTAACACCTGGAAAAGAACAGACAAAAATACCCTGAGTTCCATCACTTCTGACCGCCTTCCCGAAGCTTTTATTTCAGTGACCAAACACACCACTGCAGGCAATAAATCGATTCCAGGATTTGCTGCTGTCGCCCCTGCTTCCTCTTCTGTTTCCAGCTTCTAATGTGACGGCTTCCGCCACTCTAGGCCATCTCACTATTCTTAGACTTCCAGCTGTCAACCCTCCAATACTATCTACTCCTGCTGTCATTATCATCACATCTACGGCCCGGATTTTTAGGTTCTTCATCATCCCGGACATTCTACCGTCGCGCATCCTACAACTCCTGTGTCAGCTCCTGTCAAGGACATATTCATCACAGCAGACTGTCTTCTTACTCCAGACTTTCAGCTCCAGTCATGACACATTCATCACTGCAGACTGTCTTCTTACTCCAGGACTTTCAGCTCCAGTCATGGACACATTCATCACTGCAGACTGTCTTCTTACTCCAGGACTTTCAGCTCCAGTCATGGACACATTCATCACTGCAGACTGTCTTCTTACTCCAGGACTTTCAGCTCCAGTCATGGACACATTCATCACTGCAGACTGTCTTCTTACTCCAGGACTTTCAGCTGACACCCTGCCTGACACATTCATCACTGCAGACTGTCTTCTTACTCTAGGGCTTTCAGCTGTCACCCAGCCTACTAATCAGACGCCCTCACTTCCTGCAGGCTCAGGCATCCCCGCTCCAGGCGCTAACAGCTAGGACTCCCAGCCATTAACTCTCCTAACAATCACACCTCCTTACTTCCTCCCAGCCTTTAACTTTCCTAACAATCAGACCCCCTTACCTCCTCTAGGCTGACAGCCCCATGTCGGGCTGTGCTACCCCGGGACTTCCATCTGTCACCCTGCCATAACAATCAGACCCCTGCACGTCCTATACATTCAGACAGCCCCATGTCGGGCTCTGCTATCCCGGGACTTCCAGCTGTCACCCTACCATAACAATCAGACCCCTGCACGTCCTATACATTCAGACAGCCCCATGTCAGGCTGTGCTACCTCGGGACTTCCAGCTGTCACCCTACCATAACAATCAGACCCCTGCGCGTCCTATACATTCAGCCCCATTCCCGTTCGCCACTTTCCCATGGGCGTGGCTGTCTTCCTTCCCGAGGAACCAGCAAGTCCCCTTCCTACAGACTCAGCTGGTTCTCTTCTATTGTTGGACAAGTTGGTGCTGTGCGTATCTCTAGGTCTTCCTCTGTCCGAGCCGGACAAATCTGCGCTTTCTTGGGTCTCCAATTGTTTCGATACCGTCCGTCAGCTAGCACGCCGTCATCCATGATGATCATTTTTACACTGACAGCTGTCTGTGGAGTAATGTTTAGTGCGTTATCAACATCTGTTCTTTGTTACGTTTACAATAAGATATATTTCTTGAAAATTTACCTGTCTGCTGTATTATACATTATCATTCAAAAAGCGTTACTTTGTACCTTTCTTTGTGTGATCATTTATATTTCGCAATTCAGTTATGCTACAGTTTGTTCTATTTCCTGTGATTTTATCATGAAACTTGGATTTGCCCTGAGAAAGAATTAAAGAACGACAGAGAAATCGTGAAGGATCAAAGCCATGCTTGCCGACAGACACATGAAGAAAATTAGAGTCAAACCTCATTGCAACAGGAGACGAAGACTTCACATACACAAGGCTACCATAAAGCAGCGTATACGAAGCAATTCTTTCTAAGCCTGCATACATCTAAAAACTACAAGCGTTTGCTATTTTGTTACAAAATGAAAACCTCGAATAATTCCCGTTTTGTCTTTCTTTGTTCGTCCCTCCCCTCCCTCCCTACTTAAGATAATGATTCCATAGTTAAGTCATAACAAAACACGGAAATGGCTTCAAGTTAAGTGTGTTCTAATTTTCTTCCCATTCATAGAAATCCTTTGACACATGCCATTTTTCACTTAGTTGATCGAGGGAGCCTTGATTTGAGATTCTATAAATGATATTGCATGCTTGTCTTAAGTAGCCATTCGTTTTTGATTTGATGATATGTACTCGAATTGAGATGAGCTGACATAACAGGTTATAAAAATTATTGTCATTATCATTATGTACACTTATCCTCGGCTAAAGACCAAGCTCTAAGGCTTTACAGTCCACACTCGTTTACACAACGGGCTGCCTACCTGGGTAGTGCCGACTGAAGAGCTGGCATTGTTCAATGTCGTTCACTTAATTTCCTTAGTTCCTTCATTCTTTCCATTTCTCACGCAGGGTGCATGCTATGTGTAACTTGTCATCCATACCAACGGCCAAACTGGCCTTCTCTTCCGAAAGTTGGTGATGGGATAAAATGATGATGCGATATCTGTCGACCTCTTGCCGAGATGGATCATTTGATTGTTGTTTGATGTCCACCCAGAAGGCTCCTGCACAATCTCCAATTGTCTGACGGGGCTGCCTAACAAGTCAGTAACTAGATGAACAGCATGAGTAACATACACTGTTGAACAGTAAAGATATTTACAGACTGTTGTTCAATAAAGATATTATAGGCTGTTAAAATAAACAAACAGAAAGAAAAATTGACTGCTGAACAGTATGTATAACACAGACGGTCAAATAGCGTGCATAACAGACTGTTTGACAGGATACTTAAAGTAGGCTGTCGCACAGTAAAGAGAAGATGGACTGTTAACCAACAAAGGGAAAGTAGACTTTTCAACAGTAAAGACAACATAGACTGTTTAACAGCATACATGAAACAGACTGTTGATCATTAAAGACAACATAGAGTGTTGAAGAACAAAAAATAACATGGACTGTTGAACAACAAGGACCACATTAATTGCTGAATAACAAAGACAATACAGACTATTCAACAATGAATATAAGACAAACTTGAATGATAAAGACGACATAGTCTGCTGAACAACAAACATAACAAAGACTGTTGAACGCCAAAGACAACACAGAGAGTTGAACGACATTGATAATAAAGACCGTTGAACAACAAACATAGCATAGACTGTTGAACAACAAACACAACATGGACTTATCTTCTTTTCATTGCCACGCGTTTGAAAGAAATTTACACGTGAACTCTGTAACTGATCATTGCAGCTAGAGGCCGTGTCGATCAAAAGCATGATCAAATTCCTCTGATTTCCCCACATGCACTGTGATGAAGGGAATTTGTTTATTACGCTGATCTTCAGCACAGTGGAAGTGAGGGAATCGGAAGGAATTGAAGGATGCAAACTTTATGTTCTGGTCTTCTGTTTCCATGCAATCATCTCCACGAGAGAGAGAGAGAGAGAGAGAGAGAGAGAGAGAGAGAGAGAGAGAGAGAGAGAGAGAGAGGCGTGTGTGTTTGTGTGTGTGTTTGTGTGTGTGCTTGCGTGTGTGCGTGCGTGCGTGCGTGCGTGCGTGCGTGGTGTGTGTGTGTGTGTGTGTGTGTGTGTGTGTGTGTGTGTGTGTGTGTGTGTGTGCACCACTCAGCCTCCAGAAGTGAGATCCCAAATTCTGTGCCTATCTTACCATACATCTTCAGTACTCCTCACAAAGGTGAAGCCGGGAGATGAGATGAAAGGGGTCATAGCGTCGGTCACTGAAGGCCCCAGAGGGTGATGGTCACTACGGTTAGTGTCCTGTCGGTCCTCTCCATGTCCTTGGTGTGCAGATAGCATCCTTGGTCAGTCTCACGACACTGCTATTTTCGGACAGTTTTGAGTACACGGTTACTTTCGTTTGTCCACAAAAGACCTGTGGCCGTGTTGGACTAAATGCACAGCAAACATAATCTGTCCCTCTACGCTGTGACCTTGGTGTGTTCAAAAACACCGTGATCGTGGTCTCTGCAAAATAATCTGTGACGTTGTGCAAATACACTGTGACCTTGGTCTCTTCAAATACACTGTGAATTTGTTCAAATACACTGTGATTTTATTCAAATACACCGTGATCTTGATAACTTCGAATACATTGTGACTTTTGTTCAAATACACTGTGGTCTTAGCCACTTCAAATACACTGTGATTTGATTCAAATACACTGTGGCTTTGTTCAAGTACACTGTGATTTTATTCAAATACACCGTGATCTTGATGACTTCAAATACATTGTGACTTTGTTCAAATACACTGTGATCTTGGTCTCTTCAAACACACTGTGACTTTGTTCAAATACACTGTGATCTTGGTCGCTTCAAATACACTGTGATTTTATTCAAATACACTGTGACTTTGTTAAAATACACTGCGATTTTGTTGAAATACACTGCGACTTTGTTCAAATACACTGTGACCTTGGTCTCTTCAAATACACTGTGACTCTGTTCAAATACATTGGGACCTTAGAACCTTCAAATACACTGTGATTTTGTTCAAATACATTGCGAGCTTGGTAACTTCAAATACACTTTGACTTTCAAATACAGTGTGATCTTGGTCTCTTCAAATAAACTCTTTGTTCACATACACTGTGATCTTGGTCTCTTCAAATACACTGTGACTTTGTTGAGATACACTGTAATCTTGGTCTCTTTAAATACACTGTGACTTTGTTCAAATACACTATGATCTGGATCTTATCACATACACCATGACTTTGTTCAAATACACCGTGACTTTATTCAAATACAGTGTGATCCAGGTCTCTTTATATACACTGTGACTTTGTTCAAATACACTGTGATGTTGGTCCCTTCAAATACACTGTGACTTTGTTCAAATACACTGTGATGTTGGCCCCTTCAAATACACTGTGACTTTGTTCAAATACAGTGTGATCTTGGTCCCTTCAAATACACTGTGACTTTGTTCAAATGCATTCAATATGTTCAAGTACACTGTAACTTAAGTCAGGTTCAATACATGGTGAACTTATTCTTCTAAAATACATCATGATCTCGGTATGTTGAATATCACTGTCTTATTAATCTGTTACATTACACTGTGACTTTGGTCTGTTGAAATACACAGTCACCTTAGCCTGTTCAAATATGCTTTGACTTTGGTCTGTTCAAATACAAAATGACCTTGCTCTGTTCAAATCCACTGTGATTTTGGTATGTTAAATAACACTGTGATATTGACTTGTTCAAATACACCGTGACCTTGGACTGTTCAAATACACAATGCCCCTTGTCTGTTGAAGTACACCATGACTTTGGTTTGTTCAAACACACTGAGACCTTGGGTTGCTGAAATAGACTGTGACCTTGGACTGCTGAAATACTCTGTGACCTTGGACTGCTGAAATCCACTGTGACCTTGACTGCTGAAATGCACTGTGACCTTGGACTGCTGAAATACACTGTGATCTTGGACTGTTCAAATACACTGTGACTTTGGACTGCTCAAACACACTGTGACCTTGGACTGCTCAAATGCACTGTGACCTTGGACTGTTCAAATACACTGTGACCTTGGACTGCTCAAATGCACTATGACCTTGGACTGTTCAAACACACTGTGACCTTGGACTGTTCAAATACACTGTGACCTTGGACTGTTCAAATACACAATGCCCCTTGTCTGTTGAAGTACACCATGACTTTGGTTTGTTCAAACACACTGAGACCTTGGGTTGCTGAAATAGACTGTGACCTTGGACTGCTGAAATACTCTGTGACCTTGGACTGCTGAAATCCACTGTGACCTTGACTGCTGAAATGCACTGTGACCTTGGACTGCTGAAATACACTGTGATCTTGGACTGTTCAAATACACTGTGACTTTGGACTGCTCAAACACACTGTGACCTTGGACTGCTCAAATGCACTGTGACCTTGGACTGTTCAAATACACTGTGACCTTGGACTGCTCAAATGCACTATGACCTTGGACTGTTCAAACACACTGTGACCTTGGACTGTTCAAATACACTGTGACCTTGGACTGTTCAAACACACTGTGACCTTGGACTGCTCAAATGCACTGTGACCTAGGTCTGTGAATATGATTGGCCAAGGACAATGTCACCTTACAGTGTATTTGATAATGCAGTCGTAGGTGTTGAGAATCTGGACTGCAAATCAGTGACAGAAGGATCAGTATACGAAGCTTGTCCGACGTTTTGGATCATGGACCATCACTCTGGGTGTGAGAGGGATAAAGTAGTTAAGGTGATTATCTTGCTTCATTGACACTGTTATCCTGGAGTGCAGTGGATGAGCGATTGAGAGAGAGAGAGAGAGAGAGAGAGAGAGAGAGAGAGAGAGAGAGAGAGAGAGAGAGAGAGAGAGAGAGAGAGGGAATCTTTATAATTCCTAAGAATAACAGATAAGCAAGAAGATTATATATATATATATATATATATATATATATATATATATATATATATCATGAACAATATAAAAGTGTCCTTAAAAATCTGAAAATGCTCAACCCCTTGGGGAGCAACATCTGTTAAAATATATATTTTTTTAATATATATATATATTATATATATATATATATATATATATATATATAGAGAGAGAGAGAGAAGAGAGAGAGAGAGAGAGTGATTGAAAATCTTTATTCCCAAGGGTAACAGGTAAGCGAGAGAGAGAGAGAGAGAGAGAGAGAGAGAGAGAGAGAGAGAGAGAGTGACAGACAGACAGACAGACGGACAGACAGAGATAGACAATCTCTATTGTTCCTAAGGATAACAGATAGGCAAGAAGATGTGTGTGTGTGTGTGTGTGTGTGTGTGTGTGTGTGTGTGTGTGTGTGTGTGTGTGTGTGTGTGGTGAGAGAGAGAGAGAGAGAGAGAGAGAGAGAGAGAGAGAGAACGAACGAACGAACGAACGAACGAACGAACGAATCTTTTTTAATGAGGGATAAAGAATAAGCACAAAACAGGCTTTTTTTTACATCTTGCCCTCGATGAAGCAGAAAAAATAATGACAATATGTGACTTCAAAATCAACGAACCATCTAGATAGTGAAAAGAGTATTAGCCTGAAATACAAAAGGCAATCCAAAAATATGACAGTCAACTTTTCACACACACACACACACACACACACACACACACACACACACACACACACACACACACACAAAGATAAAGAGAAAACAACTTTGCAAATACATTCAACAACAAAAATAAAATAGAAGAAGAAGAAGGAGAGAAACGAAGGACGTCAATGAAAGGTGGACAGGTGAACAGTATGTCATGACAAGATATAGAGAAGGGGTAACGAAGGAACACAAATGAACATTCAAATACATTTAAACATCATTTGTACTTGAATCCATACAATAATTTTGAAAACGTATAAAGAAGGTTACATGATGTTATCATTAGTCACACTGTTTAGGAAGCGTAGCATCAGATATGAGAAGTATTGTTTTTTGAAAACGTTTAAACTAGAAATTACATTAAATGAAGACACTAGGTCATTCCACAAACAACCACCGGAGTAAATGAGGCTAGATTTAAAAAGATCAATCCTCGGTAGGGGTATCTGAATCTTTCTGACATTGCGAATCAGGTTCGTTTTAAATTTGTTTTTCAAAGTTGGTGGTGCATGATTGGACATTATCTTAAACATGAAAATTGCTTTGTCATAAGTGAGTTTCCATTTTAGAGGCAAAATGTCTAAACGTTTATAATCAGAGGGAGTTACAGTTGTAGATTTGAGAAGAACGAGTTTCACAGCCCGTCTATGAAGACTGAAGAGTGGTTTTAATACGTTATAACTGGCCGAATCCCACAATGTAGAAGAGTAATTCAAATGAGATTCAATGTACGAAGTAAAAAACAGCTTACGACAATGTTGGTCTAAGAAATATTTTAGTTTTGAAAGCTGGTGAATCTTTTGAGACAGAAGTTTGCAAAGCATTGTGACATGAGAAGACCATGACAAATTATTGTCTACAATGACACCAAGGACTTTATGATGGTCAACTTCTTCAACTGTTTCATTATTTATACTAAGAGATAGGGAATCATAAGAAATATTTTGACGCTTTTGTCTGGTGGTTATTATCAAGTACTTCGTTTTCTGAGGATGGAGACACATATGATTGAGTTCAGACCATATGATTAATTTGTTTATACTTTCTTGTAAACTTGCAAATATATTTTCAATTTTTTTATGACTACAGTGTATTGTGGTGTCATCAGCGAACATTTCACAGAGACTATCAATGAATAGAGGTAAATCGTTTATATATATGGAAAATAAGATAGGTCCGAGTACTGACCCTTGAGGCGCACCATGACTAATGGATAATGTAGGAGATACAGATTCATTTACTGAGACCATTTGCTTTCTGTCGGAAAGAAATGAAGATAGGAGTTCTAACGAATTCTCTGATAAGTTGTATATCTTTAGCTTTTTAAGAAGAAGATTGCGGTCAATAACATCAAAGGCTTTCATAAAATCTACCATGAGAACACCTGTAATTTTGTCGTTATTTATATTAGTAAGCCATTGATCAACTAGGTTTGTCAGTGCTGTTTGGCACGAGTGATTAGCCCTAAAACCGGATTGGTCTTGATGAAATAAATTGAAAGAATTGAAGTGATCGAGAATATGTTTATTTAGATGGTTTTCCAATGGTTTAGACAGTACAGACAAAATAGAAATGGGCCTGTAGTTAGACGGATCGGTGTGATCACCTGTTTTATAGATCGGCATTACTCTAGCAATTTTAAAAGCCTTGGGGAACTGATTTTTAGAAATGCAGAGATTGTATATATAAGTAAGTGTTTCAGCAATTACAGGGGCTGACAGTTTGAGAATCTTTCCGTCAATGCCATCAAGGCCAGTAGTACTACTTTGCTTTAAGTGAGTAAGAGCATTACATACTTCGTGTACACATAACAACGGAATATCTAGACATGTTGTGATATTTTTGGATTGACAAAAATTCATCAGAACATCTAAATCGTTTTGTGAGGATCTGTTTCTTTTTATGGTGAAATTGGCAACATTGCAGAAGTGTGTATTCAACATTTCAACTGATACATCTTTCGGTGTTGTAGCACGAGCGTTAGAATTTTTATTGCTAAGCTGATTGATAGCCTTCCAAACTGATCGGTTGTCTGTTTTAGAGTAAATAAGATCTTTAAAATATTTCTTTTTGGCTGAGCGTTTTAAATAGTTAACAAGATTTCTTTGTTTTATAAATTCTATACGATTACCTGATGCTAGAAGTGAGTCTCTTAAATCCATGGATTTTTCTATATCACTTGTTATCCAAGGCTTTTTAGGGGTACTTTTGACACGAATTGTTTTTAATGGAGCGTGCTTATTGTAAACATTGAGAAAAGTGTGATACCAAACTTCTAAGGCTTCATCGGGATTTGTGAACTGATACAGAGAGGAAAGTGAGGAATTCATCAGATCTGTAAGGAACAAGTCTTTATCAAAGCCTGAAAAGTTCCTGTACGTAATATACTTGTGATGATTTAGGGGATTTTAACGCCTCGTTTAGACCAAGTAAAACAGACAGGGGAGTGATCGCTGCATCCAAAAACTGGTGAACATATTTCTATTATGGTACGTACAGAAGATGTGTAAACATGGTCAATGAGAGTTTGGGAAGTAGCAGTGATTCGTGTTGGCTTATCGATTAACTGAGTCAGATTAAAAGAAGTGTAGGTTTGAATCCAGGATTTGTTCGCTTTCAAAAGATCAATGTTAAAATCACCCAGTAGAATAATTTCGTTTGAGAGTAAGGACGCCTCCTCCATCATTAGAGTAAAGTTATCTATCCAGTCAGCATGTTCTGCTGGGTTTCTGTAAATAAAGCCTAAGAGAATCGGTTTGGAAGTTTTAAACTGTAACTCTATCCATAGTGATTCTATATGATATTTTTCGAGCGAAGCGGCTCGATTAAATTTAATGCTCCCAGGATTCACCGAAAGGGGGAGAGAATGATGAATCCATCGGTGCTCAACCAATCATGACTGCAAATCCCAAACGGACTATGAACATGGACCAAATGGAATATCCATGTGTCTGTGGAAAGCGTTTCGCTACCACCCGTGGCATGAAGATCCACAGAACAAAGATGGGATGTGTGAAGACTCATCTGAATGAGCAGCAGCGCACTGCATCAGCAGATAAGACGTCGGAAGACCAAGGCCAGGATTTAAACCACAGTGCCAAGGACATCCACGCTGTTGGTTCGGATGAGGAATTTGCACAGGCCCTCGATGCCAGGCGCCTGAAACTCAACCTGCCACGAGCAAACGAAACTGAAGATTGGGAGAAACTGGATGCAAAAATCGTCCAAAGACTCGATGCACTGATAGGGAAAAGCACCCTGGAACACAAACTAGCCACATATGGGGACATTGTGTATGCCACATGTAGAGACGCCTATGGAGCAAAACTACCCAAAGAGAAAACACCTCCAAAGAAATCCAGACGCCAAGAAAAGATGGACAAGATCAGGGTCCAAAAGAAAAACCTCAAGATGCAAATGAAGACCGCACTGCCAGCTGAAAAACAAGGCTTGGAAAAACTGTGGAAAGACCTGAAAGAAAAACACAGTGCCCTCAGCAAAGCGGAATCTGCGAGGAAGAGGAAGAGCAAAAAGAAGAAGACACAAGAGCGCTTCTTCAGAGACCCCTTCCAGTTTGCCAGAACACTGTTTGAGCAGCCAAAATCTGGGACTCTAAGTGTGGACAAAGGAGTTCTTGAGCAGCATCTGAGGAAAACATACTCTGACCCACAGAGCAAAGCACCACTCGACATTCAAGGTCTGGTGTGGCCAACCAACCCTGATGGAAAACAAGTACTTGGATGTGTCAGTCCAGAAAGGTGGCATCCCAGGCGTGGCGGGCTGTGTAGAACACGCCACAATGATCTGGGACGCAATCCAAAAAGCAAAAACAGAAAAGAGAGACCTGGACGTAGTGTGGCTTGATCTGGCAAACGCATATGGATCTGTGCCCCATGAGATGATACAGTTGGCTCTTGAGATGTACCATGTGCCAAAGAACATCCGCGACATGCTCAAGAAGTACTTCAATGGCTTCTCAATGCGGTTCTCTACCAAGGAGTACACAACAGACTGGATCAACTTGGAAGTGGGTATTGCAATGGGCTGTGCAATTTCCCCAATACTGTTCGTGCTGGCAATGGAACTCATCTTGAAAGCAGCAACAAACAACGCGAGACAAACAGACCTTGGCGATGGATACAAGATGCCTCCTCTCAAGGCCTTCATGGATGACACTACAGTGATTTCATCCAGAGAAGACGAGACACGTCATGTGCTGGAGAGGCTGGACGACATAGTTGCCTCATCCAGAATGAAGTTCAAGCCAAAGAAATCACGAAGTCTCTCACTGAGGAAAGGAAAAGTGGCCGGATCTGTGGTCTTCAGTGTTGCCAACCAGGCCATTCCAACAGTCACAGAAGAACCAGTCAAGAGCCTTGGAAGATGGTATGATGATACGCTGAAAGACACACAAAGAGCAAAAGAAACCAAGCAGATGGCGGAGGAAGGCTTGGAGACCATTGACCAGTGTGGGCTCCCTGGCAAATACAAGGTCTGGTGTCTGCAGTTCATGCTGATACCAAAGCTGCTATGGCCTCTGATGATATACGACATCTGCACCAGCATAGTGGAGGCAATGGAAGCCAAAATCAACAAGTTCACAAGGAAATGGCTTGGTGTCCCACCCTGTCTGACTGACATAGCGCTGTACTGTCGCCAAGCAAAGCTGAAACTACCCCTGAAATCCATCCTGGAGGAATACAAAGCAGGGAAGATCAGACTTCAAAGCATGCTGGAGGACTCAGGAGACAAGGTGGTAGAAGCAATTAAGCCCCAGCTGAAGACAGGCAGAAAATGGAAAGTTCAAGAGGCGATGGATTCTGCAAAAGAAAGTCTCAAGATCAGAGAAATAACAGGACACACACAGACCAACAGACAGGGACTGGGGGTGACCAAAACTGAATGGTGGTCAAAGGCCAAAGGAAAAGCCAAAAGAGACATGATGATTCAGGAGATGAGAAAAGAAGAAGACCAAAAAAGACTCCAAAAAGCAGTCCAGCAGAGCCAGCAAGGGCAATGGACAACGTGGGAGAATGCACTCCAAAGAAGTCTCACTTGGAATGACATTTGGCACATGGCCCCTCTCAGGATCAGCTTCATTCTCAGATCTGCATATGACCTTCTGCCCTCAAATGCAAACCTGGTGAAGTGGGGGAAAACAGACGATCCTGCATGCCCCCTCTGCCATGAAAAACAAACAGTGGAGCATGTCCTAAGCTCATGTAAAGTAGCCCTGGCTCAAGGAAGGTACACATGGAGGCACAACCAAGTGCTCAAAGAAATTGTACAAGTAGTCTGGGCTAGTACCAACACCACAAAAGGGAAAATCAGGACTCCAAAAGCACCCGCAACATTCTTCACGGCAGGAGGCAGCGAATCATGGCCAAGAACAACAGTGCCACTCGAAACATGCAGGCAGAGTCTGCTGGACGGGGCAGATGACTGGGAGTGCACTGCAGACCTCCCAGAATGGAAGAGTCACCCAGAGATCATCAGCAAGAGTGGCATGAGACCAGACATAGTAGTCCACTCTAAGTCAACCAAGCAGCTGATCATGATCGAGCTCACGGTGCCATATGAGAACAGAATGGAGGCAGCTCAAATCTACAAGACTGAAAAGTATGCTGATCTGGCAAACAGCCTGAGGAGAGAAGGCTATCAGGTCAAAGTCCTCACTGCAGAAATTGGAGCTAGGGGGTTTGTAGGAACGTCTGCATACAGCCTCATGAAACAGCTCTCAGTTGCAGGGAAGGAAAAAACCAGAGCCCTGAAAGCAATGGCAGAAGCGGCAGAGAGGTGTTCAAGCTGGATCTGGTCAAGGAGGAACAAAAGTGAACTTCATAAGGCTTAATTTCCCTACAAATATCAGGTGTCCCTGTGGCTCAGTGGTTAAAGCGCGAGTCATTAAGTAGAAAATGAGCATGTCCAGAGGGTCATGGGTTCGAATCCCAGCCATGGCTCGTCCCAAGATGGGAAAAAAAAAAGGGGGGCAGCAGAGGGACATCCGGAGTCATGAACCGGGTGTGGCCCAACCCCCCTAGAGTGTCAGGAGATAAGGGCCGAAACACTTGCTTGAAGGGGGCTTCTCTTCTGAGGACTCTCTGCTGCCACGCTCTCCACGAGTTTCTTTCTACTAATAGATTCGTGAACATAAACAAGTAAACCTGAGAGTGAGAGAGAGAGAGAGAGAGAGAGAGAGAGAGAGAGAGAGAGAGAGAGACAGATAGAGATTGACTGATTGATTGATTGATAATCTTTATTCCTAAGGGTAACAGATAAGTAAGAAAATGAGAGAGAGAGAGAGAGAGAGAGAGAGAGAGAGAGAGAGAGAGTATTCCCAAGGGTAACAGATAAGCAAGAAGATGAGAGAGAGAGAGAGAGAGAGAGAGAGAGAGAGAGAGAGAGAGAGAGAGAGAGACACACAGAGACAGACAGACAGACAGACAGACAGACAGACGGACAGACAGACAGACCCTAAAGCCCACATTTTGTCGGGAAGTAAAATGCAAAGAATGAAAGTCTGTCCGCAAAATTCGAATATCTACAATCACACACACGTTATTGTTGTTGCCGTCCCTTTTCTTTTTTGTTATTCATTACTGTTCTTATTGTTCCTCCTCCTCCTCCTCCTCCTTATCAACATCGCCATCTTCTTCTTCTTCTTCTCTAATCATTTATTGTGAAACATTTATTTCTGTGTATTAATCAGCCAGAATTTATGAAGCTACATTCACGTGAAATGTCTCAGAGTTGTGGCATAGAGATCATTAACAACAGAAGCCTGAATAAGAAACTGTTTCTTTTTTCTTCCCCCCTCCTCCTCCTAAGGTGTCCTGCCTTGGCCCGAACGCAGTCAAGCCGTAGGGGTTGACAGGGAGGGAATAAAGACTGTGGAAGCCGCTGGAGATCACAGTAGGGGTTGACAGAGGGGGAATGCAGACTGTGCAAGCCGCTGGAGATCACAGTAGGGGTTGACAGGGAGGGAATGCAGACTGTGGAAGCCGCTGGAGATCACAGTAGGGGTTGACAGGGAGGGAATAAAGACTGGAAGCCGCTGGAGATCACAGTAGGGGTTGACAGGGAGGGAATGCAGACTGTGGAAGCCGCTGGAGATCACAGTAGGTTGACGAGGAATGAAGACTGTGCAATCTGTGAGATCACAGTAGGGTTGAAGGGGGGAATGCAGACTGTGCAAGCCGCTGGAGATCACAGTAGGGGTTGATAGGGGGGGGGGAATGCAGACTGTGCAAGCCGCTGGAGATCACAGTAGGGGTTGACAGGAGGGGGGGGGGGATGCAGACTGTGCAAGCCGCTGGAGATCACAGTAGGGGTTGACAGGGGGGGGGGGGGGAGCAGACTGTGCAAGCCGCTGGAGACACAGTAGGGGTTGACAGGGGGGGGGGGGGGGATGCAGACTGTGCAAGCTGCTGGAGATCACAGTAGGGTTGACAGGGGGGATGCAGACTGTGCAAGCTGCTGGAGATCACAGTAGGGGTTGACAGAGGGGGTATGAAGACTGTGCAAGCCGCTGGAGATCACAGTAGGGGTTGACAGGGGGGAATGCAGACTGTGCAAGCCGCTGGAGATCACAGTAGGGGTTGACAGGAGGGGGGGGGGGATGCAGACTGTGCAAGCCGCTGGAGATCACAGTAGGGGTTGACAGAGGGTGAATGCAGACTGTGCAAGCCGCTGGAGATCACAGTAGGGGTTGACAGGGGGGGGAATGCGACTGTGCAAGCGCTGAGATCACAGTAGGGTGACAGGGGGTATGAAGACTGTGCAAGCCGCTGAGATCACAGTAGGGGTTGACAGGGGGATGCAGACTGTGCAAGCCGCTGGAGATCACAGTAGGGGTTGACAGAGGGGTGAATGCAGACTGTGCAACCCGCTGGAGATCACAGTAGGGGTTGACGGGGGAGGGCGTGCAGCCGTGGGGTGGGGTGGGGGGGTGCAGACTGTGCAGGCCGCCTCCGTGGAGATCACAGTAGGGGTTGACAGAGAGGGTATGAAGACTGTGCAAGCCACTGGATATCACAGTAGGGGTTGATAGGGGGGGAATGCAGACTGTGCAAGCTGCTGGAGATCACAGTAGGGGTTGACGGGGGGGGGGGGGGGGGGGGGGGATGCAGACTGTGCAAGCCGCTGGAGATCACAGTAGGGGTTGACAGGGGGGGGGGGGGGAAGAATGCAGACTGTGCAAGCCGCTGGAGACAACAGTAGGGATTGACAGGGGGGGGGGGGGGGGGGGAATGCAGACTGTGCAAGCTGCTGGAGATCACAGTAGGGGTTGACAGGGGGGGGGGGGGGGTGAGGGAATGCAGACTGTGCAAGCCGCTGGAGATCACAGTAGCGGTTGACAGGGGGGGGGGGGGGGGGGATGCAGACTGTGCAAACCGCTGGAGATCACAGTAGGGAGATCACAGTAGGGGGGGAGGGGGGGTAGGGGGGGGAATGCAGACTGTGCAAGCTGCTGGAGATCACAGTAGGGTTGACAGGGGGGAATGCATGTCAGGCGACTATCTTCTGAAACGTTACTAGTACTACTATCTTCTGAAAACACTACTATAATTTTCATAAGATAGTAGTAATACTACTAACTTATGAAAATTATAGTAGTGATTTCAGAAGATAGTAGTAATAGTAACGTTTCAGAAGTTAGTAGCTTCGCGTTGCGACTATCTAGTGAAATGATCCCTGTGTGAAATTATGTCCTCTTTCTTAGTATTATTACTATCCAGGGTCACTGATCGATGGTCATTTGGCCTATTAGTGTAGAACGAGTTTATGTGAAAAATTTATGACGTTTCTGACCAGTGGTCAATATCATTGACCAGTGGTCATTTTGGCCCAAATTCACTGTTTGACAGCTAGTGAGTGTAGAACGAGTTCAGGTGAACAATTTATGACGTTGCTGACCAATGGTCAGTGTCCTTGACCAGTGGTAACTTTTGCCTAATTTCACTGTTTGACTGCCAGTTAGTGAAGAACGAGTTCGTGTGAACAATTTATGACGTTGCTGACCAGTGGTCAGTGTCCTTGACCAATGGTCATTTTGGCCTAATTTCACAGTTTGGCTGCTAATTAGTGTAGAACGACTTCATATGAACATAATTGGACGTTGCTGACCAGTGGTCAGTGTCATTGACCAGTGGTCATTACCCAATGTCACTGTTTGACTGTTATTTAGTGTACGAGTTCATGTTAACAATTTACGATGTGGTTGACCAGTGGTCAGTGTCATTGACAAGTGGTCATTTTGGCCCAATTTGACCGTTTGACTGCTAATTAGAGTAATACGAGTGATTCGAGAGCGAGGCTTCGAAGTCGACAGCCGCTTTTTTCTTCGTGTGCTACCGTTCAGCTTTTTTTCTGCGTTGCTTTTATTGGATGTGTTTCTGTGGGATAGTTTTAGGTGATAAAGGTTTGTTGTGTCTTGGCTGGACGGATTTTCGCTATATTTGTGGTCATTTCATTCATTTATGCCCATCGCTCCCGGTGGAGCATAGGCCATCGACGACCCTTCGCCATCACACTCTGTTCTGGGCTGTTCTGGTCATTCCAGTCCAGTTTGTCCCTTGTTGTTTCAACTCCGCCTCAGTGTCTCGCCTCCAGCTGTTGCGAGGCCAGCCTCTCTTTCTCTTTCCCTGCGGGTTCCAGGTCAGGGCTTGGCGTGTGGTGCTGGATGCTGGCTTCCTGAGGGTGTGTCCGATCCAGCCCCACTTCCTTCACAGTATCTGTTTGGCCACTGGTTCCTGTCCCGCACGCTCCCACAGATCTTCGTTTTGGACCTTGTCCTGCCATCGGATTTTGTAGATGCACCTCAGGCAGGTTTTGAAGAATGTCTGAATCTTTTGTTGCATCGTCTGTGTTGTCCGCCACGTCTCGCATCCGTAGAGCAGAATTGATTTCACATTGGAGTTGAAGATGCGGGGTTTGGTTCTTACGCTGATTCCTCCAGATGCCCAGATGTTCTTGAGCATGACGAAAGCTGCTCTTGCCTTGCCGATTCTGGCTGTGACGTCTCAGTCCGTGCCTCCCTGTTGGTCAACCACGCTTCCCAGGTAGACGAAAGACTCCACCTCCCTGATGGGCTCTCCACCGAGTGTGACTGGTGTATTGGCAGTGGTGTTGATTTTCATCAGCTCGGTCTTCTTCCTGTTAATCTTGAGCCCTGTCCCGGCTGATGTGGTCTCCAAGCGAGTGGTCTTGTCCTGCATCTGGCTGTGGCTGTGTGACAGGAGCGCCAGGTCGTCAGCGAAGTCGAGGTCGTCGAGCTGCGTCCAGAGTGTCCACTGTATACCGTTGTTCCTGCCTGTTGTAGTGGTCTTCATGATCCAGTCAATGACCAGGAGGAAGAGGAACGGCGACAGCAGGCATCCCTGCCGAACTCCGGTCTTCACCTCGAAACTTTCGGACAGCTGGCCAGCGTGGGCAATCCTGCAGTTCATGTCCTGGTAGGTGCACCGGATGAGGGAGATGATCTTCTCGGGGACTCCGTAATGCCTCAGCAGCTTCCACAGCGTCTCTCTGTCCACACTGTCGAAGGCCTTCTCATAATCTATGAAGTTGATGTAGAGGGGGGAGTTCCACTCCAGTGACTGCTCCACGATGATGCGCAGGCTGGCGATCTGGTCAGCACATGATTTGTTCTGCCGGAAGCCAGCCTGCTGGTCTCGGAGCTTGGGGTCGACAGCCTCGTTCAGTCTCTCCAGTAGAACCCTGTTGAGAACCTTGCCTGGCGTTGACAGGAGCATGATCCTCGGTAGTTGCTGCAGTCTCTTAGGTCTCCTTTCTTCGGCAGCTTGATGATGATTCCTTCTTTCCACTGAGCCAGTACCTCCCCCTTCTCCCAGATCTTGCTGAAGAGGCTGTATAGCATGTTGACAGCTGTCTCTATGTCTACTTTGATGGCTTCTGCTGGTATCTCGTCCGGCCCTGCAGCCTTCCAATTTTTCAGAGTCGTGATGGCCTTTTTGATCTCTGCCTTTGAGGGTTTGTCACAGCTGATGGGCAGTTCTGTCTCTGCAGGTGGGATGTCTGGTGGTGCGTCAGGGGCGGGGCGGTTCAGCAGCTCCCTGAAGTGTTCTGCCCATCGTTTCAGCTGTTCCTCGGTTGTTGTCATTGGGTTTCCGTTCTTGTCCTTCACTGGCTTGTCTGTCTGCTGGAACTTACCCGTCAGCTTCTTGGTCACCAGGTACAGGTCCTTCAGATTCCCCTGTCTGGTTGCTGCCTCTGCTTGGCTGGCCAGGTCGTCAAAGTAGTCCCTCTTGTCCTTCTTGATGCTCTTCTTTACTTCTCTGTTCGCTGCTGTGTGCTCTTCCTGTGTCTTTGCCTTAGCTGCTCTTGTTCGGCTCGTGTTCAGCGCACCTTTCTTCTCTCTCCTTGTTTCCAGCTTGTGGATGGTGTTGGCAGAGATCCATTCTTTGTGCTGGGCCTTCTTCTTGCCAAGGATCTCTTCACATGCGTCATGCCAGAGCTTCTTGCAGTGTTCCCACTGTGTCTCGATGCCCGTCTCACCGTCTTCTGTCAGCTCTTGTATTTGTGGTATTTTTATTTATTTTCTTTTTCAACATGGAATCTTGTATCTTGTATTTTCAAAATGGCGGACTCTCACGTTGAACCCGTGTTCTTGTTGAAGAGAGACTTACCACTCTCTTTTGAAAATGAACACGAGCAATCTTTTCAAGCGCTCGACATTTGTGGTAGAGAAAGTATGGTGGATGCTCAAGAAATTTTGGGACTGTGGAGACTTTACCCATCGATGAGGGCTGCACGCAGCAAGTTGCTAATTGAGGGTTTGTCACTTGGTGCTGTTGTGCTTCGTTTGTATGACAAAAATCCTTTCGTACTCAGAGGACAGGACGACACTGAACATTCCGCTACAAAGGTGTGGATTTCTAATATCCCTCTGTCTTGCGACGGGGCGGACATCCAGTCAGCTCTTGTCAGGCTGGGAGCTGTCTTACGCTCTCCCTTGATTCTGGAAAAAATGAGGAATAGAGACGGAAAATTGACGCGATTCTACACTGGAAGGCGATTTATTTTCATAGATATCCCAGACAAACCACTTGATAGATCTGTGAACAGGATTTATGGCTAGCCTGTATCACAAGGAACAGCCCAAAAGAGATACTAGGGTGACAAAGTGTAATCGTTGCCTGAAACTGGGTCACTGGGCCAGGGAGTGTCCGGAAACTGTAGTTACCAGCAGAGCCTGTCGTCTACCCGGTCATCGCAAGGGGATCCCGTCTGTGAGATTCAGAAAGCGAGTGAGGAACCGACAGTAATGTCCGTTTGGGACCCTCTGCCACTGGTTACAAGGTTTGGACACACATCTGACACTGACTCACCCCTTTCTGACAATGACACTGACTGTGATGTGACTGACAACGAGAAAGGGACAGGTCAGAAAAAGAGTGAGAAAGAAGGAAAGACTGATGTGGTGGAGGACTGTCAGTCAGACTTTAATTCTGGCCGTCATGGGGAACAGGGAAAAAAGAAGAGGAGTGGTAGACCATCCAAGAGGGAAAAGATGTGGATAAGGGAAAAGATCCGGTTTTGACACGTCAGTTTAAATGGATTTTGCAACACGTTCTCGGTCGCAAACTCCGAAACGACCACGACCCACCAGAGGGGGATTCCCCAGTCATTCTGACAAACGTGAAAAAACCTGCCAAGCTTTCCACTGCTCGTTCAGTCACAGACAGACAGTGACAAGGGTGGGCATGGGTAATGAATGTTTGAACGGTTTTCGGCGCATCTCGTGGACTTTCCTTTCATTACCTCCCTAAAATGGCTTTATCTTCTCTTAATGTTTTTTCTTGAATGTGAGAGAGATAAGGTATAATACAACAGAATATGTGTTTATAAGTTTTTAAAAAATTTAGTGGGTATGACGTGATCTGTTTACAGGAAAGATATATCACTGAAAATGTGAAGAAAAATGGCAAAAAAAATGGGGTGGGAAGCTGACTTTTACTGACAAAAGTACACACAGCGGTGGGTTGGTTATATTCATTTAAAAAAAAAAGGCTTGCCTGTGGAGACTGAGCTTGTGTATGCATCTGAAAGAATTTTGGCCCTGAAAAGTGATTCAGAGGACAAGCAGTTGATTGTGGTTAATGTTTATGCCCCTAATATTTTACGAGAAAAAAAAGTATTTTTTGATAAATTAGAGGATGTTTTAAAAATGTAAATGTCAGTAATATTGACGTGTGTGGTGATTTTAACGCTGTCTTAGATAATGAGTATGATGTAATAAGTGGTGAATATCATGATCAGCATATTGTACAGAGATTCAATAGGATGCTTAGTGAATGTGATTTACAGACGCATGGAGATTATTTCATAATGAAGAGAAGGAATTTAGCTGGTCAAGAAAAAACCCCATTTATTGCTGGAATAGTTTACATGTTGACCAACTCATCCATCTTTGAAAAAGTAGTGCAAAGTACGATTCGAAGTGTGTCTTTTCTCCGATCACAGAGGATGCTTCATGTCTGTTATGTTTGTAGATATGAACATGGTCAAGGGTACTGGAAATTTAATAGCTCGTTACTTTCTGATAAAAACTATGTTAATTATTTGAACAAACGTTTTAGACGATTTGAAAAGGACCCTGAAGAAGACGATCAGGTAACTTGGGAAATATTAAAAGTTAAAATATCAAAGAATGTACCATCAAGTTTTTCAAAAGAGAAAGCATTGTCAACTAGAAATAAAATAGCACACCTTCACGCTGATCTGAAACACATTAGTACTGCTCTCAGCACTGACCCAGATTGCAGTGAAACCTGCGGAAAAGAGAGCACGTGAAACTTCAGTTAGAAGAAAGAAAAAAACCCTGTAGCGGCACAGGTACGTGCCCGTGCACAGTGGATAGAGCAGGGCGAAAAGAACACTACATTTTTTCTTGGTTTAGAGAAAGCTCGTGCTAACTCGAAAAATTATGGAAAGTATAAAAAAAAGCAGATGGGGTTGAGGTTAGGGGACAGAAAAAACATTCTAGCTGCACCGAGGGATTATTTTAAGAATTTATATAAGAAAAACTTAAATAAGTGATAATATGTTACAAAGAACGCAAGCGTTCTTGCGTGGTGTGGTTGTACCTTCTTTATGTAATAACGATAGAGAATATTGTGACAGTATCTTTTAGAGCAAGAAATTAGAAGTGCTCTGAAAGAAATGAAAAATAGTTCTAGTCCTTGCAGTGATTGACTAACAGACCGAGTTCTACAAAGTGTTCTGGAGTCGTATCAGTAAGTATGTAATGGCGTCTTTTAACGTTGCATTTGAAACAGGTAGCATGTCCTCTTCTCAGCGTAAGGCCGTTATACACTTATACATAAAGGAAAAAGTTTACCAAGGAATGATCTAAATAAGTGGGACCAGTACCTTTAACAATGTGGACTATAAAACTCCTAGCTAAAAGTCTGGCAACGGCGATTAGGTAGTGTCATAGATAATCTGATATGCGATGATCAAGTTGGATATGTAAAGGAAGACGAGTATCTACATTGCTTCGTTGATTGATGATGTCGCAGATCAGCTGCCTCAAGGCAATAGCCAGGCTTACTATTAACTATCGATTATTTTCATGCTTTGATTGTATTTCACAAAGAATTCATGTTGATTCCTTTGAATTGTATGGTTTCGTGGAGCGCATCATGAATTGGGTATCAGTATTGACAACCAACTCTGTAAGCAGTATGAACTACTGTGGATGGATTTCCGAGCCTTTTAATGCGGAATCTGGAATCAGGCAAGGTTGCCCATTTTCATCCATTAGCCTTTGTTCTAGCCCTTGAATTGTTGGCAAACAAACTATGGCAATCTTCTGAGATTAAGGGCATTAAGTTTAGTGTAGAGGTAAAGCTGACGATATTCGTACATTATTAATAGCCTTGTACGCTGATGACATCACATTGTTTTTTAGGTGACGAAGACGATATGCGATTAGCCCTTGAAATATTTGACGGGTTTTCCTTTATATCAGGTCTGACAATAAACAAAAATAATTGGAAGCAATGTGGCGGAGTAAAATTAAATAGGGACACAACTTCAGGGTTTTACATTAAAAATAAAAAAAAAATTTTTGGGGTGTGTTTTCGCATAGTGCTTGTGCATCTGAACTAAAAGGAAGCGCGGGTAAACTGAAAACTGTAACGTCTGATTGCAATGTGGGAAAAAAGAAATTTGATATTTGGGAAAGGTAGTATT
Source organism: Conus canariensis (assembly GCA_033310375.1). NCBI lineage: Eukaryota > Metazoa > Mollusca > Gastropoda > Neogastropoda > Conidae > Conus > Conus canariensis. The sequence continues at coordinate 4,511,926 of CM065724.1, forward strand.
GTAAAAACTTTCTTGATCCCCACAGTGGTATACATTTTGCAGTATAGTGTACCAGATCACGTAACTGATAAAAGTGAATACATTACTTATAGATTTTTGTGGGGGAAAAAAAAAGACTGCAACAAAAAAGCTTTTGGGAAAAGTTAACAAATTGTACTGTTACCCAAACAAAAAAGGGGGAGGGTTTAAAAATTTAGTTTTAAAAAATTTTAAACTGAAATGTTTGTACAATGGGCTGTCAAAACTAAGCTCAAACAAGGACACAGATAAACCCCATTAATAAAACTAAATGGTGGTTTAGTAGCCAGAAACATAATTTTCTGCATGGAAAAAAGTGTGTATGTTTTTATGCAACAGTAAAAATTTCACACTTTAAGGTTTTCAATTTATCAAATCAATTTTGGTAACTTGATTTTACGTGCTTGGTTAAATAGCAACAACCATTTAGAGTTCCCTGGTCTCATGTGATTTGGAACAATAGGCGATAAAGTATCAAGAAAACGTCTTGTTTTTTTAAACACTGGTTCATAAAAACATACTAAGCAAAGGCGATATGTGAAAAAACTATCGTGAAACTTTTGATGAAAAATCGATATAGTGGGAAATTCATGCTGTCGTATCTAAGAATATAATGTTGTATCAATGCTGTAAAATTTTTTATACGTGTTCAGCATTATTTGGATCAAGTTATCTGATAATAAAACTCCCTCACTCTCTTGTGGTTTGTTGCAAACGTTTATCAACCGTTAAGAGTTTCGAGAACAACTAGAAAGATAAATATTAAGTCACCCTTGTGCGGTGGGTTTTTTTGAAGAGAGTATTTAACTTTGACATCACACCAAAAAATATGGAATTTTGCTACACGTGCAACAAAAGAAACAAGGCTTCGTCTTTTACATGGAAAATTGTGCAAAATATTTATCCGACTAACATCATGCTGTTAAGAGAAATCAAGATAAAAAACAAATGTTCTATTCAGAGATATTTTTGAGGGTGATAGGTCATTTTTTCTTTGAGGCCCTTTGTCTTAGCTAGGGGAGAAAGGTTGAGATTATATTCTTTTTTAATCGGGACGTTCTGTAAGTTCGACGTCTAAAAATGATAGTTGGTATTACTGACCGGAACATAGAAAAAACAACTTAATCAGCTTAATCACATAATATTAACTGGAAAAATGGTTGTGAGCATTTTTTTAAAAAAACGAATGCTTCGTGCCCATTTGTACAATATTCGAAGCACATATGTCATACGAATAATTTTATTCAAATGAATCATCAATTCAAAATATTTAAACCATTTGTGTGGAGATTCATTCAGACCCTCACCCCCTCCCACCTCTGGCGGGCCCCACAAAGCACGTACTCTGCTCATTTACACACCCCCCGCCCGCGAACTCACACATTGTTGCATTTTTGTCTTGCTTTTGGTCTTTCCTCATGACTCCTTGTAGACCCACTTTTTTTTTTTTTTTTTTTTTCAAGGGATGCTTTTTAGGGGAAGAGGCTACTGGTGAAATATTAGAATTCACTTTTTCCCCCGTTCCGCCCCTCCCCCCCCCCCTTTCACTTCCCCAATCTTCCTAATTCTGTTTTTCCTTTCCGGTGTGTGCACTCCCTGCAGCGCCCTTGCCTTTTGTTTTCTCGCCTTTCGGTACAAGGACGACTCTGTGGGATGTAGGATCATCTTCTGGAAGGGGGGGGGGGGGGGGTAGGTGAAATCAACCTCATTGGTATGACTGCCCCACAACCACCACACAACACCACACCACCACCCCACACACACACCACACAACACACACAAAGACATCTACTTTTGTACTGTCCTATATTTATAATGAGAACATACTGTGTGTCATTAAATCTACAACTATATTGCTCTACATTGTATTGTATCACATGATCTGTTTTTTTGCTGTCTGTAATTTGATTTTTTTGGGCTGGATTGTATTGTTCTACTAATTGTAAATTTTATTGAGTACTAGCTCTATTGCATTGTATCGCCTTGATAAGCCCTCAATGCTCGGGCTATAACAACTTGCTTGATCGTATTGCTTTTTCACTGCTCTTATTTACAACTGGTTTTCCCTGTGGTCTCAATGCTTTTATAGTTTTCACAGATTTTATTGGTTTGTATTGCTCTATGTTGTAACAATTTTCTATGGAATTTGCAAAATGTATTGTCAAAACAGAGTTATTCTATACATATTTGCGTTGCCTTATAGTTCTCCGGTTTCTTTGCAACTCTCTTACGACAGTTTTCTTGTGATTTGCATTGGCCTATGTTAACAGTTAAAGTGAAGGCAAGGGTAATGGTTGGCAGGTGAAGGCAAGGGTAAAATTTTTGACAGGTGAAGGCAAGGGTAATTGTTGACAGGTTGAAGGCAGGGTAATTGTTGACATGTGAAAGCAAGGGAATTGTTTTGCGAAGACAAGAAAAATTGTTGATGTGTAAAGACGAGGATATTGTTGCTGTGCTGATGTTGAAGAAAGGGTGATGGTTGCTGTTTAAAAACGAGGGAATGTTGCTGTGCTGATGTGCAAGATAAAGGGGGATTGTTGATATGTAAAAAAACAGGTGATTGTTGCTGTCTGATGTGTAAAGATAAAGGGAGTTGATGTGTTTAAAAAAAAGGGTTGGTTGTTTTCTGTGCTGATTGTAAAGATAAAAGGTGATTGTTATGTGTAAAGGACAAGGGGATTTTTGATTGTTGATGTTGTTTAAGGACAAGGGGATTTTTTTATTTTGTTTGGTTTTAAAACAAGGGTGATTGTTGATGTGTTGATGTGTAAAACAAACTGACTGTTAATGTATACAAACAAAGGAATTGTTGAGTGTAAAAAAAATTTTTTTTAAAAGTAATACAGTTTATGTGAACAATTTTCTGAAAGTTTTGACAGTGGTCATTCTCACGACCAGTGGTCAGTTTTGGCCCAACTTCACTGACTGCTAATAAGTGTATATGAGTTCATGTGAAAAAATTTTATAATGTGGTTACCTGGTCAGTGCCATTGACATGTGTCTTTTGGCCCAATTTTTACTGTTTGACGCAATTAGTGTGGTACGAGTTTATGTGAAACGATTTCTGAAGTGATTTTACCATGGTCATTGTCACGACCAGGGTCATTTGGCCCCAATTTCACTGTTTGAACTGCTAATAAGTAGATGATTTCATGTAACAATTTATAATGTGGTTGACCAGTGGTCAGTGCCATTGTAGTGGTGATTTTGGCCCCAAATTTGCGATTGATGCTAACTATTAGCTTTGAGCCCGTTTCGATTCCTGACGAGGCGAGGGATTGTTCAACCTGGACGACTTTGACCCAGATGAGGGGGGTGGGCTCAGTGGGAAACGACACCACCGTCGAGATTCATAAGTTTAAAGGGGCGAGTGTGTGTATGTCATATCTACACGCGGGGTTTCTGTATTAACAACAGGTAACGCCAGGGCCTGATTTTTGGGACCAATTCAGACAGTCAAATGGGGGAAAGATACGTTAAATTAGATTTAAACCCAAAATTGATTGGCTGTTTAGCCTAATTTACATACTAATCCCCGCGGTTGTCAAATTTCGCTTCCATAACACAGGTTCTGTCTGAAAACATTTTTACAAGGTAGTTATTCAGAGACTGCAGAACGGAAGATAAAGAGATGCGACCTCCTTCCTTTTTCCGACGCCCCGTGCGTTAGTGACCGCAACTCTGCGACCCGTTCACGAGACCGGGGCCTGGTGACGGCAGCCCCGCTGTACTGCCCGGACATGCCCGGCCTCCGTACGGCACAACTAAAAAAAAAAAAATTCCCAGTTCTCTGTCTACCGTCTAGGGGATGCAGCGCCATAAATATTTTGAACAGGGTTCTGGCCACTGGGAAGGGTGGTTTATGTCACCGATCGGCCGGTACTAAATCAGTATTCCATGTGTTTAAGAGTAGTGGTGGTTCAAGATAGAAGCGTGTGCGCGCGTTTGCGGATGTGAGGTTGGGGTTTAGTTAGCTAGAGTTAGGTTAATTTCCCCTCAGGGTAGGTAGTAAGGTTAGGCTAGTAGGGGGGCAGGTGAAATAGGACATACAATATTCTTTCATTCCAGTCTTCACTTATTGAAGGAATGGAATGGAAGCGGGAGGTTGGTTTCGTTCCGATTGTTACCCTTTTGTTACTTTGGTTTCTACACCAGAGAAGGCGGGGCAGGTATCGGCTGTTGTTGTGTTGTCAAGTCTGTGAGGTTTTTGTGGTAAAATTGTCGTGTTGTTGCACGAGCAATAACTAGTCCGTTGGTCAGGCGTGTCAGCTCTGCGGAGGATACACTGCTCTGACCAATCGTTGTTTTGTGTGGTGAGTAGAGTTCGCTTGATTCCGACCAGGGCGGAATGTGTTGGGGTAGCTTCACTTCGGGTCCCTGGTGTTCGTCGGGAGGACGTCTCCTTGTAGGTGCGGCGGCAGCGCCGGTAGTTTTGAAGAGTGGGCTTCGAGTAAATAGTTAGTGCCAGGTCCTCGTCGGGTTTGGGTGCCCTTGGCCTGTGTGAGTCGGTGTCGTCCTTGTTGGCAGCACTTCAGCCAGTTGCAGAACTGGTGTGGTTGAACGTCTGTTGTCCAGTTGGGGTTTAGCAGGTATCCTGTTCCGCCTGAGGCTGGGGCCAGATCACCGCGTTCATGTACTGCCCGTGCCGGCAGTGTGAGCGGCGCTTTCCAGTGCCTGTTGTTTCCCCGGGAGAGGGAGAAACCCCCCAGGCCGTCTGCCTTCTGGGGGCAGCTCTCCTCCAGCTACCCGGTGCTCTTCCGGGATTCCTCCGGCACTGGTTCCTCGTCCCTGTTTAGGCGTTCCTGTGGAGGGCGCTGCACCAGGCCTTTTCCACCCTTGGGTCCGGGGGGCCTTCAAAAGGAGGAAGGCGTCCTACGAGCCCCGGACCCCGAGAGGGCGTCGGTGTTGTGCGTTGGGTGTCGTGGGCCCCTCGGGGGGGAGTCAGACGCGGGGGCCCGGGCAGCGCCGGGGTCAGATCTTTGGGGGGGGTGTCGGCCCCGGGGGGGCCCCGGGCACGCCCGGGGGGCAGGTTTCCCCGGGAGGTTTTCAGCCTGTGGGGGCCCGTACGCGCCGAGGGCTGGTTTTCCGGGGGCCGGGGGGGTTTTTCCTGTTTGTGATAGAAGGGGTGTAGCTTTTAAGGGGAGTGGGTTTGGGGTGTTAGCACTGCCTCCTTTTTGGACTAGTGGGCCCGGCCGTGTAGGGTACTTGTCGTTGCCTCCCTTTGGGGCGCAGGACCAGTTTGGTATGGGCCGGGGTTAAAAGAAGGGGGAGTCCTGGGGAGGGTGTGGGTGGTACAGTCGTTAAAAAGATTAGAGTCCCTTTGGTAAATCCTTTCCCTAGTAGTTAGCACCCCGGTTTCGGGCTATCGCTGTTCCCCGGTCACAGTGATATACCGCAACTGGTGTTTTTGGGTTTTTAGGGCTTCCCCGGGCTTATAGTAAGTAGGGTGAGTCAGCGGGGAAATTGGGGGCTTGTGTGCAAATTTTTGGATGTGGTGAGTGGTGGCGCCATGGGGTGTGTTGAAAATTAAAGAAGCTGCGTGATTGTAAAACTGTGTTGTGTGCTGTGTTGTCTGACCTAGGTGTGATGGGCGGGGGTAGGGGTGGTAGGGTCTCCGGCTTAGCGACCGTGACACTTTGGTGGAGATGGGGGGGTCTTAGGTGGTTCGGGGTTTTGGTGTAGGTACTAAAAGGGAGGAAAGGGGGTGTTGTGTCCGGTTTTGTTTTTTTGAAATGTAAGTGGGTGGTTGGGGGAAAAGGGGGACCTTTTCCCGGGAGGGGGTACGTGTGTCCCTTTCATTTCGGGCAGGTTTCCTTTGGGGCATTGGGCAGGGCACTTGTGTTGGTGTAAAATTGGTTGGGGCGCAAAACCTTGAGGGGATGAATGGTCAAAAACATTGAGTGGTTTTTGGGAATTTTGGGTGATTAACCGTACAGTGTAGGTGAGGTGCGGAGGGTACCGGGTGTCTTTTTTTGCCCTTACATGGGGAAACCCCAGTGGTAGGTAGAGTGGTACCCGGCCCGTGACTGTGGACACTGGTGCTGGGATATCCTGTGGGTTTAAAGGGGGAGTGTAAGCCCAGGGGATTGTGTGTGGGAAGCACGGGGGTTTTCGCAGTTTTTGGGCATGGGGTAGGCTGTGATGCACCTGACTTGAGGGGGGGAATCACTGTAAAACGTGTGGGGGGGGCCTACCGAGACAGTGGGGCCTGTACTGTGGGTAACTGGTGCCAGCACAGGGGCAGGGGACACACGGTGTCACGGGGTTCAGCCCGTGACCAACAGGCTTGGTAGTTTTGAGGGTTTGGGGAAACCCATTGGGGGTATATGTATGAGGTACACAAGTGTGGGTGGAGTTATGCTTGGGCGTACACATTGAAGTATTGTGTACTTGTGCTGATTGCTTCAGGGCTAGGCGTAGTCAGGAACCCCATTGCGCTAAAAATCGCATACTGTCCTTGCTATTCTGTGGTGGTGGGGGTCCCCTTGTCTAAACACACCCGAGCCCTCCGAAAGTACGACCCCGAAGGTCTGGATCCCAGGCCTCTATGGCGGTACCAAACCTAAGGTTGGGGGACCAGGATGCGGGGGGGATCGAGAACGGGGGAGGGGGGTTTAAAGCAAAGTTTGCCAAGTTGGGACGGCGATGGGTTTTCTGGGGGAGACCTCGCCAAGTTCGCACAGATCGGGACGTAATGAGGATGAGAAGACGGCGAGAAAGGGGAGAATTGGACCCCGGATGGGGGAGAAAATTTTTGGCAGAAGATGAGGGGTGAAAAGGGAAAAGGGGTAGGCAGAGGGGGGAGATCACAGAAAGTTTTTAAGAGAAAAAAGCTGCTAGGCAGAGGGGCTAGAGATGCAGCAAGGAAAAGAAAAAGGAAGCTGCAGGGGGAGGGCTGGAGATGAAGCAAGGGAGCTAGAGTTTTAAGCAGGAAAGATAGAAGAGGGAAAAGCTGCTGGGGGAGGGAACTAGAGGTGAAGAAAGAAGATCGAAGGGGGGAGGGAAAAAGGTTAAAGCGGAAGGAGAAGACAGAAACAGGGACAGATGGAACGGAAAAATGCAAGGAAGAAATGGAGGGAAAAAAGGGCATTAAGGGGAAAAAGAAGCTCAAGCACGGAAAACCCCATTAATCTCAAGAACAAAAAAAATGAAGCCGAGTTGAGGCGAGAGGGGCGAGACTAATCATAAAGGGAAAACAAGGCTTTAAAGAAGCAGCGCATAGGAAACGCTTTATTGGGTGGGGGAAACGAAGCATGCCACCCCTTAGCTTAGGAGAGAAAACGACGTGGGCGCTTTCATCGCCCAATTTGACGTGTACCCCGATGTGCAAATGGAGAAGACCTCATGGCCCACATCTGATGTCTTGCTGAGAGGGAAAGGCTAAGAAGCGGTGAGCGGTTTAAATCGGATGATTTTGGGGACTGATCGATAAAGGGCCCCCCTTTTTAAACCACTTCAGGGAATGGAGGCCTACCGGAAAAGTTCGGGAGCATCAAGAAGGGCGCTGCTGGGCTTTCGGCCAAGCTGGGAAGGGTGAAGCGGGTGGTTTTCCCCGGGTGCGGGGGCGGGCAAGGAGAGAGTGTGGCAGGGACGTAAAGGTTTTTTTTTCCAAAAACATTTTATCACTTTTTTTCCCCAGATTCACAACTGAGGTGCGGAAGACATGCCCCAAAAAAAGTTAAAACTTGAAAAGGGAAGGGACTGTTTTTGGGAGAGGCCAAAAGACTGGGGAGGAAGGGGAGGGGAAAACCGAACAGTTAACCAGCCCCCCCTGGGTAAAGGCGCGAAACAGTAGGGAGCCAGCCCACACAGAGATCCCAAAAAGTAGGGTGCACTAAAACCCCTGAACAAAGGGGTAGAAGGGGCCCAGTGACCATAGTTTTGTTTCAACTGGGGGAAAACCAGGGCCAAAATCGCTAGGAAATGCCCTGAGCCCATTTTTGGGGCTGTTCATTTTGTGACCAGCCCCCAAACTCGGTATCCCTACGGGGTTTTGTCGCCCATCGCTGAGCAGCGGTACGACCTGCGTGCATTGTAGAAGTTAACGGGGGCTCCGGCCAAGGATTACGGGACACTGGGGCCGGACACACCGTAGTGGCCCAATGGGTTTTACCACAGATGCTACACAGGAGAGACAGTCCCCTAGTGTTGGCTGAATCCAGATGTAGGTCTGGTTTTTCCTGTGGCGGTAGTAGAGTTGAAGTCACCTTTATCGCGGGAAAGTTGGGGTTTTGGGGATGAATAGCCCCCTGCAGGAAGTCCGATCGGAAAATTTGCAAAGAGATAGGGGAATCCCGGGTTTGGGCACGGTGCCTGTAAAAAAGCAACCCGGCGTTAGTAGGGGCCGTGCGACACGCGCGCAGGAGCCGGGGGCAGCAAGAAAAACCCACCACGCCCGTCGAGGAATGCATTCTGAAACCCCAACCCAGCATTAATTCAGATGCAGGACCGGGAGAAACTTTTGAGGGAAGGCTCGGGTGCATTTTGAAAGGGGGCGCGCTTCCACACCAAGTTTGGAAAATCGAGTACCTGGAAATCGGTGTACTGGTTAGGGGGTTTTGGGGGTCCCAAGGACTAGCGAGTCAATCTGCGTCCCACTGAACTACGGACCACGGTGATGGGTAGGCCACGAGGTACCCATGCGGGGTATTTAGGTACCCCCCCCAAAACCAAGGAGCGAGTGGTCGGCCTTTTTAATTGGGGCCGGGCATGCATGCTGACATTCTCGGTACTGCCAGTCATGCTCCTTTTGTCAGGTACAGTGGTAAGGGAAGAGTCTCAAGATTCCCCCTTGAAAGGGCCCCATGATGCGCGGGCCCCATGCAATACTGAGAGTCTGGTTCAACCCGAGAGGCAAGAGCCTGCACAGCTACAGAGTACGTCGTAACCAAGGAACAAAATAGCTAAGAGTGCAAGTTGGGAAAAAAGAATTTGGCAACAGCAGCGTACGGTACAAGCGCCCTTTTGGGACTGGAGAGCAAAACCGGGAAGAAAACTGTAGGGTCTAGGTTATGGGAGGATCAAAAGGGTGGGCACTAAAAGCTGCAGGCATTCCATTTATGGTGCAAGGCAGTGCTGGAAAGGACAATGTGGCGGCCAGATATTTTGGGGTCGTTCCCGGGAGAGAAAGAGAGAGGGGGAAAACCTTAAGTTCCATTTACCTGAGTCATGAGAGAGTTGGACTTTTTTGAACTTTTGCATTGTCGGGGGAAGAAATGACGTAGCAAATTTTTTTACTGAGGGGTGGGGGTTTTTTAGAAACGTTTTCGCAAAAGCGGTCGTGGCATAGTCAGAGACCCCAGTTAAAAAAATTTTTTTTGGGGGTTTTAGGTAACGGGCCTGTAAGTGCCCCCCCATTAAGGCATAGTGGCAGCTTTTAACCAGGTTGATTAATGTAAACTGTGATTGTTGATGTTTTAAAATTTGAGGGCTGTTGTGATGGAAAGTTTTGGTGTGCATCAAAAGTAACGAGGACGAATAGTGAAGGGGAATTTGGGTTCTCATAGGTAGGGTGTGGCTAAAAAACGGGGCCATCGGTGAGAAGTTGTTGTTTGTTTTAACCTGTAGTTAAAAATTAGGCAGGGGGGGTTGTGTCCCCCGATCGGGCGGTTACTAAATCAGTATGCCAGTGTTTAAAAATTAGTGGGTGGGTTAAAAAAAAGGAGGGGGTGCGGGTTCGGCGATTTTGGGGTTTGGGTTTGTTAGTTTTGGGGGTTGGGGGTTTTTTCCTCGGGGGGGTGGGTTTTTAGGGGTAGGAGGGGGGCAGGTGAAAAGGGGGGGGAAAAAAAAATTTTTTTATTTTTCCCGTTTCACTTATTAAAAGGGAAAGGGGGAAGCGGGGGTTGGTTTCGTTCCCTTTTTTTTTCCCCCCCTTTTTTTTCTTTGGTTTTACCCAAGAAGGCGGGGGGAGATTGGGGTGTTGTTGTGTTGGCGTGGGGTTTTGGGGAAAAATTTTCGTGTTGTTGCAGAGCAAAATAGTCCTTGGTCGGGGGGTCACTCTGCGGAGGTAACTGCTCTGCCAATGTTTTTTTTTGGGGGGGAAAATTCGGGGATTCCGCCGGGGGGGAAAGTTTTTGGGGAGCTTCATTTTTCCCTGGTGTTGTCGGGAAATCCCTTGTGGTGCGGGGCAGGGCCGTGTTTTTGAAGAGTGACTTCGAGTAAAAAGTTAGTGCCATCCTCTCGGGTTTGGGTGCCCTTGGGGCCCTTTTTTTAGTCGGGGTCGCCTTGTTTGGCCACTTCGCCATTGCAGAAGGTGTGGTTGAAGTCTTTTTCCCTTGTGTCACAGGTATCCTGTTGTCCTGGGGGGGGGGCCCAAAGATCACCGCATTTTTTCTGGGCCGCGTCCGGGGAGGTAGCGGCGCTTCCCGGCCTTTTTTCCCCGGGGGGGGAAAAACCCCCACCGTCTCCTTCTGGGGGCACTTCCTCCCGTCCGGGGTTCCTTTTCCGGGGGGTTCTCCGGCCGGTTTTTCCTCGTCCCCGTTTAGGCGTCCTGTGGACGCTGGGACCCCGGCCTTTTCCCCCCTTGGTGTCCGGGGGGGGCCTTTTAGAGGAGG
>CM065724.1:4522596-4540096 GCA_033310375.1 Conus canariensis
GGCACTGGTTCCTCGTCCCTGTTTAGGCGTCCTGTGGGAGGGCGCTGCACCAGGCCTTTTCCACCCTTGGTGTCCGGCGGGGCCTTCAGAGGAGGAGGCGTCCTACGAGCCCCGGACCCGTCGAGAGGGCGTCTGGTGTGTGTGCGTTGGGTGTCGTGCCCATCGCGGGGAGGAGTCAGACTGCGGGAGGCCACGGTCAGCGCCGGGGTGCAGAGTCTTCGGGGAGGGTGTCGGCCCGCGGAGGAGCCACGGTCAGCGCCGGGGTGCAGGGTCTTCCGGGGAGGTGTCAGCCTGTGAGGGGCCACGTACAGCGCCGAGGACTGGAGTTTTCCGGGCCGGGATGGGTTGTCCCATGTTTGTGATAGAAGGGGTGTAGCGTTAGGCAGTAGGGTTAGGGGTGTTAGCTACTGCCTCCGTTTAGGACGTAGTGGCCGGCACAGTGTAGGGTACTTGTCGTTGCCTCCCTTAGGGACGCAGCGACCAGTTTGGTAGTGGTCCCGGGTTAAAAGAGAAGGGTGAGTCCTGGGGAGAGGTGTGGGTGGTAGCAGTCGTTAAGAGATTAGAGTCCCTTTGGTAAATCCTTGTCCCTAGTAGTTAGTCACCACGTGTGCGGGCTATCGCTGTGTCCCCAGGTCACAGTGATATACCGCAACTGGTGTTTTAGGTTAGGTTAGGGTCTTCCAGGTCTTTATAGTAGAGTAGGGTGAGTCAGCGGGAATTGGGATACTTGTGTGCAGTTGTGGATGTGCGTGAGTGGTGGCGCCATGGAGTGTGTGTGAAATAAAGAAGCGTGCGTGATTGTAAAACTGTGTTAGTGTGCTGTGTTGTCTGACCTAGTGTGTGATAGGCGTGGGTAGGGGTGGTAGGGTCGTCCGGCTTAGCGACCGTGACACTTTGGTGGAGATGCGGGGTACTTAGGTGGTTCTGGGTAGGTGATAGGTAGCTAGAAGGGAGGTAGGGGGTGTTGTGTCCGGTGTGTACGTTGTGTGAAATGTAAGTGGGTGGTTGGTGGGAGCGTACCAGTACCCTGGGAGGTGGTACGTAGTGTCCCTGTTCACTTCAGGCAGGTTTCCATTGGCATTGGGCAGGGCACTTGTGTTGGTGTGATTGGGTTGGCGCTACCGTGTGAGTGAGGGATGAATGGTCAATAAACATTGAGTGGTTGTTGGAAGTGTGAGTGATTACACCGTACAGTGTAGGTGAGGTGCCGGAGGGTACCAGGTGTCTTTTGTGTCCCTTACATGTGGTATACCCCAGTGAGTAGGTAGAGTGGTACCCGGCCCGTGACTGTGGACACTGTGTGCTCGGATATCCTGTGGGGATTAAGGGCAGTGTAAGCCCAGGTGACTGTGTGTGGGAAGCACGAGGGTGCGCAGTGTTGTGGCATAGGGTATGCTGTGAGTGCACCTGGACTTGAGGGGTGCAAGTGCACTGTGATCGTGTGGGTGCGGCCTACCAGAGACAGTGAGGCCTGTGACTGTGGGTAACTGGTGCGCATGCACAGTGGACAGTGGACACACGGTGTCACGTGGTTCAGTCCGTGACCAGACAGTGCATTGGTAGTATTGTATGGGTTGGAGCCCATGTGGGTATATGTATGAGGTACACAAGTGTGGGTGGAGTTATGCTTGGTGCGTGACACATTGAGAGTATTGTGTACTTGTGCTGAGTTGCTTCAGGGGCTAGTGCGTAGTCAGGAACCTCCAGTTGCGCTCAGATCGCATACTGTCCGTTGCTAGTTCTGTGGTGGTAGGGGTACCCTATGTCTAAACACACCCGAGCCCATCCGTAGTACGACCCCGATAGTGTCATGGATCCACAGGCCTCTATGGCGGATACCAAACCTAAGGTTAGTGACCAGGATGCGGGGGTGGATCGAGAACAGGGGACGGGGGCTTATGCAAAGTTTGCCAAGTTGGGAGCGGCGATGGGTTTAGCTGGGGGAGACCTCGCCAAGTTCGTCACAGACTCGGTACGTAATGAGGATGAGAAGACGGCGAGAGAAGCAGAATTGGAGCTCCGGATGGAGGAGAAAGTTAGGCAGAAGATGAGGGATGAAGAGGAGAAAGCTGCTAGGCAGAGGGAGCTAGAGATGCAGCAGAGGAAGATAGAAGAGGAGAAAGCTGCTAGGCAGAGGGAGCTAGAGATGCAGCAGAGGAAGATAGAAGAAGAGGAAGCTGCTAGGCAGAGGGAGCTGGAGATGAAGCAGAGGGAGCTAGAGATGAAGCAGGAGAAGATAGAAGAGGAGAAAGCTGCTAGGCAGAGGGAACTAGAGGTGAAGCAGAAGAAGATCGAAGAGGAGAGGGAAAGGTTAAAGCGGAAGGATGAAGACGAGAAAGCAGCGAGACAGATGGAACTGGAACTGCAGAGGAAGAAGATGGAGGAAGAAAGGGCATTAAGGGAAATAGAAGCTCAAGCACGGCAAGCCGAGTTAGATCTCAAGAGACGAAGAGATGAAGCCGAGTTAGAGGCGAGAGAGCGAGAGCTAATCATACAAGAGAGACAAGCCTTAGATGAAGCAGCGCATAGGAAACGCTTGATTGAGGTGGAGGAAACGAAGCATGTCCACCTTGAGCCGTTAGGAGAGAACGACGACGTGGACGCTTTCATCGCCCAATTTGAGCGTGTAGCCCAGATGTGCAAGTGGAGCAAGACCTCATGGCCCACACGTCTGATGTCTCTGCTGAGAGGAAAGGCTAGAGAAGCGGTGATGCGGTTAAGTGCGGATGAGTTAGGCGACTATGATCAGATAAAGGGCGCCCTGTTAAGCCACTTCAGGCTAGATGCTGAGGCCTACCGGGAAAAGTTCAGGAGCATCAAGAAGGACGCTGCTGAGACTTTCGGCCAGATGCTGGGAAGGATGAAGCGGTGGTTTTCCCTCTGGTGTGCGGCAGCGGGCAAGGATGAGAGTGTGGCAGAGGACGTAAAGGATCTGCTGTTCCAGGAACAGTTTTATCAGCTATTGTCTCCAGAGTTCACAACTGAGGTGCGGAAGACATGCCCGAAAACTGTGGAACAACTTGCAACGGAAGCTACTGTTTTGGCAGAGGCCAAAAGACTGGGGAGGAAGGCGAGGCAAGACCGAACAGTTAACCAGCCCAACCTGGGTAATAGGCGCGAAACAGTAGGGAGCCAGCCCACACAGAGATCCCAACAGAGTGAGGGTGCACTACAGCAGCTGAACAGGAGATCAGAAGGGCCTAGATCGACCATAGTTTGTTTCAACTGCAAGAAGCCAGGCCACATCGCTAGGAAATGCCCTGAGCCCCATTCTGTTGGAGCTGTTCATTGTTGTGACCAGCCCCAAGCTCGAGTAGTCCCTACGTTGTGTCGCCCATGCGCTGAGCAGCGGTACGAGCCTGCGTGCATTGTAGAAGTTAACGGGTCTCCGGCCAATGGATTACGGGACACTGGTGCCGGACACACCGTAGTGGCCAAGTGGTTAGTACCAGCAGATGCGTACACAGGAGAGACAGTCCCAGTAGTGTTGGCTGAATCCAGATGTAGGTCTGTGTTACCTGTGGCGGTAGTAGAGTTGAAGTCACCATTCATCGCGGGGAAGTTGGAGGTTTTGGTCATGAATAGCCCTGTGCAGGAAGTCCTGATCGGAAACTTCGCAAAGAGAGTAGGAGATCCCGGTTGGACACGTGTGCCTGTATACGCAGACCCGGCGTTAGTAGGGGCAGTGCAGACACGCGCGCAGCGAGCCAGGGAGCAGCAAGAACCCGTACCACTGCCCGTCGAGGAATGCATTCTGAACACCTCAACCCAGCAGTTAATTCAGATGCAGGACCAGGATGAAACATTGAGGAAGGCTCGGAGTGCATGTGAAGCGGGGACGCGCTTCCACACCAAGTTTGGAAGAGTCGAGTACGCTCGGAAATCTGGTGTACTGGTTAGGCGGTTTGAGGGTCCCAAGGACGTAGCGAGTCAGATCTGCGTCCCAGCTGAACTACGGACCACGGTGATGAGGCTAGGCCACGAGGTACCCATGTCTGGTCACTTAGGTACCACCCGAACCAAGGAGCGAGTTGGTCGCCATTTCTATTGGCCAGGCATGCATGCTGACATTCGTCGGTACTGCCAGTCATGCGTCCAGTGTCAGCGTACAGTGGATAAGGGAAGAGTCTCAAGAGTTCCCCTTGTAAGGATGCCACTGATGCGCAGGCCCATGCAGATACTGAGAGATCGGTGGTTGCAACCCGAGAGGCAAGAGCTCTGCACAGCTACAGAGTACGTCGTCAACCTAAGGAACAAAATAGCTAAGACGTGCAAGTTGGCAAAGAAGAACTTGGCAACAGCAGCGTACAGGTACAAGCGACATTTTGACTGGAGAGCAAAACCCAGGAAGATAGCTGTAGGGTCTAGAGTACTAGTGGGAGGATCACAAGGTGGGCACTGCAGCTGCAGGCATTCCAGGTTATGGTGCAGGCAGTGTCTGGAAAGGACAATGTGGCGGCAGACTACTTGAGTCGCTTGCCGGAGAGAAAGAGAGAGAGAGAGAACCTTAAGTTCCATTTACCTGAGTCATGAGAGGTTGACATTATTGAAGCTATGCATGTGTCATGGGAAGAGAATGACGTAGCAAGTGTTACTGAGGGTGTGGTGTTTGTAGCACGTGTCGCACAGCGGTCGTGCATAGTCAGAGCACCCTCAGTTATAAAATTTATATGTAGTGCGTAGTGTAACGGCTGCCTGTAAGTGCCTGCATTAAGGTCATATGTGGCAGCGTTAGACCAGGTTGATTAATGTAAACTGTGATTGTTGATGTATTTAAAAGTTGATGCTGTTGTGATGGAAGTTTTGGTGTGCATCAAAAGTAACAGTAGGACAGAATGAGTGAAGGGGAATTGGATTCTCATAGGTAGGGTGTGGCTAAAACGCCGATCGAGTGAGAAGTTGTTGTTTGTTTTAACCTGTAGTTAAAACTTAGGCAGGGGGGTGTGTCACCGATCGGCGGTACTAAATCAGTATGTCCATGTGTTTAAGAGTAGTGGTGGTTCAAGATAGAGAGCGTGTGCGCGCGCTCGCGCGTATGTGAGGTTGGGGTTTAGTTAGCTAGAGTTAGGTTAAGTTCCTCAGGGCTAGGTAGTAAGGTTAGGCTAGGTAGGGGGGCAGGTGAAATAGGACATACAATATTCTTTCATTCCAGTCTTCACTTATTGAAGGAATGGAATGGAAGCGGGAGGTTGGTTTCGTTCCCGATTGTTACCCTTTTGTTACTTTGGTTCTACACCAGAGAAGGCGGGGCAGGATATCGGCTGTTGTTGTGTTGTCAAGTCTGTGAGTTGTTGTGGTAAATTGTCGTGTTGTTGCACGAGCAATAACTAGTCCGTTGGTCAGGCGTGTCAGCTCTGCGGAGGGATACACTGCTCTGACCAATCGTTGTTTTGTGTGGTGAGTAGAGTTCGCTTGATTCCGACCAGGGCGGAATGTGTTGGGGTAGCTTCACTTCGGTCCCTGGTGTTCGTCGGAGGACGTGCTCCTTGTAGGTGCGGCGGCAGCGCCGGTAGTTTTTGAAGAGTGACTTCGAGTCATATAGTTAGTGCCAGGTCCTCGTCGGGTTTGGGTGCCCTTGGCCTGTGCTGAGTCGGTGTCGTCCTTGTTGGCAGCCACTTCAGCCAGTTGCAGAACTGGTGTGGTTGAACGTCTGTCTGTCCAGTTGTGTCAGCAGGTATCCTGTTCCGTCCTGAGGCTGGGGCCAGATCACCGCAGTTCTACTGTACTGCCGCGTGCCGGCAGGTGAGCGGCGCTTTCCAGTGCCTGTTGTTTCCCCGGGAGAGGGAGACCACCCAGGCCGTCTGCCTTCTGTGGGGCAGCTCTCCTCCAGCTACCGGTGCTCTTCCGGGAGTTCTCCGGCACTGGTTCCTCGTCCCTGTTTAGGCGTCCTGTGGGAGGGCGCTGCACCAGGCCTTTTCCACCCTTGGTGTCCGGCGGGGCCTTCAGAGGAGGAGGCGTCCTACGAGCCCCGGACCCGTCGAGAGGGCGTCTGGTGTGTGTGCGTTGGGTGTCGTGCCCATCGCGGGGAGGAGTCAGACTGCGGGAGGCCACGGTCAGCGCCGGGGTGCAGAGTCTTCGGGGAGGGTGTCGGCCCGCGGAGGAGCCACGGTCAGCGCCGGGGTGCAGGGTCTTCCGGGGAGGTGTCAGCCTGTGAGGGGCCACGTACAGCGCCGAGGACTGGAGTTTTCCGGGCCGGGATGGGTTGTCCCATGTTTGTGATAGAAGGGGTGTAGCGTTAGGCAGTAGGGTTAGGGGTGTTAGCTACTGCCTCCGTTTAGGACGTAGTGGCCGGCACAGTGTAGGGTACTTGTCGTTGCCTCCCTTAGGGACGCAGCGACCAGTTTGGTAGTGGTCCCGGGTTAAAAGAGAAGGGTGAGTCCTGGGGAGAGGTGTGGGTGGTAGCAGTCGTTAAGAGATTAGAGTCCCTTTGGTAAATCCTTGTCCCTAGTAGTTAGTCACCACGTGTGCGGGCTATCGCTGTGTCCCCAGGTCACAGTGATATACCGCAACTGGTGTTTTAGGTTAGGTTAGGGTCTTCCAGGTCTTTATAGTAGAGTAGGGTGAGTCAGCGGGAATTGGGATACTTGTGTGCAGTTGTGGATGTGCGTGAGTGGTGGCGCCATGGAGTGTGTGTGAAATAAAGAAGCGTGCGTGATTGTAAAACTGTGTTAGTGTGCTGTGTTGTCTGACCTAGTGTGTGATAGGCGTGGGTAGGGGTGGTAGGGTCGTCCGGCTTAGCGACCGTGACAGTTTACATGCACCAGGGATGACCTTTGTGACCCCAGAGTAGTCCGAGTACAGAGACCTGTCTGGCACTGGAAGGCACGTGTGGAATTTCCTGCTTCACCAATATATCGGGCAGAAGGAGAATGACATGTGGTTTTAGAACTGGTTCAGTAAAGTAGTTCAGAAAATGAGTGGGGTAAAGGTGTACAAGTTTGTCGAAAAGAATCTGAGCTTGATTTATTTGTTCTGTGTATTTAATAGTTTTATACATCTTATCATTCGAAGCCAAAACTGAAAAGTGTGTACTGTATGCAACGATTTAATTTCCTATAAAAAAAAAAAAAAGAATTCACTTGCATTGCACATATTGAATACCTCAGGCTTTCTCTGCATCTGTTCAAAGTAAGAGCGAAGTGTTATGCCCCTTTTCTTCCTCATCTGCTGTTGTCATACTAACCAAACAAACGTAAACAAGATTGTGTTCTGTTATGTTTTACTTATGTTGTTTCTGTAACAGTAGCGTTGCTATTTTACCCAAAATATGTTTTATTCTATGCTCGTTACAAAGTTCGCGCTTTGCCCTTTCCGTTGATATATAACAATTGCTTGTTAGGTTTATATTAGGAGACAGACATCGCACGCACGCACATATACTCACGCACACAAATTACATGCATGCACACTTCGCTCGCACATACTCGCACACACGGGTGCGTCCAATAAGCGCGCGTTTGGTAATTTGATTACATACGCACATATACCATAAGCGCGCGTTGTCAGTGTACGATAGGCGTGCAAATTTTCGTCCAAGGTTAGTAAAATGAACTGTCTGTTAAGTGCGCATTTCCTTCAGTTAGAAATGTTATTCCAAAATCTTTCTCCACACCATTCGGCAATACTTACACGGACTGTACTGTTAAACGCTGTTTACAGTTTATTTACAATAAGTAAAAAGTCTGAGCATGGAAATCTTTCTCTCCCACTCCCACAAAAGTAAAAAGTATGCGCATGGAAATCTCTCTCTCTCTCTCTCTCTCTCTCTCTCTCTCTGTCACTCTCTCTCTCACACACACACACACACACACACACACACACACACACACACACACACACACACACACACACACACACACGCGCGCGCGCGCGCAAAGTTTACCGCAGAAATTAGCAGTCAAACAGTGAAATGAGGCAAAAATGACCACTGGGCAATGACACTGACCAGTAGTCAGCAACATCATGAATTGTTCACATGGACTCATTCTACACTAATTAGCTGTAAAACAGTAAAGTTTTGCCAAAATCACCACTGGACAATGACACTGACCACTGGTCAGCAGCGTCATGAATTGTTCACATGAACTCGCTCTACACTAACTAGCAGTGAAACAGTGAAATTGGGTCAGAATGACCACTGGTCAATGACACTGACCACTGGTCAGCAACGTCATAAATTGTTCACATGAACTCGCTCTACACTAACTAGCTGTCAAACAGTGAATTTGGGGCAGTCAAGGTAGTAAATATCAGTGAATCGTGCACTTCATAGTAGAAGCATGCCATTTAGTATGTGGGTACCTAGACCCTTTCTGATTGATATTAGAGAGGGAAACACAATGGGCGTGACCTCTGGAGGGCGTGGTCATTCATTTAATTAGGTCAGTGTGTCATGTTCTTTCTTTTTCGGTTTTTGCACAAAACAATGTATTCTTGCAACAAAAAACTGCTTCAGAATAACCCTGAGTATGTATTTAATGAGACATATGAAGACAAGTCTATATTGAAGCTAACTTGTAAGACTCTAATAAAGTAGGTCATTTAAAAGTAGGTAAAAGTCCTTAAAATCTTATTATTTCCATTTTTTACAGGTTTTTTTTTTTTTTTTTTTGCTCCACGTAGTTTGCAAAGTTCATAACTAACAGTGATTACCTTATAGCAGAAAAATGATGTAAACTTTTTTTTGAAAATGAAAACAAGCATTTTGTCATTTAAAAAACAAGTAGGTCAAGTATTTTTGACTACTAAATGGCTTATCTGTACATGTTTTGGTATCAGATTTGACCAATCCAGCTGCTTCTAGAAGGGAAAGATGGGGTTTCAAGTACTTGATTGTCTCTATACTTATTACCTAAGTTGACAGACTGTTGAGTTGCTTTTTTATATGGCAATATTTGACCTATTTAGGACTCATTCGCTATCAATATACTATGTGGTTTGTTAAATATATCATATAACTCTAAAGCACCATATATTCCGATGAACATGAAAGGGAAACAGTTTGTGAATGTCAGTGCCAAGCAAATGACATAAATCAGATTCAGACACACACACATTTTTCTTCCAAAGAAAAAAGTTTGCTTTTCCTCACGTCACATTCAAATCAGCTCACTTGTCCTGGTAGCAGTCTCCACCACATGCGCAGAGGGCGGTACATTGCAGGTTGGCCTTCGCACATTTGCAACGTCTTTTGCAGCCTTGCTTGCATCCACAGTGAACCAGTTCACGACATGAATCCGGTGCCCGCTGAAGAGTTGTCCACACGGGCTGCCACATTTGTCCCTCTTTTTCCGACCCCGGTCTGCAGGAGATGGGAGCACAGGTTGTTTTGCTAGACACTGACCACAGACGTGTCCAGCTTGGTAGATAGCACGGAGAAGATGTTGTCTAAGAGCTGCTGAAGTTGGAGGAATGTTCTCAAGGAGCCTTCCTTGCTGAGCAAACAGTTTCTTTCTAGCCTGGTCAACTTTATGGAGTGCACTCGTACGTTCGTACATGAGTACAACAAACCTCTCGAAGGTTTCCAACAAAGCATCTGTCAGTGAACATGGTCTGTCCATGATGGCCAGGAAGGAGTCTGTCACTTCAGGAAAGATAGTCCATGTATTCTTTGTCTTGCCCCTGCTGCTGAAAAAAGACACTGTGTCACATCCAGTAAAGGCATGAAATGCTGGAAGGGCCTTCGATGTTCTTGGTCCAAGCTGTCTGGCTATTTGATGAGAAGTATATAGACGAAGTAGGAATGTTATTCCAAAGACAGGGGCTGTTTGGGGATTATCTTGGAAGTTTTCAATATAAGTCAGAACCTTAGCAAGTGCAGTAGCATGCGCTGTTGATCTATTTGTTGTTTCTTCTGATTCTTGAGCCTGGTTTGCTGGTACACGTCTGTAGAAGGCAGACAGGCATTTGATGTGATAATGAAAATCCACTGCCACCATCTCTTTGACAGCAAGTTTTCTGAGTAGCTCTTGATCGTTCAGTTGCTGAGCATGTGCACGAACTTTATCATCCAGGGGCAAAGTAAGAGCTTGATGAAGCCCTGCTGCACCAGAGATCCATTGCAGAAAAAGCATGTTGGTCCTGTGCCCATCTCATCTGTCTCACAGCTAGATTCATCTACAAGTTTCCGTGTTTTCAGAGGACTGGGTTTATCACTTGCTAGCTGTCTTTTCCTGTTTTAAACAGTGTTGCTTATTTTTGCACGGCCGGATTTGTGCCAAGAAGTTTTGTGCTTCCTCAAGGTCTCCTCGAAACTAGTTCCTTCATCCAGTTTAGACAATGGAATAGAAAGTGGGGACTCACCTAACTCCTGAAAAGCTGTCAAATTGTAAGCAACGTAGGTATACCCTGCTCCATCTCCTTTCGCTTCCTTTGCTGGGCATATCAAAGGTGCTTTGCTTGATGGGTTCTGGCACAGAGTGCACAGATTCCAGTCAACTGTCAAGTCATCAACTTTTTCAGAGGGAAATGTTACACTGGGGTCGTCTATCCTCTTATAGTCACGAGACATCCCCACTTTCTGACTGCCTACAGATTCGGAACTGCACCATAGACAAAAAAGCAAAACCTGAGTTTTGACGTCAATGGATGACCATACAATTTGCACTGCTCAGTTTTGATTCCGCTATAACGACAACCAACTTATCAAGTTCAAAGAATTGATTTTTATGTTTTGTTTTATTATTTTAGCATTTATTATCAATACAATTAAAATTCATGTTGATGCGAGCTTACAATTGATATTGTTCTTGTAAATAAGAACTGTGGCATTTGTGGTCAGACACTGGCAGTAATATAAGAAAAACAAACAAACAAACAAACAAGAATCGCTTAGGAATTCTGGCTGAATGCAGTCTTTATCTTAAGAAGAACAACTTGAATATTTCTAATATTTAAAAACCGATTTTTAATCACTAAAACTTAAACTGGATATAAAACTGGGTAAAAATAAAGTATATAAACTCCCCAGCTGTGAAAAGGTTGTTTAGTAACAGTCAAATAGTTGCATTATGCAGAAAGCCGCTTCAAATGCGCTGAAACTTGATTTTACAAAAAGACGTCAAAATCAGTACACCAAGAATGAAACACAAGCCATCAGGGGAAGGGGAAAAAACCCTCTAGCACAGCCGTTCGCACGCGTGATGGCCACGACCGGTGATATATTTTTTTGCACCCTCATAGGAATATTTGCAACCACATCAGTCTTATATGTATTTTTTCCCTGATTACAAGTAATGTACACAGACATTTCTGTTCTCAATTTTATTTGATATTCACATGTCTCAACCGTTCTTTAAACGGAAGAAACTTAATAGAACACCAAGTGAAACGTGTTGCTTTTCACGTGGGTAACTCCGCTGACTATACACCGCTGGCAGCGATGACAGATCTGGCGCAGGCGCGAGTCTGCTCCCCGACCTTCGGCTGTGGGATCCTTTGGGCTCGTGCTATGGTGTTCTAATTGTCTCAAAAATTCAGTTATTGAAAAGTTTCATCCATCACTGCTCCTAACACAGGGGGCTGTGATCATGTTTCCCTCTCCAGACATAATCAGCATGGTTCATAGTATCATTGTGCAAGAGGAAATATTTCTACTAAAAAACGCAAGATCATAAATCTTAACTCCTCCACTTTATACTAAGAAAGAGGACATAATTTCACACAGGGATCATTTCACTAGATAGTCGCAACGCGAAGCTACAAACTTCTGAAACGTTACTATTACTACTATCTTCTGAAATCACTACTATAATTTTCATAAGTTAGCAGTATTACTACTATCTTATGAAAATTATAGTAGTGTTTTCAGAAGATAGTAGTACTAGTAACGTTTCAGAAGATAGTCGCCTGACAAATGCAGACTGTGCAAGCCGCTGGAGATCACAGTAGGGGTTGACAGGGAGGGTGTGAAGACTGGAAGCCGCTGGAGATCACAGCAGTGCGGCAACCTCTGACACACCAGTGATTTTACATACAGCAAGGGACTTGGGCAGTGGAAAGCCATGGCGCAAGTGAAAGGTAAGGCATACATGTTTGCATGTGTGTGTGGTTGTATGGTAGTATGGTTGTTTGGTTGTTTGTATGGTTGTATGTATGCCTGTTTGTATGTCTGTTGGGCACGATGTGTGAATACAGAAAATGTCGATCTGGATATGTGTACATCTCTCTCTCTCTCTCTCTCTCTCTCTCTCTCTCTGCGCGCGCTTGTACCAGACGGACACGTTTTACATCACTGTCCTACATTTTCGGTAATTGTATGCGATTCACAGAATGGAGTGCTTAAATTTTCACACAAAATGATTCATTGAGTTCAATACTTCCACCTCCGAAAGCTTGGTGCTTCTACTGGATGCACAAAGTGAAATATTTAAGTTTATTTGTTTGCGATTGTGTGTGCTTTCCTCCTCATCTTGCATACACTGACCACGCAGCGCGCGCCAGCTGGCCAACAGCATATAACGCGCAGACGGTAGGAAGGAGGCCGGCGCACAGCTGGAACAGCTCTGTACTGTGTAGCTGACCGGCAAGACTGTGCTGCCGCATGGCGTGAAGAGACTGACTGATACTCTCTACTATTGTGTTTTTGTTTCTGGTGTCGTTTAACCATGTAAACAACCATGCGTGACTCGCCCACTGCAGGCTCCGACTTCACGGGGCCTGCAACAGTATGATGGACACCTCTCATACAGGCATACTCCGTGACACAGCTGATCCACCACAGAAAAAATTCCACTGCAGCAGACGAGAACTGGCCACATGGAGGCAATGCCTCCTACACAGATACCACCCTGACAATCTGCCCAGTCAGTTCTCAGTCAACGTAGAGTCAGGGGACTTTGACGATTGTGTCATTGATATCAATGAGACTTCCCCAATTGATTTGTGCTCCCCACTACCATCAAACATCGCCAAAACTGTTATTAGATTATTAGTTCAGGGGCGCCAGATAATAGTAATCACACTGTATGTTCAGAGTGGTGAAGATGTTGAGGGAACAGTGTTATTGCAAGGTGCCGGCTGTCCTGCGTTTGGTGTTGAGGAAATTGACCAGATAAGCCCAAGTGTGGGTCATCTTTCCACCAGTGACTTACCAGCTGACACAGACCACACATCTTTCCACCAGTGACTTACCAGCTGACACAGATCACACATCTTTCCACCAGTGACTTACCAGCTGACACAGACCACACATCTTTCCACCAGTGACTTACCAGCTGACACAGACCAGACATCTTTCCACCAGTGACTTACCAGCTGACACAGATCACACATCTTTCCACCAGTGACTTACCAGCTGACACAGATCACACATCTTTCCACCAGTGACTTACCAGCTGACACAGACCACACATCTTTCCACCAGTGACTTACCAGCTGACACAGACCACACATCTTTCCACCAGTGACTTACCAGCTGACACAGACCACACATCTTTCCACCAGTGACTTACCAGCTGACACAGACCACACATCTTTCCGCCAGTGACTTACCAGCTGACACAGATCACACATCTTTCCACCAGTGACTTACCAGCTGACACAGATCACAAATCTTTCCACCAGTGACTTACCAGCTGACACAGATCACACATCTTTCCACCAGTGACTTACCAGCTGACACAGACCACACATCTTTCCACCAGTGACTTACCAGCTGACACAGACCACACATCTTTCAGCCAGTGACTTACCAGCTGACACACACCACACATCTTTCCACCAGTGACTTACCAGCTGACACAGACCACACATCTTTCCACCAGTGACTTACCAGCTGACACAGACCACACATCTTTCCGCCAGTGACTTACCAGCTGACACAGACCACACATCTTTCCACCAGTGACATATCAGCTGACACAGACCACACATCTTTCCACCAGTGACTTACCAGCTGACACAGACCACACATCTTTCCACCAGTGACTTACCAGCTGACACAGACCACACGTCTTTCCACCAGTGACTTACCAGCTGACACAGATCACACATCTTTCCGCCAGTGACTTACCAGCTGACACAGATCACACATCTTTCCACCAGTGACTTACCAGCTGACACAGATCACAAATCTTTCCACCAGTGACTTACCAGCTGACACAGATCACACATCTTTCCACCAGTGACTTACCAGCTGACACAGACCACACATCTTTCCACCAGTGACTTACCAGCTGACACAGACCACACATCTTTCAGCCAGTGACTTACCAGCTGACACACACCACACATCTTTCCACCAGTGACTTACCAGCTGACACAGACCACACATCTTTCCACCAGTGACTTACCAGCTGACACAGACCACACATCTTTCCGCCAGTGACTTACCAGCTGACACAGACCACACATCTTTCCACCAGTGACATATCAGCTGACACAGACCACACATCTTTCCACCAGTGACTTACCAGCTGACACAGACCACACATCTTTCCACCAGTGACTTACCAGCTGACACAGACCACACGTCTTTCCACCAGTGACTTACCAGCTGACACAGATCACACATCTTTCCACCAGTGACTTACCAGCTGACACAGACCAGACATCTTTCCACCAGTGACTTACCAGCTGACACAGATCACACATCTTTCCACCAGTGACTTACCAGCTGACACAGATCACACATCTTTCCGCCAGTGACTTACCAGCTGACACAGACCACACATCTTTCCACCAGTGACTTACCAGCTGACACAGACCAGACATCTTTCCACCAGTGACTTACCAGCTGACACAGACCACACATCTTTCCACCAGTGACTTACCAGCTGACACAGATCACACATCTTTCCGCCAGTGACTTACCAGCTGACACAGATCACACATCTTTCCACCAGTGACTTACCAGCTGACACAGATCACACATCTTTCCACCAGTGACTTACCAGCTGACACAGACCACACATCTTTCCACCAGTGACTTACCAGCTGACACAGACCACACATCTTTCCACCAGTGACTTACCAGCTGACACAGACCACACATCTTTCAGCCAGTGACTTACCAGCTGACACACACCACACATCTTTCCACCAGTGACTTACCAGCTGACACAGACCAGACATCTTTCCACCAGTGACTTACCAGCTGACACAGATCACACATCTTTCCACCAGTGACTTACCAGCTGACACAGATCACACATCTTTCCGCCAGTGACTTACCAGCTGACACACACCACACATCTTTCCACCAGTGACTTACCAGCTGACACAGACCAGACATCTTTCCACCAGTGACTTACCAGCTGACACAGACCACACATCTTTCCGCCAGTGACTTACCAGCTGACACAGACCACAACATCTTTCCACCAGTGACATATCAGCTGACACAGACCACACATCTTTCCACCAGTGACTTACCAGCTGACACAGACCACACATCTTTCCACCAGTGACTTACCAGCTGACACAGACCACACGTCTTTCCACCAGTGACTTACCAGCTGACACAGATCACACATCTTTCCACCAGTGACTTACCAGCTGACACAGATCACACATCTTTCCACCAGTGACTTACCAGCTGACACAGATCACACATCTTTCCACCAGTGACTTACCAGCTGACACAGATCACACATCTTTCCACCAGTGACTTACCAGCTGACACAGATCACACATCTTTCCACCAGTGACTTACCAGCTGACACAGACCACACATCTTTCCACCAGTGACTTACCAGCTGACACAGACCACACATCTTTCCACCAGTGACTTACCAGCTGACACAGACCACACATCTTTCCACCAGTGACTTACCAGCTGACACAGACCAGACATCTTTCCACCAGTGACTTACCAGCTGACACAGACCACACATTTCATAACAGATCCTGGCTTGACGACCTAGACGACAGCCATACATGTGCCAGTCCAGTGTCTAGAATACCTGAAGAGGAGTCCACTGAACTATATCACCAAACGAATATCAAAGAACGGGCAGAACTACGACCAGACATCGATCACGGCAGTGTCAAACGACCCCATCGACGAAGATCGTCAAACAGATTTATTCGCCACCCTGTCAAAGTGACCACATCACCCAAGATCATCAGGTCACTGCAAACCTTGCGTGAAAATGTGGACTACAATACACACAGATTGTCTGATGCTGAAAATATTGTTCAAAGCCATATTCTAGATTTAAAAGAACAGATAAAAAATGAACTCAAAAGCTTTGCCAAAGAGAAATTAGAGTCCCTTGAAGATCTATTCAAATCACTGTCTACTAAAGTTAAAACATTAGAAAACGAAAATCAGAAACTGAAGTCTGATGTTGACGAGCATAAAAGAATTATTACAGATCTGAACAAGCGGCTTGCCACCAGTTCTTCTCATGAGTATCTCCCATTGAAACCTGCCTGTGACCCTCCCATGTCCACTGCCCCTGTCCTCTTTTCTGCTGCCTTGAAGGGAACCAGTCAGAATCAAGCAACGACAACACCACAGATGCACAGATCACCTGACCTGTCTAAGACCCACCAGCCCTCCACCCCTGTCCAACGACCCAGCGGTCAACCCAGTCCCACCTCCATCCAAGTAAAAACACTCTCTGCACCCACCCTCTCTTCCACCCATTCCCACCTCCCTCCCTCTGGAGTAGCTGACGCCAGTCTCCATGCCAGTCCCGCCCCTCCCAAGTTAGACAATGTTCCCGTCTACTCCATCCCAGTCACACTGTTTTGATCCAACGCCATCATCACCTGATCATCAGTCCATTCCTGTCCATGTCTCCAAAAGACAAACAGCTCCTCCCAGTCCTCCCCAACGTCTCCAACAAACATCACTGGAAGAACAGACGGACTGTCCGACTATAGGAGATTCCACAATACATAACAAAGATGCACACAAAATGAACACAGGTGGCTTCAAATTAGTTCAGAAAATCAGTGTGACAGGTCTCAGGGTCTCTGACATAAAACACTGGCTTGAATCTCGTCCACTCACCGCCCATGCTGATAGAGTTATTTTGCATGTAGGAATCAACGACTGTAAAGGGGGAGAGATTACAACACCCCAATGGAGGGACCTCCTTTAATAATAATAATAATGTTAATTTATATAGCGCCTATTCTCTATAATTTAGGGCTCTAAGCGCTTTACATTACCAACAGCAACAACAACAACAACAGCAACACACACACACACACACACACACACACACACACACACACACACACACACACACACACACACGCACGCGCGCGTCTTTGCACATGTCAAACGACTTTCCCCACAGCAACAGTCGTGGCCTCTTCCATCATCCCCGCATGTGGCAGGCACTTAATGAACCCTGCCATTGTACAATCCAACCTTAACCTTCAGACAGTATACAGGGAACTATCAGCTGTATTTGTAGACAACAAAGATATGCACAAATCTCCCCTAGACATCAGCCACAAAGGTTTACTCAAGCAAGCATGGAACATCAAGTACTGTGTTAGTGCCTCATCTACACACACCTCCGCCCTGCTGCAAGCCACAGAT
>CM065724.1:4545096-4577596 GCA_033310375.1 Conus canariensis
CTCAACCGCGGCGACGTTTTTTCACTTTGCAGAAAAAATCGTCGCTGTGAAATATTAACGCTGGGACCATATTTCACAGGAAATGTTAACTCTAGCAGTAAGATTTCACGTGAAAATGTGTCGCAAGCGACAGTATTCACTGACTACAATATTTCACAGTGTCCTGTCGCAAAAAACTGTCGCAAAATTTCGAGCGACAGTATTTTATGGACAGCTACAATATTCTATAGGACATTTTTCGTGAAAAGTTGTCGCGCGACAATTTTTTCCAGCAAATATTGTCGCTGCAACAATATTTCACGTGAAATGCTATCGCTGCGATACAATTCTACGGCGACAGTATTATATACGACACCGGCCCTGTCAGTACTTCAGTGACTAACGGCAACACGCACAGCCCCAATCCCAACCACTGCCCGCAGTTCCCCCCACAGTGCCCCCCCCCCCCCCCCCCCCCCCCCCGCTAATCCTCAACAGGCCATTGCTGAAGCAGTGCGATTGCTACAGGCAGCCTGTGGCCTTTCTTCAGCATGAAGGCTTCTTCTCTGGAAGAATTACTCTTTGTCTTTGTAAGAATCACCCCTTCCACACCCACCAGCCCCATAAAAAAAAACTGGGGAACTAGAGGTGTATTATATATGTAAGTGCTTGATATAAGTGTGTGTGTGTGCGTGCGTGCGTGCGTGCGTGCGTGCGTGCGTGTGTGTGTGTGTGTGTGTGTGTGTGTGTGTGTGTGTGTGTGTGTGTGTGTGTGTGTGTGTGTGTATTACTTTCATCCTTCCTATACCAGACTGAGAACACTAATCCTCGGATACTACTTGTGCGTAAGTTCTTAGCAATAATAATTATCTTTTCACATCAGCATCTATTGTTGACAGTAATCACCGTAGTGGTTCTGCTGAAACATTTTGTGTTCTACTGACTTAATTACCGAAACCACTCGTATTACTAAAAACATTTTACCCCGTATTTCAGAAATGATTGAACAGTGTGGCTCATGAATCATATGCGCCTTCACTGAATGCCAGACTAAATTTGTGTTTCTTATACCTGCGTTCGGCGGATGTGACTGATTGGAGAGCGCTCCATAAGTGCAACGCATTTGTGCCAAACAGACTAGGACCTATAGACAATTTAATCTGATTATCAGCTTATATATGTGATCAGGTTCATATGAGTTGGTGATTCTGTCCATGCAGCGTTCAGTTGTGCTTATTAGTCCTGCAGTACGTCGTCCTGTACAACCTAACAGCAATTAGTTGTGTGCACATTTATTGTGCATTCTCAGTCACGTCATGTTTCCGAACCACTGCTGTGGTATCTAAACTGCCAGTGTGTTCGTTTGGTTGGATTTTTTTGGTTTAAAACATGGAAGAAATTTGCAGACAAACCAAAATCAATGAACCGTTCCTATTTGTTCATTTCCCTTATGGCCCCCATCTCTCCTTTATAGAGTAACATTGGCACAGCTGTGTCTCTGTGTCTGTCGGCCTGTCTGTCTGTCTGTCTATTCCGCACATATCATTGCTAGATAGCTACATTTCATACATTGTGACATTAATGGTGATATTTGATTAATATCATTTCTAAAAATTTTTTTACAACATTGACCGACCAGTCCTTTCTGTGAATTCGATTGCCGATTCCGCTGCATGACACAGACTGCAGGCATGATGGGGATATGTGGTACATTGCATGACACAGACTGCAGGCATGATGGGGATATGTGGTACACTGCATGACACAGACTTCAGGCATGATGGGGATATGTGGTACACTGCATGACACAGACTTCAGGCATGATGGGGATATGTGGTACATTGCATGACACAGACTTCAGGCATGATGGGGATATGTGGTACACTGCATGACACAGACTTCAGGCATGATGGGGATATGTGGTACACTGCATGACACAGACTTCAGGCATGATGGGGATATGTGGTACATTGCATGACACAGACTGCAGGCATGATGGGGATATGTGGTACATTGCATGACACAGACTGCAGGCATTATGGGGATATGTGATACACTGCATGACACAGACTGCAGGCATTATGGGGATATGTGATACACTGCATGACACAGACTGCAGGCATTATGGGGATATGTGATACACTGCATGACACAGACTGCAGGCATGATGGGGATATGTGATACACTGCATGACACAGACTTCAGGCATTATGGGGATATGTGGTACACTGCATGACACAGACTGCAGGCATGATGGGGATATGTGATACACTGCATGACACAGACTGCTGGCATTATGGGGATATGTGGTGCATCGCGCTTCTTTATTTCATTGAACTGTTTATTTTTGAGGAATTTATATGTGGCGTACTCTTTATGAGACTATTCTCTGTCTGTCTGTCTGTCTGTCTTTCTCTCTCATACCATACTATATGTAGGCCCCTAGTTTTGTTTCAGACATGAAGAAGTTTCTTGCAGGCGAACAGAAAACGATGAACCGTTTCTTTTTGTTCGCTCCATATGTCTCCTGCTTAGAGTAACATTGGAACAACTAATTTGAAAACGCGTCTGCAGTGATTCTTCTCAGCGTCCTCAGTCTTTCTATTGCCCCTTTTATCGTTTATATTGATAATCCTTACAGTGAAACACCTCTCTCTCTCTCTCTCTCTCTCTCTCTCTCTCTCTCTCTCTCTCTCTCTCTCTCTCTCTCTCTCTTTGTCCTCCCTTCGTCTTCTCTCTAACCGCCCCCCCCCGTCTCTCTCCCTCTCTCTCGCTCTATCTTCATACATATTTTGAAAGCCCGAACATCATCAACTATGCCTCTGCAGCCAGTGTCACAATCCATTAGTTACAAATCTGAGTTCACCTTCATCCCTGATGAGGCTCCCCAGATCAGCTTGAGTATGAACAGCGTGACTACAAACCGAGACACTCTTGTGTTAATGAAAAATACATTCTGTTTCCAAACGCCCCTGTCAGGTTTCCGGGAGAGGCTGAGGGATGGGGAGAGCATCATCTGTGCTGAGGGCTACATGTGGGAGCTGGAAAGGAGAGGCTTCGTCAAGAACGGAGCCTTCACACCGGAAGTGGTGCTGGATCATCCGGAACAAGTGAAGATTCTCCACGAGGAGTTCGTGCACGCCGGAAGTGACGTGGTGGAGGCGTTCACGGTATGTTGTTTGTTTCATTATGCATGACATATCATATCGGGAAATATCTAAACAATACTCCCCCCCCCCCCCCCCACACACACACACATTATAGATTTTGATTGAGCATCTGATTCGGTGTAAGGAAACTGGACCAGTCCATCTAAACAGCAAGTAAATAGTAAGCTGTATACATGTATAAGAAGCATTAAGAAAGCGTTAACTCTAGGGATAAATGTGGTGATAAACTTACAGGATAAACATAGACTACATGTGTGCAGCGCAGGGAGATGTGTCTAGCTCTGTTTTATTCTCGCTTTTTGTTAATGAATTGCCGCTTGAAACAATTCCATTTAAACATGAGATGGCAGTGCCAATGCTGCAAATAAACACAAGTTTGTATGAAAATTTAAGACAATTCATTCATCGAACCATTTATAACACCAAGTGTCAAAAGGTCTCTAAGATACGTGTGGAACAGATTTAGTTTGGGCATGTCACATATAGCAGTACATAGCTTCAAATACTATCCTAGTCAGAATGAATTAATTATGTACATTGCACATGGTACAACAGAGCAGTTGAAGATGTAGTTCATTTTGAGTTGAATTGCATTGGTCTCTAGGATTTAAGAACTGATGTTTTTGGCCTAAAGTGTATTATCACCAACAAAATGTATTTAGTCTTAGATTGCTTCTGTTATTGAAAAAATTAAATTACACAAAGAACATCCTCTGTTTATCTTAAACAGCATTTGAAAGACCCCAGAAAAAAAAGTGGCTTTGAACATATTTTGAGTTGGCATCATATCAATTTTGTTAACATGGCATTGAATTGGAATGATCGGTTTTCCCCCAAATATGTTATGCTAGTCAGTTCATTATGATTGTGCATTGCATCTTTCACTGTGCACAGGGTTTGTGTTGACATAAATAATTGGTAACATTTAAAACTTATGGTTACGCACGTTTAAATGGGGCAATGGCCTTTCTTTGAATTAAAAAAAATCAGTTCATTTCTCTCTGTTACCGTACCTTCTTGCATCCCTCACAGATAACATTCCACTTACCTCCTCCTGTAAACCTCGCTCCCATCATTCACTCTCCCGTCCAGCTCCAATTTCACCACACCACCCCCAGCCTTCTGAACATGCACCACCTTCAAACACACACAGACACACAGACCACACACACACACACACACACACACACAACAAACACACATACACGCACACACAAACACACACACATACACGCGCGCGCACACATACGCACACACACACACAGACACACACACACACACACACACACACACACACGCACGCACGCACGCACGCGTGCACACACACACACACACACACACACACACACACACACACACACACACTACAAATACACACAGAGACACACACAGACACACCCACACACCCACACACCCATGCAGACACAGACAGACAGACAGACAGACAGACACACCACACACACACACACACACACACACACACACACACACACACACACACATTGTATGTATATGTTGCTTTGTCATACTGTCCTTTCTTTCTAAAGAATTTGTGCTACGTGCATCAACCAGCGTGGATAATGTCCCAGCTTTGCCTACGTTTATCGGTTGAGCGACGTCAGCGCCGCTCAGCCATAGTCCTTTTTCTTGTCAGTACACACCCACGAATCTGTGTGGGTTAATCTAGGACGAAAGAAAAAGCTTTAGAGGGTGAAAAAGAAAGGTACACATTCGGTTTAACACACACATCGCGTGGGTCAGCGACAGGACTGGTAAAAGGACCAAGACCTTTTTCCCACCACCGATTGAACTGTCCCTGGTGTGACCTACTCAGTAACCCTTCCCATCCAAGCCACCCTCGGGCTGGTTTTACTGATACCAGTGACTGATTTTGTAACCCACCCTCTTTCCCCTCACGCTCGACCGATTGGGTGACTCGCAGGTGACTGCTCCTTACAAAACGATACTCAAACAAACTGCGTAGTAAAAAAAAGAAAAAGTCAGGGCCGTTTTACGCGCAATGTCCGCTTTAAGATCACGACACGCTGGACGAGATTGTACTTCCCGGGTGATGACGCTTCCGGGATGATGTCATTTCCTGTAAGATGACGCCATTTCCGAGAGATGTCACTTCCTGTGACGTTAGTTCCTTTGATCTCTCCTTTTGACGCTTCCGGGATGATTCATTTCCGGATGATTTCACTTCCTGTATCACGTCATATCTGGGTGATGTCACTTCCCGTATGAGGTCATTTCCACTGATGTCACTTCCTATGACGTCATACATTCCATACATTCCATCCCCATTCCCATGGGGTCTGATTCCTACATGATATACTATTGCTCCCGTTGACCTTCTCCGTGCTCTTATTCACAGGACTTATAGCGGTCTCTTTGCCATCCAGCGCGTGAAGCCCATAATTAACACACGGAAAGGCGTGAAAGAGAGCCCAGTGTGTTGTCACTGACTGAAAGACTTGAGGGCGTGTTTGTATGGCCGAAGAAGTGAAAATGAACCCTTTGATTCAATGCTGCATCAGGGTGTGCTGTCAAAAATGACACCTGGCTAAGATTGTATATACATGCCAACCAGCCGAGCCAGGCGTGTACGTACCTGTCGACCAGTCGAGCCACGCGTGTATGAACCTGTCAACCAGTCGAGCCACGCTTGTACAAACCTATCAGCCAGCCAAGGTAGGCTTATACGTACCTGTCAGCCAGCTGAGCTAGGCTGTACCTGTCAACTATCCGAACTAGGTTTTTACGAACCTGTCAACTAGCCAAGTTAGGCTTTTACGAACCTGTCAACCAGGTGAG
Source organism: Conus canariensis (assembly GCA_033310375.1). Taxonomy (NCBI): domain Eukaryota; kingdom Metazoa; phylum Mollusca; class Gastropoda; order Neogastropoda; family Conidae; genus Conus; species Conus canariensis. Next base: position 4,551,063 of record CM065724.1, read on the forward strand.
ATAGGCTTGTACGAGCCTGTCAACCGTCCAAGCTAGGTTTTCACGAACCTGTCAACTAGCCAAGTTAGGCTTTTACGAACCTGTCTACAACCCGAGCTAGGCTTGTACGAACCTATCAAGCAGGTGAGCTAGGCTTGTACATACCTGTCAACCATCCCAGCTAGGCTTGTACGTACATGTCAACTAGTCAAGTTAGGCTGGTACATACCTATCAACTAGCCAAGTTAGGCTTGTACGTACCTGTCAACTAGCCAAGTTAGGCTTGTACGTACCTGTCAACTAGCCAAGTTAGGCTTGTACGTACCTGTCAACTAGCCAAGTTAGCCAAGTTGTGTGTACCTGTCAACCAGGTGAGCTAGGCTTGTACGCATCTGCCAACCAGGTGAGCTAGGCTTGTACGCACCTGCCAACCAGGTGAGCTAGGCTTGGACATACTTGCCAACCAGGTGAGCTAGGCTTGAAGGTACCTGTCAACCAGGTGAACTAGGCTTGTACATACCTGTCAACTAGGTGAGCCAGGCTTGTACATACCTGTCAACCAGGTGAGCCAGGCTTGTACGTACCTGTCAACCATCCGAACTAGGCTTGTACGTTTCCTGTTAACCAGCCGCCAGGGGCCCAGAAAAAGGCTGCACCTAAGTTTGGCTCTACTTGTCTAGCCATAGACAGTTAATGTGGCTCAACAGACGACAGCTGTGATTTTTATGGTCGTCATGGTAACAAAGGACATAGACGACAGCTATGGTGCCAAGGTTGCCATGGTAACTAAGTACATTGTGTGCTAATAGAAGACAGCCGTGGTTCCAAGGTCATCGACGTAACCGAAAACATTGTATGTGCTAGACCACAGCTGTGATTTTATGATCGTCATGGTAACAGACGATGTTGCGTGCAACGGACGACAGCTGTGGTTTTTAATGTTGCGATGGTATCAGGAGATATTTTGTGCTATAGATGACAGCTGTAGTTTTAATGTTGCTGTGGTATCAGGAGATATTTTGTGCTATAGACGACAGCTGTGGTTTTAATGTTGCGATGGTATCAGGAGATATTGTGTGCTATAGACGACAGCTGTAGTTTTAATGTTGCGATGGTATCAGGAGATATTTTGTGCTATAGATGACAGCTGTAGTTTGAATGTTGCTGTGGTATCAAGATATATTGTGTTCTGTAGATGACAGCTGTAGTTTTAATGTTGCTGTGGTATCAAGATATATTGTGTTCTGCAGATGACAGCTGTAGTTTTAATGTTGCTGTGGTATCAAGATATATTGTGTTCTGCAGATGACAGCTGTAGTTTTAATGTTGCTGTGGTATCAGGAGATATTGTGTGCTATAGACGACAGCTGTGGTCCTGAAGTCGTCATGCTGACAGAAGACATTGTGTTGGTAAACGACAGTTCTTGTGTTGAGGTCGTCATGGTAATCACAGAGGGATGGTCAGACAGATAAGGCTCTGACCTAGGAAACCAGGACATCCCAGCCCCGTGGTTTGAGTCCCATACGTGGCAGGGTTCATTCATCTCCTGGAGCTAGACCTTCAGTGTTAGCCAGAGTGATGGTTCTTCAGATGGGACAAGACAGGGAAGTGTCTTGGGCAGCATGCAATTTACTAATGTCAAAGCTCACACATCACACACACACACACACACACACACACACACACACACACACACACACACACACACACACACTCGCACGCACGCACGCACCCACCCACCCACCCACACACACACACACACACACACACACACACACACACACACACACACACACACACACACACGGTAACCATGTGTAGATAAATGCACTCTGATACAGAACAACACAGCAATTACAGACAGGTTAAGAAGTGAAGGACGCCTAACAGTGGCGACAGGCCGTCTCCTAAGAGATTTCATTCACAAACACTGGCTGAGGTATCTAAGGGAATGCTTTCATACAGAAACTGGCTAAGATATGAAAGGTAATACATTTATGTAGAAACTGGTTGAGATATGAAGGAAATATATTCATATAGAGAGTAGCTGAGATATGAAAGGTAATACATTCATATAGAAAGTAGCCGAGATATGAAAGGTAATATATTCATATAGAAAGTAGCTGAGATATGAAAGGTAATATATTCATATAGAGAGTAGCTGAGATATGAAAGGTAATATATTCATATAGAAAGTAGCCGAGATATGAAAGGTAATATATTCATATAGAAAGTAGCTGAGATATGAAAGGTAATATATTCATATAGAAAGTAGCTGAGATATGAAAGGTAATATATTCATATAGAAAGTAGCCGAGATATGAAAGGTAATATATTCATGTAGAAAGTAGCTGACATATGAAAGGTAATATGTTTATATAGAAAGTAGCCGAGATATGAAAGGTAATATATTCATGTAGAAAGTAGCCGAGATATGAAAGGTAATATATTCATGTAGAAAGTAGCCGAGATATGAAAGGTAATATATTCATGTAGAAAGTAGCCGAGATATGAAAGGTAATATATTCATGTAGAAAGTAGCCGAGATATGAAAGGTAATATATTCATGTAGAATGCCGAGATATGAAAGGTAATATATTCATGTAGAAAGCCGAGATATGAAAGGTAATATATTCATGTAGAAAGTAGCCGAGATATGAAAGGTAATATATTCATGTAGAAAGTAGCCGAGATATGAAAGGTAATATATTCATGTAGAAAGTAGCCGAGATATGAAAGGTAATATATTCATGTAGAAAGCCGAGATATGAAAGTTAATATATTCATGTAGAAAGCCGAGATATGAAAGGTAATATGTTCATGTAGAAAGTAGCCGAGATATGAAAGGTAATATATTCATGTAGAAAGCCGAGATATGAAAGGTAATATATTCATATAGAAAGTAGCCGAGATATGAAAGGTAATACGTTGATATATAAACTAGCTGAGATAGAAAGTGGCTGATATAATAAAGGTAATATGTTGATGTAAAAACTGGCTGAGATAGAAAGTAGCTGAGTTAAGAAAGGTAATATCTTGATATAGAAAGTGGCTGAGATAAGAAAGGTAATACGTTGATATATAAACTAGCTGAGATAGAAAGAGGCTGAGATAAGAAAGGTAATACGTTGATATATAAACTAGCTGAGATAGAAAATGGCTGCGATGTTAAAGGGAGCGCACTTACACAGAGACTGGCTGAGACATTGCAGGGGGTGTGACCATGGTCAGACCGCTGACTTCTAAAAGATTTCACACACTAAATTGACTCTGATATGACAGGGGATGTTACCATCGTCCGTTCGCTGACCCCTGAGAGATTTCACAGGCAGTAACTGGCTGGCACGTTATTGGGGAAAAATCAAGGCCACTTCCGTCCTCTGAGAGGTTTGACACAGAGAGATTGGCTAGATATCATTGTGGATAAAACCATGACTGGTTCCCTGTCCCCTGTGAGATTTGACTCAGAGAAGCTGGCTGAGACAAACCAAGGGATGTAACCATGACCAGTTTGCCTGCCGCTGAACATGTGACCTTGGATAAGACAAATGCGTGCAGGACGATCTAGGACAGCCTTTGTTTGTTTGTTTTTTGAAAGGCCCGTCAAGGTCCAGTCACAGTAGGGGTCAGTAAGGTAAGGTAAGACAATGTTACTTACAGCCCAGCCGACCGCAAATTGCCATCTCCGGGCTGTCACCATGTTGAAGTCCAGTTTCAAGTAATTAAAAAAAAACACAACACACACCCCCTCATTTACACAACCCTTTAAACCACACCTGAAAACACATCGAAAATTTTGTTAAATATCTTTTTTCCGTAAAATCTTAGATTAGATGAAAAATGTTGACCTCTTTCAGAAATTAAAAAATCACATCAGATGGGACATCTCTGAACAGGGTTTTCATGGAGTCTGCTGTAAAGTGTTATTGTCTCCCATCATGCAAGTCCCAACACTAAACGAACATGTTTCACTGTGAGTGGTACACCACATAGAAAACACCATGGAGCTTCTTCGCCTTATAAAAGATAAGAGTGGGTGTGAAAACAATGGCCTGTATGCAAACGGCACAGTAGGGGTCGAGGGCAGTTACCAGGATTACAGAATCAGGGTGCTGAGGAGGTGTGAGAAAGGGTTCGTGGTGGATAATTTGTTCCCCTGATTTTTAAAACGCCCGAAAAAACCGACCATTCACCATGATCGGTAATTTTCGAGTTACTTCCATATATACTGAAATTTCATAAAGACAGAAAGAAAGAAAGAAAGGGACTTCAGCGCCTCATTCTCCCTTCCCGCTCCTTATTGCGTCTCCCTCTGCCCCTCCCTTCTACCCCATTGTCTACTGCAGGTGTATATCATTGTGTGTGTGTGTGTGTGTGTGTGTGTGTGTGTGTGTGTGTGTGTGTGTGTGTGTGTGTGTGGGGATGTGGGGGGGGGGGAGTTGTTGTTCTTATTGGTGTGTGTGTGTGTGTGTGTGTGTGTGTGTGTGTGTGTGTGTGTGTGTGTGAGTGCGCACACGCGTGTGCGCGTGTACGGATATGTGTATTTGATGGTCTTCTTCTTGTTCTTGATTCTAAGTCATCTTCTGAACATTCAAGCACGCAGTCCACTACACACACACACACACACACACACACACACACACACACACACACACACACACACACACACATACGCACACACACACACACACGAGTAAGAACAAGAACAAGAACAATATTTATTCCTTTTGCCCCTTTTGGGGTATGGAGGAAGGGTGAGTTTAAAGCAATAACAGCAAAAGGAAAACAAACAAGCCAAAATAAAGCATAAACTGCTAGTCAATGCTGACATAGACCAACAATTTACAACACTTGAGATAATCTAATATACTTTGACCATAGAAGCATTTGTTTTCGACTAGTAGAAGACATCATTTGACAAAAATTACAGACAGATTTTGGGGACACACACACACACACACACACACACACACACACACCACACACCACACACACACACACACACACACACACACGCGCGCGCGCGCGCGCACGCACACACACGGGCACACACACACACACACACACACACACACCACACACACACACACACACACACACACACATACGCACACGTGCGCGCGTACGTTCGTTCGCTCCTACTCACACACATATACACATGCGTGTATGTGCACGTCCACACCCACACGTGTGCGCACATACACACATACACATGAACGCACAAATGCATACGCACATGCGTCCACGCCCACATACACAGACACACACATATACACACATATATGTACACACACACACACACACACACACACACACACACACACACACACACACACACATATATATATATATATATATATATATTATATATATATATATATATATATATATATGCAGATACGTGTGTGTGTTCACACAAACCCACAAGTTACACACACATGCACACGGACTTCTGCACACGCACACATACATGCAGGCACGCACGCACACACACACACACACACACACACACACACACACACACACACACACACACACACATGCACGGACACATACACACACAAACGCGCACACATGCACGCGCGCACACACACACACGCATGTGCACATGCACACACATGGGCCCGTGCCCACACATCCATACACACACATATGCTTCAAGCACAGGTTTCCATTTCTTCCATCGTGCAAAAAGCTGAAACTGACGCCATCTGGTGGTTTCTGGCAGTACTACTCCCACAAAATGAGGATGGATAAAATCGGACGGGAGAAGGATTCGGCAAATCTGAACAAGATGGCGCTGAGGATGGCGCGGGAGGTGGCGGACAAGACGGGCACTTTGATGGCTGGAAATATCTGCCATTCCAGCGTCTACGAGCCTGACCAACCTGACCTCGTTCAGTCGATCAAAGACATGTTCGCGGTAATAGATAACACCTAGTGATTGAAAGTCATGTTTGTAGTAAGAACTAATATCTAGTTTATCAATCTCATTTGTGTGGTAAGGTATAAGATCTAGCTTATCTTAGACATGCTTGTGGTAGGAGATATCTAGTCCATCACTGACATGTTTGTGATAAGAGAGAATATCAAGTCCAAGGACATGTTCTTAGTAAGAGATAGCATTTTGAATGTCTAGATATGTTTTTTGATGAGGTAGCATCCAATCTATCAAGATCCTGCTTGGGGTAGGAGATAAAAATGTAGGCTATGAAGGCCATGTTTGAGGTAAGAGGAGACATTTAGTCAATCAAGGATGTGTTTGTGATTAAAAAAAATCTAGTCTATCAAAGGTATGTTTGTGGCAAGAAATGAAATATGTTCTCTCAAGGACGTGTGTACATGGTAGGAGATATCTTATCTATCAAGGGCATGTTTGTGGCAAGAAATAACATTCCGCCTTCCAATGACATGTTTGTGGTAATTGATAATATTTCTTCTATCAAGGGCATGTCAGTGGAAAAGATAACATTTAGCTTATTAAGGACATGTCTTGTCATCTAATCGTTTTTTTTTCGTTCGGCGGCATAGTAATTCTAAAACAAATGTTGGTTAAGGACGTGTTTGTGGTGAAAAATACAATTTGGAAGTCAAAGACAGTTTTTGTTGTGAGAGATTACATTGATTGAATCAAAGTCACATTCGCGGTTTGTAGTGATAGATAATGTTCATTCTATGAAGGCACGTTTGGGGTAAAACATAACAACTACCCTGTCAAGGTGACATTTGCGGTATCAGATAACATCAAGTACATCAAAGACATGTTTGCTGTGTGAGATAAGATTTAGTTTGTGAAAGACGTCTTTGCGTTACAATATAACACCTAGTCTTTCAGGTTTAGTTTGTAGTAAAGATAACATTTGGTATACTAAGAACACTTTTGTGGTAAGAGACAACGTCTGGTCTATCATGATCATGTTTGTGGTAAGAGACAACGTCTGTCTATCATGATCATGTTTGTGGTAAGAGACAACGTCTGGTCTATCATGATCATGTTTGTGGTAAGAGACAACGTCTGGTCTATCATGATCATGTTTGTGGTAAGAGACAACGTCTGGTCTATCATGATCATGTTTGTGGTAAGAGACAACGTCTGTCTATCATGATCATGTTTGTGGTAAGAGACAACGTCTGGTCTATCATGATCATGTTTGTGGTAAGAGACAACGTCTAGTCTATCATGATCATGTTTGTGGTAAGATATGGCATCTGGAACATGAAGGACATGTTTGCAGTAACAGATACGACTTGTGGTCTCAAAACTTAGCGGATGTGCTCTAGTCCGCACGCAGTGATGTCTCCTTGGTGAAACTGAAACTGAAACGGAGTAACAGATAGCATATAGAGTGCCGAGGTCATGCCCGCGGTAATTCACAGCCTATCAAATGTTTATATGCTTGTGGTAATAGGTAACATTTAGTCTATCAAGAGCATGATTGTGTCAAGAAGTAACACACATGTCATTTATGATAATTCTATGATAACAGGTTAAATGCAAGCCAGTAAGGACATGTTTGTGGTGAGAGGCAATACGTAGTCCATTGAAAACTCGTTTGTGTTACAATTTAACATGCGGTTCATTAAGAATACGTTTATGGTAAAAGGTAGCATGTAAGCCATTAAGGACATGGTTGTGGTAAGAGGTAACATGAAATCCATTAATGACAATGTTGCAGTAAGAGGTAACATGAAAGTCCATTAAGGACAAGGTTGCAGTAAGAGGTAACATTCAACCCATTAAGGACAATGTTGCAGTAAGAGGTAACATTCAACCCATTAAGGACAATGTTGCAGAAAGAGGTAACATGAAAGTCCTTTAAGGACAAGGTTGCAGTAAGATGTAACATGCAATCCATTAAGGACAAGGTTGCAGTAAGAGGTAACATGCAATCCATTAAGGACAAGGTTGCAGAGAGAGGTAAAATGAAAGTCCATTAAAGACAAGGTTGCACTCAGAGGTAACATACAATCCATTAAGGACAAGGTTGCAGTAAGAGGTAACATGCAATCCATTAGGGACAAGGTTGCAGTAAGAGGTAACATGCAATCCATTGAGGACAAGGTTGCAGTAAGTAGTAACATGCAATCCATTAAAGACAAGGCAGTAAGAGGTTGCATGTAATCCATTAAGGACAAGGTTGCAGTAAGAGGTAACATGCAATCCACTAAGGACAAGGTTGTAGTAAGAGGTAATGTGCAGACCATTAAGGAAAAAGTTGCAGTAAGAGGTAACATGCAGTTACATGAAGGAAAATGTTGCAGTAAGAGGTAACATCAGACCATTATGGACAAGGCTGCAGTCGGAGGTAACATGCAATTCTTTAAGGACAATGATGCAGTAAGAGATACCATCAGTCCATTAAGGACAAGGTTTCAGTAAGATGTAACATGAAATCCATTAAGGACAAGGTTGCAGTAAGAGGTACCATCAGTCCACTTAGGACAGGGTTGCAGTAAGAGGTAACATGCAATCCGTTAAGGACAAGGTTGCAGTAAGAGGTAACATGCAATCCATTAAGGACAAGGTTGCATTAAGAGGTAACATCAATCCATTAAGGACAAGGTTGCAGTAAGAGGTACCATGCAATCCATTGAGGACAAGGTTGCAGTAAGAGGTAACATCAATCCATTGAGGACAAGGCTGCAGTAAGAGGTACCATCAGTCCACTTAGGACAAGGTTGCAGTAAGAGGTAACATACAATCCATTAAGGACAAGGTTGCAGTAAGAGGTACCATCAGTCCACTTAGGACAAGGTTGCAGTAACAGGTAATATCCAATCCATTAAGGACAAGGTTGCAGTAAGAGGTACCATCAGTCCACTTAGGACAAGGTTGCAGTAAGAGGTAACATGCAATCCATTAAGTACAAAGTTGCAGTAAGAGGTACCATGCAATCCATTAAGGACAATGTTGCAGTAAGAGGTAACATGCAATCCATTAAGGACAAGGTTGCAGTAAGAGGTAACATGCAAAGGTAATATGCAATCCATTACGGACAATGTTGCAGTAAGAGGTAACATGCAATCCATTAAGGACAAGGTTGCAGTAAGAGGTAACATCAGACCACTAAGGACAAGGTTGCAGTAAGAGTAACATCAATCCATTAAGGACAAGGTTGCAGTAAAAGGTAACATCAACCCATTAAGGACAAGGTTGCAGTAAGAGGTAACATGCAATCCATTAAGAACAAGGTTGCAGTAAGAGGAACCATCAGACCACTAAGGACAAGGTTACAGTAAGAGGTAACATCAATCCATTAAGGACAAGGTTGCAGTAAGAGGTAACATGCAATCCATTAAGGACAAAGTTGCAGTAAGAGGTACCATCAGACCACTAAGGACAAGGTTGCAGTAAGAGGTAACATGCAATCCATTAAGGACAAGGCTGCAGTAAGAGGTAACATGCAATCCATTAAGGACAAAGTTGCAGTAAGAGGTAACATGCAATCCATTAAGGACAAGGCTGCAGTAAGAGGTAACATCAGACCATTAAGGACAAGGTTGAAGTAAGAGGTAACATCAACCCATTAAGGACAAGGCTGCAGTAAGAGGTAACATCAGACCATTAAGGACAAGGCTGCAGTAAGAGGTAACATGCAATCCATTAAGGACAAGGTTGCAGTAAGAGGGAACATCAGTCCATTAAGGACATATTCGTGGTACAAGGCAATATTAAGTCCATCAAGGACAGTCTTTCAATGAAAGGTAAGATGCAGTCGATTCACACAATTTGCGGTACAGGGTAACGTGCAATCCACACACACACACACACACACACACACACACACACACACACACGCACACACACACACACACGCAGCACGCACGCACGCACGCACGCACGCACGCACGCACGCACGCACGCACGAACGCACAAGCACATACACATGCGCACGTTCACACCTTAAACGCATAGACACACATACTCACGCGGATACGCATACAGAAAACAAATACACATACAAATAAATACACATACGCACAAACACACACACATATACGCATGCACATAATACATACATACATGCATGCATACATACATACATACATACAATACATACATACATACATACATATATACATACATACATACAGACAGACAGACAGACAGACAGACAGGCAGGCAGACAGACAGATAGACAGACAGACAGACAGATACACAGACATACAGACGGACGGACAGAGAGACAGACAGACAGACAGACAGACACACACACACACACACACACACACACACACACACACACACACACACACACACACACACTCTTAGGAAATCTTTTACACTCTACTATGTAGAAATAAAGAAAAGTAGATCCACAATATTGATTGAAATGAAAGTTAGTGTATGAAAATAAACCAACAACTAACAAACTGTTACTGTTAACAAACTGAATTACTCTATACGTGTGCGTGCTTGCGTGCGTATGAGTGTGTTGCGTCCGGGCGTGCGGGCGTGTGTGTGTGTGTGTGTGTGTGAGTGCGTGTGTGTGTGTGTGTGTGTGTGTGTGTGTGTGTGTGTGTGTGGTGTGTGTGTGTGTGTGTGTGTGTGAACAGGAGCAAATAGTGTGGGCCGTGGAGGGAGGGGCAGACTATCTGATCGGAGAAACGTTCAACGACGTGGGGGAGGCTAAGCTGGCTCTGGAAGCCATGAAACAACATGGCCGCGGTGAGATACTGGCGCCCTCTGTCTTCATTTGTGGTTGAACACCCGAAAAGTACTACTCCAAGCCCTGGCTTAAGGAGTCGAGTATTTATAGACTGGCGCATTTAGATTGTTTTGAGAATTTGTATTGTGTCTGAAGGTATGGCTTGAAACGAACCTGCTGAAGTGAAATTTACAACTGATAATTGACAACTGAAAGAAATCGATGCCAAGCTGGTTAATTAGTTAGTTACTTAGTTACTTAGTCAGTTGGTTAGTTAGGGCGTTAGTTTATTGCCTCGACATTGATTTCAATCAATCAATCAATGAATCAATCGATCAATCAACTGCCATTCGTCTGTTTGGAGAGACAATGGTGTCACGCTGTGGATCAGTCAGTTGTGGAGTTGCAGCGCCTGCTGTGGCTGAAGACAGCCTGATCCTCGAGCGGCAGACTCTGTTGCAGTTGCTGCAGGTAAAGTCTCGGTCATCGGTGTCTGTGGGTGCCGACGCAATTCTTTGCCGTCTGCGGCGCCTCCGTTCTTCCCACTGGGTCTCTCTCCTCTCCTCTGCTTGCTTGATGTCGACCTTGATGAAGGACTGCCAGCTGACCCGGTCTGAAGCTGCTGTCTCCAGGTCTGCTGGGTCGAGGCTGCCTGCCCTCAGGTCGCGCTTGCATACATCTTTGTAGCGTAGGGCGGGCCGTCCTGTGGGTCTGGAGCCTGTAGCCAGCTCACCGTACAGCATGTCCTTTGGGTTGCGAACGTCGTCCATGCGACTGACGATTCAATCAATTTACTTATTTGTTTATTTTTCATTCATTTACGTATTTATTACTATGACAAGCATTTCCAGGGTTTTCATTTGTGGAGTGTGACCAGCATGGTAAAGGCCTGTCACATGTACGTTTAGCCGGCACTGTTGTGTCCTATGTTAACCACTCTTCATACACTGTAAAGGCCTGTCACATGTACGTTTAGCCGGCACTGTTGTGTCCTATGTTAACCACTCTTCATACACTGTAAAGGCCTGTCACATGTACGTTTAGCCGGCACTGTTGTGTCCTATGTTAACCACTCTTCATACACTGTAAAGGCCTGTCACATGTACGTTTAGCCGGCACTATTCTGTCCTATATTAACCACTCTTCATACACTGTAAAGGCCTGTCACATGTACGTTTTACCGGCACTGTTATGTCCTATGTTAACCACTCTTCATACACTGTAAAGGCCTGTCACATTTACGTTTAGCCGGCACTGTTGTGTCCTATGTTAACCACTCTTCATACACTGTAAAGGCCTGTCACATGTACGTTTAGCCGGCACTGTTGTGTCCTATGTTAACCACTCTTCATACACTGTACTACTTCCCTCGACCTTAGGCTACATTCAACTGTATTCTGCTACTTTTCAGGGCACTGCATTATTTTGCTGTACCAATTCTTCAGTGCATAGTACTACTTTGTCTCTCTCTCTCTGTGTGTGTGTGTGTGTGTGTGTGTGTGTGTGTGTGTGTGTGTGTGTGTGTGTGTGTGTGCGCGCGCGTGTGTGTGATTTTTAGTGTCTCAGTACTGTTTAGAACTTTTTACTTTTCTCCGCATGCTATGAGATGGGATGAAAAGGACGACGTTGATATACATAGATATGAAATATTCACTCACAGTGATGGAAATGAATGAACTCCGCATTTTGAACAGAACCCTTTGTTTATGCCCGACCAGGGTGGACATCTGTCGGGTGGGTGAGAGCTCTTCACAGCCTTCGCTAGCCTTGGTAGTCCACCCATGGTACGTCTAAGTTACAACACCACCTACAGTTCCGTGGTGTTTCCAACACCTTGGGGGGATACATGACAATCCAAAGGACTCCCAAACGAGTCAGTGAATGACAAACTAGAAATAGAAGAAAGCGGTATAAAGAAGTACGTGCTGTAAAGCTTTTTTTTTTTTTTTTCTTTTTTCTTTTTGCTGTCCCAACTTCTGTACCACCTCAAGTGGCAGTGCACCCACGCCGCTTATTACGACACCCCGTCCACAGCCACAGCCCGGTCGGTCCTGGCACCGGCAATCCACAGAGAGCAGTCAATGTCAAGTCGTCAAGAGGCAACCCACCGGAGGAGACACTGCACTGCTGCCGAGTCACTTCAGTGGCGATGTAAAGTTATTCTTGATGATCTCAAACGAATGAAGGACATGCTGTTTGAATTGCAAGAGACAAGACAGTAGTTCAGTCTGGCGTAGATTTCTCAGAAGAACCACAAGGCTCACATACCAAGTTATTGTGAGTCCGCAGAGACTCCTAGAATTGGGGAAACGAGTTGTGGCCCTTTCAGGCTTGCCCCTACAATTGAGGAGGCGAGTTGTGGCCCTTTCAGGCTTGCCCCTACAATTGAGGAGGCGAGTTGTGGCCCTTTCAGGCTTGCCCCCAGAACTGACGAAGCGAGTTTTAGCTCTGTTAAGCTTGCCCCTGGAATTGCGGAGGCGAGTTGTGGCCCTTTCAGGCTTGCCCCTAGAATTGAGGAGGCGAGTTGTGTCCCTTTCAGGCTTGCCCCTAGAATTGAGGAAACGAGTTGTGTCCCTTTCAGGCTTGCCTACCGTCATCACTCTGTCCGCCTACATGCCGGACATGACGTCAGATGACGTGCCCATTCCCGAGGCCTTACGTCAGCTGGAGCAGCTGGGGGCGGACGTGGTGGGTCTGAACTGTGGACGTGGCCCTGCCACCATGATGCCTCTGCTTCGTCAGTGTCGTCAGGTCTGCAAGGTGGGTGAGGATGATGATGATGATGATGATGATGATGATGATGATGATGATGATGATGATGATGATGATGATTATGATGATGATGATGATGATGATGGACGTGGTCCTGCCACAATGATGCTTCTGTTTCGTCAGTGTCGTCAGGTCTGCAAGGTGGGAGAGGATGATGATGATGATGATGATGATGATGATGATGATGATGATGATGATGATGATGATGATGATGATGATGGTGGTGATGATGATGATGATGGTAATGACGATGATGATGATTTTTTTCACTGGCGGAGAAATATAAAATTGTATTCTAATCTGTTGTATTGATAGAAAGGAGTCAGATGTGTTGTTGCGTGTGGGACGCATGATTGTCCGTGTGTGCTTGTGAGTGTGTGCATGGGGACTATCATGTGACAGTGTGTGTGTGTGTGTGTGTGTGTGTGTGTGTGTGTGTGTGTGTGTGTGTGTGCGCGCGTGCGTGCGTGCGTTTGTACGTGCGTGCATGCGTGCGTGCGTGCGTGCGTGCGTGCCTCTGTGTGTGTGTGTGTGTGTGTGTGTGTGTGTGTGTGAGAGAGAGAGAGAGAGAGAGAGAGAGAGAGAGAGAGAGAGAGAGAGAGTGTGTGTGTGTGTGTGTGTGTCCCCACTCTCTCTTTCCACCTGCTCCCGACTCCCCTCCCTCCACCCCGTTTCTCCTTACTTCCTGCTCCTCCTCCACTTGCCTTTCCTTGCCCTCCCACCCCCATCCCCCCAGTGCTGGTGATGCCCCCAGTCCTCAGTGTGTGCGCTGTGTGCCGCCCCTCCCCCCCACCCCAGTGCCCCCAGTCCTCAGTGTGTGCGCTGTGTGCCGCCCCTCCCCCCCACCCCAGTGCCCCCAGTCCTCAGTGTGTGCGCTGTGTGCCGCCCCTCCCCCCCACCCCAGTGCCCCCAGTCCTCAGTGTGTGCGCTGTGTGCCGCCCCTCCCCCCCACCCCAGTGCCCCCAGTCCTCAGTGTGTGGGCTGTGTGCCGCCCCTCCCCCCCACCCCAGTGCCCCCAGTCCTCAGTGTGTGCGCTGTGTGTTCGGCAGGGTCCCCTGGCTGCCCTGCCCGTGGTCTACCGCACCACTGACCAGGAGCGCACCTTTCAGTCCCTCACTGACCCCGTTACAGGTCAGTGCAGCTGGCTCCGGGAATCAGCTGACATTTAGGATAATGTGACTGTCCCCATCCACACACCTTCAACCTGCGTGGATCAACACGGAGAGGAGTAGGATTTTGTCAACCTGGAGAAATTCAGTTGTCGTGAAATCTCTGTCTGTCTGTCTGTCTGTCTGTCTGTCTCTCTCTCTCTCTCTCACACACAAGCACAAAACAAAAACACACACACGCGCACGCGCGCGCGCGCGTTCACGCACGAGCACACACACACACACACACACACACACACACACACACACACACACACACACACAGAGGCGGACAGAGAGACAGACGAACAGGCAGATAGACAGACAGAGAGAGAGAGAGAGAGAGGAGAGAGAGAGAGAGAGGAGAGAGAGAGAGAGAGAGTCAGACAGACAGACAGACAGAGACAGAAATAGAGAGCCAGAGAGAAAGACAAAGAGACAGAAGGGCAGAGAGAGAGAGAGAGAGAGAGAGAGAGAGAGAGAGAGAGAGAAGAGACAAGACAAGACAAGACAAAATTCTTTATTTACGAGGATAATAGATAAGCACTGACGTGCTTTTTTACATCCAGTCCTCGCCCTGAGTAGGGACTACAACATGCAGTGAAATCAATTAATGTAAGAAAGCAAAGAAGCAAGCAAAGCGGTCATGTAATCATAGAGGAACATCAAATGAAAATAGAAGAGAAATGAAAACAAAAGAGAGAGAGAGAGAGAGAGAGAGAGAGAGAGAGAGAGAGAGAAGAGAGAGAGAGAGAGAGAGAGAGAGAGAGTATACGAATACGAATGACAACACGAAATGTTATATTTAGATGTAGGCCTGGGCACCTATCAACAAATTATCATTAACCAAAGCACGTTTGGATATTTCTGAACAACTACAGCAAATATCTTTTAATTTGTAGCAGTGCGGAGTCGTGTAAAAGCTTTGTAATTAAGACATGCAACTTTGGAGATATATATATATATATATATATATATATATATATATATATATATGCATATATATAATCTCTCTCTCTGTCTCTCTGTCTCTGTCTCTGTCTCTCTCTCTCTATGCATATATATAATCTGTCTCTCTCTCTCTCTCTCTCTCTCTCTCTCTCTCTCTCTCTAATACTCTCATTCCTCATGACACCAATAATTTAAATCTAAATAGACATGAATGATTACAATATTAAGGCTGAATGAATTTTGCTCTCAGATTAGAAAGAACAGAGCAGCAAAGTATAATGGTGGCCTTCTCAGCACCACAGCGCAGACCATACATCACCTTACAAATTCATTGTCTCTGAATCGGTGATAAGCAATGTCTGACACATCCTGTCTTAGCTCTGTAAAGGCATTTTTCTGTACGTGCTTAACACAAACTTATCTTATTAAATGCCTTACATTCAACTAACTTGTTACTGGTGCAGACTTGATCATGCTAGTCTTCCCATCTGTAGTCAGTTATTTGTTCAAAACATTTGATAAAAATTGATATTTTCGACGGTTCGCTCTTGTCCCAAAATAAAACTATGGAAAACAAACATTTTCGAATATTTATAGCCTAGGTCTTCTATTAGATTATGAGCATCTTATAATTCTTATACGGACACTTCCAATTTCCCATCTTCATCAGTTTTAGCCAGTAACTGACATGTTTTTAACGCTCGAATTTGAATATTTACGAAATTTTCCCAGTTCAACATTAACCAGATCATTACAAATCTGACTGTCAACATTCAGAACACTTTTCATGGCAAATGAGTGGTTTACAATGATATCATCCATTTCAAATACCCATATGTCAGTCCTACGTTGTAACACGGATTGAGCATGAGAAACAAATAACTTTTCAATTATTTTAAACGAGATGCAACGAAGCTTTTGCATAACCTGAAAAGTTATTAATTGTTTTGCTCTGCCCAGTACATCTTGACATGCAAACATAAAATTCAGTCTGGTTGAGAAGAATATGCCTAGATAATTGGATACTTTCACCACTTTTACTTTTCATTTACACATGTCTGTTGTCAGTGTCTACCTGAAGATCTACCTGTGCGTAAAAATAAAAGTATTTGTTTTCTCCATATCTACCTTTAGTTGCAGTGTCATTGCCCATGCATAACTGTTTCTACACAAGAGCTGGCACAGATAACAAGACAAAATCAGCCAAGAATTCTATCAACTAAAAAGATATATGCTGTTTTCGATTTTCAATAATTTTCAAATAAGTTTACGGCAAAGAATGAAAATAGAATGGGGCTGCACACACCACCTTGTTTCAATCCACTTGCACAGTCACAAAATCTGATAATTTTGCCTCATCTCTTATTCCAGCTTTAACTTCTTAACACATACTCTTAATGCATCCATAGTAGATGATCTGCCATTGACTCCATTCTTCAAGAACATAGGCCATGGCAACTTCCTAGAAATAGAATCGAAAGTTTTTTCATAATTCACAAAATTGGAAAGAAACAACAACATATAGCTTTTGATTATTAGCAAATTGTTTTTGAACGGCAGCCAGCCTTGTAAGTATGTAAGTCTTGCTCAGTGATCTCTCTTAAAACGGTTTGATGTACGCCTGTAATACATTTAAATGTAGGCTTACCTATTGTAATTCTATATCGATTGCTGAGCGATATAACTGAGAGACAATTACAAGTACAATGACAATGGTCCTTTATTTTACAATGGTAAAAGTATTGGTTTAGTAAGTCATTTTTCATACTTGCACAGAGAGAGAGAGAGAGAGAGAGAGAGAGAGAGAGAGAGAGAGAGAGAGAGTAGAGAGAGAGAGAGAGAGAGAGAGAGAGAGAGAGAGAGAGAGAGAGAGAGAGAGAGAGAGAAACCTAACACACCGTGCGGTCAATCCTGACAGGGAAACCGGTGTACTCCCTGGACCTGGCCCCCTTTCAGTGCTCCAGGTCTGACATCCGGGCCTTCGCCGAACAAGCGCGCCACCTAGGTATCCAGTACATCGGCCTGTGCTGCGGCAACGCGTCCTGCTACCTGCGGGAAGTCGCCGAGGTCTACGGGAGGAAGCCACCAGCCTGCAAGTTCGCGCCGAATCTCAACCTCAGTTTCGTCGCCGGCAGCATCGATCATCTTCCGGAGAGAGCCAGGATGATCAGAACGCACTTCTCTGGGCGGAAAGAGTGAGGGAGGGATCGGTCGATTGGTTGCTTCAATGTCTGGCCTGTTGATGAGTTTTGGACCTTCCTGCTGTTCTCTGAAACGTCCTCATCATGTTCTATTCCGAATTACTGGTTCTGGTAGCAAGAACAAACCAAAAACCACACGAACGCCATTTTTTCCCCAACAAATTTGTTACACACACACACACACACACACACACACACACACACACACACACCACACACACACACACACATCACGCCATATATGATGGTCAACGCATAATCAGAAATAGTGGGGATGTATTTTGGTCACTTGTTCTTCATGACTCAGAGGGAGTGTGGACTGACATGATGCCAGTTGACAGCCCCACAGTCCAAGGAATCACAGTTCCAGACTTATACACCAGAGTACTGTTTTCCGTGGTCCATTTTGTATGATAATCGACTTGTTTTTTTATATGATAGCCGGACGCCTTGTTTTAGTATGCTCCAGTTGACTGGTACGGTGAATTTCTTGAACAGGTCAACTTTTAAGCAAAGTTTGGTGTCTACTATAGTGTCATTCCATGGTTTTCACACACACACACACACACACACACACACACACACACACACACACACACACACACACACACACACACATATCTATATTATGCTGAACAATGTAGTAGTGGGGGAAAACGAGTGCAGGCTTACAATTCTTCCGTCATTATTTCAATGACTTGGGAAAGATTTAGTAAAAGAAATGAAAAAAGAAAAAGGGGGAGAGGGGCTGGGGGGAGGGGGGGGGGGGCGTGGGGAGGGAGACGGGAGGGAGTGGAATAAAATGAGAACTTAAAATTAGGAAAATTTATTACGAATGTTAAACACTTCACTTTTCTACCCTTCGTTGGCTGCTTTGGGGTGCTGTTGGATTCTTTTGTTTTTGAACCCTTGGTGGTGAGAACACCACACTGTCCTAAATGTTATTTGTTTTCGCCTGAAGAAGACCCACGAGGTCAAAATGCATTGTGTCTTGTCCTGTACTTTGTGTGTCTGTGTCCTTGGCGGTAACTACCCCCCTCTCTTTCTAAATTTTCTTTCACTAGCAGCATATGGGAACCATCGGAATCCCTCTTGAAGACAGATTTATTCATATTGCCTGCTCCTAGGCCTTTCGTCCGCTGGATCGGGAGACACGGCTGATTGTGTCTGTGCTCCCTTGGCGTCAAATGGAGACACACCACAGCCCATAATTCTGTGGTGTTCTCATCACCAAGCGTTCAATAAAAAATCCAACAGCACCTCAAAGCAGCCAGCGAAGGGTAGAAAAGTGAAACAAAATGAAAGTGTGGTAAGGAAATAAGTCGCTGAAGAATTAAAATAATTATATAAACAGTATAAAATGTAGGGGAACATCTTTGAGCCTATGCTTGAGGATCCATTCAAGGATGCCAGTGAGGTCAAAAGATGTCCAACAGTCCGAGTGGTCAGCTCTGCTGTTTGATAACCCAAGCATTGTCAGCAGCTAAGAATTGTGCAGAACTAACTTTAACTGCATCTCCTAAGAGATGCAATCTCTCACTGATTGACCAAACAATCATATGCTGAACAATTTAGTAGTGGGGGAAACAAGTGCAGGCTAACAATTTTTACGTCATTATATTAATGACAAGGCAAAGATTTTTTTTTTTTTTTTAACCTTTTTTATTTGCATTCATATATATATTTACAGGAAAAAAAGGGGGAGAAAAGTAATGAGGGAAAGCAAATATGTATATCAAGAAATAAATAAAGAAAGAAATCATCCCAAACAATTTGAATTCACATATTCATGCAAACATTATCGAATCAAAACAAAACAAAAACAGAGAGAGAGAGAGAGAGAGAGAGAGAGAGAGAGAGAGAGAGAGAGAGAGAGAGAGAGAGAGAGAGGGGTGGGTGGATGTATTAAGAAAAATCATGCTGATAGGGACGTTTTTTACATCATTACATTTGGCAAAATATTATACTCAGGCCTCTAATAATGCACAAAAAAGTGTTCATTCACACACTTCAACTTACACTTCTGAATCTATTAGTGCAAGTTGTTTACAAAGAAAAGAAAACAATAACAAAAGGGTATAACTGTTAAACAGTATCCATTAATGGTCTGTATGCCAGCCATCTGGTCAAAAATTCTGCATGGTTTAATTTTAAATATGCAATATGTTCCTCAATTTGGTATCTAAATTTTAATTTGTTTATGAATACATGTACTTGTGGCAGGGTATTGTTTATTCTACAAACATATATGTAATGCTTCGCAAATAGTATTATAAAGTAAAAGACGGCGTCGCCAACAATCATATTGTCATAGCCAAATAGTACGAGTGCTTCTGTCAAAAGTACTTTTTCAGCATTCAAACATTTTTCTTTCATTAAACCAATGAGGGCATTCCAAAATACTTGTACATGGTGACATTTCCAAAACATATGATCAATGCTATCTTTGAATGTGCTACAAAAACTGCAGTTATTATTTTCAACGATTCCAATCACCTTTAAAACAACATTTGTGCATAAACACCTGTGTAATATTTTCAGTTGAAACCACTGCAGCCTTACATCACGTATCTTATGCGCGTGCAAAAAGCAGGATTTCCAATCATTTTGCATTAACAATTTTATGTCCCATTTATCACAGAAGCGGCAGAGGGTGTTCAAGCTGGATCTGGTCAAGGAGGAACAAAAGTGAACTTCATAAGGCTTAATTTCCCTACAAATATCAGGTGTCCCTGTGGCTCAGTGGTTAAAGCGCGAGTCATTAAGTGGAAAATGAGCATGTCCAGAAGGTCATGGGTTCGAATCCCAGCCATGGCTCGTCCCAAGATGGGAAAAAAAAGGGGCAGCAGAGGGACATCCGGAGTCATGAACCGGGTGTGGCCCAACCCCCCTAGAGTGTCAGGAGATAAGGGCCGAAACACTTGCTTGAAGGGGGCTTCTCTTCTGAGGACACTCTGCTGCCACGCTCTCCACGAGTTTCTTTCTACTGATACATGGGTAAACCATTGACTTCCGGAATAGGCCGGAGGACGTCCGGGAAAGACCGGAGGACACTGGGAAAGACCAGAACCAAGGGCTCTGTGGGCTGGCTCCCCACTTTGCCTTAAACATGTGGCTACTAAGAATAAAAGGAAAAGATGCTCCCAGGATTCACCGAAAGGGGGAGAGAATGATGAATCCATCGGTGCTCAACCAATCATGACTGCAAATCCCAAACGGACTATGAACATGGACCAAATGGAATATCCATGTGTCTGTGGAAAGCGTTTCGCTACCACCCGTGGCATGAAGATCCACAGAACAAAGATGGGATGTGTGAAGACTCATCTGAATGAGCAGCAGCACACTGCATCAGCAGATAAGACGTCGGAAGACCGAGGCCAGGATTTAAACCACAGTGCCAAGGACATCCACGCTGTTGGTTCGGATGAGGAATTTGCACAGGCCCTCGATGCCAGGCGCCTGAAACTCAACCTGCCACGAGCAAACGAAACTGAAGACTGGGAGAAACTGGATGCAAAAATCGTCCAAAGACTCGATGCACTGATAGGGAAAAGCACCCTGGAACACAAACTAGCCACATATGGGGACATTGTGTATGCCACATGTAGAGACGCCTATGGAGCAAAACTACCCAAAGAGAAAACACCTCCAAAGAAATCCAGACGCCAAGAAAAGATGGACAAGATCAGGGTCCAAAAGAAAAACCTCAAGATGCAAATGAAGACCGCACTGCCAGCTGAAAAACAAGGCTTGGAAAAACTGTGGAAAGACCTGAAAGAAAAACACAGCGCCCTCAGCAAAGCGGAATCTGCGAGGAAGAGGAAGAGCAAAAAGAAGAAGACACAAGAGCGCTTCTTCAGAGACCCCTTCCAGTTTGCCAGAACACTGTTTGAGCAGCCAAAATCTGGGACCCTAAGTGTGGACAAAGGAGTTCTTGAGCAGCATCTGAGGAAAACATACTCTGACCCACAGAGCAAAGCACCACTCGACATTCAAGGTCTGGTGTGGCCAACCAACCCTGAGGAACAGTTCAATGGCAAGCCTCCAACGTTGGCGGAAATCAAGAAGGTGGTCGACAAAGCCAGAGCCAAATCATCACCAGGGCCAAACGGAATACCTTACCAGCTTTACAAGAAATGTCCCAAGGTGCTGGAGTGGGCTCCACAGGCTGCTGCGATCGGCTTGGAGAAACCAGAAGATCAGCGGCCAGTGGATGACGGCAGATGGTGTGTACATCCCCAAAGAGCAAAACTCAAGTGACATCAGCCAGTTCAGGCCAATATCACTACTGAACGTCGAAGGGAAAATCTTCTTCTCTGTCATGGCAGCAAGGTTGACCAAGTACCTGATGGAAAACAAATACTTGGATGTGTCAGTCCAGAAAGGTGGCATCCCAGGCGTGGCTGGCTGTGTAGAACACGCCACAATGATCTGGGACGCAATCCAAAAAGCAAAAACAAAAAAGAGAGACCTGGACGTAGTGTGGCTTGATCTGGCAAACGCATATGGATCTGTGCCCCATGAGATGATACAGTTGGCTCTTGAGATGTACCATGTGCCAAAGAACATCCGCGACATGCTCAAGAAGTACTTCAATGGCTTCTCAATGCGGTTCTCTACCAAGGAGTACACAACAGACTGGATCAACTTGGAAGTGGGTATTGCAATGGGCTGTGCAATTTCCCCAATACTGTTCGTGCTGGCAATGGAACTCATCTTGAAAGCAGCAACAAACAACGCGAGACAAACAGACCTTGGCGATGGATACAAGATGCCTCCTCTCAAGGCCTTCATGGATGACACTACAGTGATTTCATCCAGAGAAGACGAGACACGTCATGTGCTGGAGAGGCTGGACGACATAGTTGCCTCATCCAGAATGAAGTTCAAGCCAAAGAAATCACGGAGTCTCTCACTGAGGAAAGGAAAAGTGGCCGGATCTGTGGTCTTCAGTGTTGCCAACCAGGCCATTCCAACAGTCACAGAAGAACCAGTCAAGAGCCTTGGAAGATGGTATGATGATACGCTGAAAGACACACAAAGAGCAAAAGAAACCAAGCAGATGGCGGAGGAAGGCTTGGAGACCATTGACCAGTGTGGGCTCCCTGGCAAATACAAGGTCTGGTGTCTGCAGTTCATGCTGATACCAAAGCTCCTATGGCCTCTGATGATATACGACATCTGCACCAGCATAGTGGAGGCAATGGAAGCCAAAATCAACAAGTTCACAAGGAAATGGCTTGGTGTCCCACCCTGTCTGACTGACATAGCGCTGTACTGTCGCCATGCAAAGCTGAAACTACCACTGAAATCCATCCTGGAGGAATACAAAGCAGGGAAGATCAGACTTCAAAGCATGCTAGAGGACTCAGGAGACAAGGTGGTAGAAGCAATCAAGCCCCAGCTGAAGACAGGCAGAAAATGGAAAGTTCAAGAGGCGATGGATTCTGCAAAATAAAGTCTCAAGATCAGAGAAATAACAGGACACACACAGACCAACAGACAAGGACTGGGGGTGACCAAAACTGAATGGTGGTCAAAGGCCAAAGGAAAAGCCAAAAGAGACATGATGATTCAGGAGATGAGAAAAGAAGAAGACCAAAAAAGACTCCAAAAAGCAGTCCAGCAGAGCCAGCAAGGGCAATGGACAACGTGGGAGAATGCACTCCAAAGAAGTCTCACTTGGAATGACATTTGGCACATGGCCCCTCTCAGGATCAGCTTCATTCTCAGATCTGCATATGACCTGCTGCCCTCAAATGCAAACTTGGTGAAGTGGGGGAAAACAGACGATCCTGCATGCCCCCTCTGCCATGAAAAACAAACAGTGGAGCATGTCCTAAGCTCATGTAATGTAGCCCTGGCTCAAGGAAGGTACACATGGAGGCACAACCAAGTGCTCAAAGAGATTGTACAAGTAGTCTGGGCTAGTACCAACACCACAAAAGGGAAAATCAGGACTCCAAAAGCACCCGCAACATTCTTCACGGCAGGAGGCAGCAAATCATGGCCAAGAACAACAGTGCCACTCAAAACATGCAGGCAGAATCTGCTGGACGGGGCAGATGACTGGGAGTGCACTGCAGACCTCCCAGAATGGAAGAGTCACCCAGAGATCATCAGCAAGAGTGGCATGAGACCAGACATAGTAGTCCACTCTAAGTCAACCAAGCAGCTGATCATGATCGAGCTCACGGTGCCATATGAGAACAGAATGGAGGCAGCTCAAATCTACAAGACTGAAAAGTATGCTGATCTGGCAAACAGCCTGAGGAGAGAAGGCTATCAGGTCAAAGTCCTCACTGCAGAAATTGGAGCTAGGGGTTTTGTAGGAACGTCTGCATACAGCCTCATGAAACAGCTCTCAGTTGCAGGGAAGGAAAAAACCAGAGCCCTGAAAGCAATGGCAGAAGCGGCAGAGGGGTGTTCAAGCTGGATCTGGTCAAGGAGGAACAAAAGTGAACTTCATAAGGCTTAATTTCCCTACAAATATCAGGTGTCCCTGTGGCTCAGTGGTTAAAGCGCGAGTCATTAAGTGGAAAATGAGCATGTCCAGAGGGTCATGGGTTCGAATCCCAGCCATGGCTCGTCCCAAGATGGGAAAAAAAAGGGGCAGCAGAGGGACATCCGGAGTCATGAACCGGGTGTGGCCCAACCCCCCTAGAGTGTCAGGAGATAAGGGCCGAAACACTTGCTTGAAGGGGGTTTCTCTTCTGAGGACTCTCTGCTGCCACGCTCTCCACGAGTTTCTTTCTACAGCATTTTGGCTTAAGGTTATTTGCAATAAAGATATCATAATACAATTTGGAACCTTTATTTATAGCAAAAAGGTGTTTAAAGCACAATGATGAGTTTATGTACTTATCATTTTTTATAGTGATACCAGACGTTTTTACATAGTCCATTATAGTCGATTTATAGCCAGCAAAAGTAACAAAATCAATATTTACATTATATTTTTCTTTAAAAAGTGCATGTGGCAAAAAGTTTCCTTTATCATCAAAAAAGTGGGCGAGACAGTTGATATCTTTGCTACTTAGTTTTTTCGATACAATACACTTCTTTCCAATTTGAAATCGCTTATTATGGCATAATGGTTCGGCAAGAAGTTCGGTGGAGTTTTGCGGGGAACGCTTGTAGTAAAAAACTTTATATGCATCAAGAACTTCAGCCCAAAACTGATTATACTTGGTGAATTTGGAAACAAATTCTGGACCACATTTTTTCAAAAGCGACCACTTAGGGAAGTTATGCAACAGAATATTTCGCCATTTATGGGTTGACGTTTCAGCTTTACGTATCCAGGACAGCTTCAGAGATAAAACAAACGTTTTTAGGTCAGGAAGACCAATACCGCCATCTTTGATACTTTTATGGGCAGTTTTTCGGTTAATCTTATCTGGCTTCTTGTTCCAAACAAATTTGTAGCAAGCCTGTTGACATGTTTGAAAGAATATGTCTGGTGGGTTTGGCAATAGTAACCGGAGGTGTGTCAACTTTGAGAGGATAAGAGATTTTAGTATTGCTACCCTACCAAGAGGTGTTAACTGTCGTTTTACCCATATTTTGAATAAGTGTTTGACATCTGCTAGTCTTTCCGAGTAATTTATATCTACACATTCTTTCAGATCGTTAGTAAACCACACTCCTAATATTCGGAATTTAGATGGATTCCATTCCATACTTAAATGTTCCATATAACGGACTTCAGAATTTTTCTCACTTCCCAGCCAAACGGCATTAGTTTTTCCTACATTTATATGAAGGCCTGACACAGAACCAAACTTATCAAGAACATGTATGCAGTTTTCAAAAGAACTCCTATTTCCTGCAAGTAAGAATTCTGTGTCATCAGCGTACTGAGAAATCTTGTGTTCAACATTATTCACTGAGATCCCATGGATATTAGAATTCTGTCTGACCATAACAGCCAATATTTCTACGCATAACACAAATATATAAGGAGATAGAGGGTCTCCTTGTCTGCAGCCTCTTTTAATTTTAAACCAGTCCGAAACCTGACCATTTACAATTACACATGATTTGATATTTTTATAGAACGTACCTATCCATCTGCATATATCTTCTTGAAAACCAAATGCTTTCAGTACTTTAAACATGAAGTTCCAGTTTATCGAATCGAAAGCCTTTTCAAAATCTATATTCAAAAGCAATCCAGGTAGATTATGTTTGTCTAGATAAGCTATGATTCATATATTAACCTTAAATTATCTCCAATATATCTATTTCTGATAAACCCTGTTTGATCATCATCAATTACATTTGGTAGAACTTGCTTTAACCGATTTGCTATACAGGATGATCCTATTTTATAAATTACATTCAAAAGTGAGTTAGGTCTCCAGTTTTTTATGTATTGCCTTGGTTTATCACCTCTAGGGATAGAAGTTATAATTCCTTCTCTTTGTACACAAGATAGCTCTCCTTTTCTGAAACTCGCATTAAGTGCTCTTACAACAAATCCACCTAATTTCTTCCAAAATACTTTAAAGAATTCTGCACTAAAGCCGTCTGTGCCTGGACTTTTATTATTTTTCATTTTACTCAGCGCATACGTAGCTTCTTCTAACGTTATTTCTCCCTCTAATCTTTCTGCGTCTGTTTCGTTTATGCAAGGGATATCATTCACTAAGTTTCTTATCTCACAATCATCTACTACAGATTCTGCATATAATGATTCATAAAATCTTTGCACTTCTTGGATGATCTCTTTCTGGTCTGTTAAAATTTTATCTTGCTGGTCTATGAGTCTAGCCATGCTTTTACTAACACAGTGTCGCTTTTCTAGGTTGCAAAAATAATTACTAAC
>CM065724.1:4582596-4602596 GCA_033310375.1 Conus canariensis
GTGGAATAAAATGTGAACATAACATTAGGAAAATATGTCATGAATGTTAAGCCCTTCACTAGCAGCATATGGGAACCATCGTAATCCCTCTGGAAGACAGATTTCTTCATATTGCCTGCTGCTAGGCCTTTCGTCCGCTCTCTCTCCCCCTCTGTCTCTCTTCTGTCTTCTTCTGTCTGTCTCGTCTGTCTGCTGTCTGTCTGTCTGTCTGTTCTCTCTCTCTCTCTCTATGTATATATATATTCACGTACTGACAGAACGAAGCAAAATGGTGACGATGATGCTAATCAAGCACCTCCGTGCTAAAGTCAACTCTGTCCGTATATCTATACATCCATCCATCCATCCATCCATCTATCTATCTATCTATCTTTGTCTATTTGTCTGTCTGTCTATCAGTCCGTCTGTCTGTCTGTCTACCTATTCATCTGTCTACCCTAAAAGTCCAGGTTTGTTTTGTTTTCTTCCATCCCCAGAGTTAGCCTTACCGGCCTCTTTAGGTGGCGCACACTAATTATTATCGCAGAAAAAACTGTATGATTATATTGTAATATTAAAGTAGAGAGTAATCATTAACAAGATGGGAGTTCCAGTGCACTATGTCGTTTTCACAATTGTCGAGCGACCCTGATGGAGTCATTGCAAAAGATCCAATGAAGATACACGTACATGTGCCATGCCTCTCTCTCTCCCCCATCCTCCCTTTTCCCCACAATCTCTGACATCAACCATTCCGCTCCCCATTTCTCAAACATACACATGCACACAAGCAAACAAACAATCAAACACACAGGCTCTCTCTCTCTCTCTTCTCTCTTTCTTTTGCTCTCTCCCTCTCTCTCTCTCCCCCTCACAAGCACACAGACACACCCATACGCATACGCGCGCACACGCACACACACATACACACGCACACGCAAGCGCGCGTGCGCACCCATTCACACACACACACACACACACACATGCTGCTAAAACACAAACGCACACATACACATATAATTACTCAAACGCACACACACACACACACACACACACACACACACACACACACACACACACAACACTCACGCGCTTTTGGACACTCACGCGATCACGCACGCGCGCGCACAAGACACACACAGACACACACACACACGCACACGCGCAAAACCCCGCGCGCTCGAACTCTCGCGCATATACATACACACACAGGCACATGCAAAAGCCCCGGTGCACGCACACTCACGCGTGCACGCATAAGCACGCACACACACACACACACACACACACACACACACACACACACACACACACACACAGAGTAAATTGAACTCACATCTCAAAATCCAATAAAAGAAATTTTAACAGAAGTTACAGACTTTCATCTTGAAAATGTTGCAAAATTATGTGATAGAAGTAAAGAAAAGTATTTACAAGTGTTACAAGAATACTTTAATTAAAAACATCACTAACCTTTCACCATAACAGTCAATTTCAGTAAATGAAGTATTCAATGGGCTGCTGAATTGACAACAGTCAGGAACCAAAGGCTTGGAAGGAATCGATGGAAAGATACTGAGAATGTCGTCAACTATTATCGCTGATGCACCCATGTATGCTTATAATCTGTGCATTGAATGAATACCCCCCCCCTTCCCCAACGTAAACAAGCTAGAGTTATTCCTTTGTTAAAAATGGAGATCTTGCCAACCCCATTAGCTATTGATCTATTTCAAATCTATGTCTTTTGCCATAACCACTTGAAAGACATGTTCAAACACATTCATATTCTCATTTGAAGCACTTTACTTTAATTCATGAACATTAATCAGGTTTTCGACAAAATCACTCTTGCCACGCGTCTCTTATACAACTTATACATAGACGTTTATCTGATATAAACAAGAACGGATTCACAGGAGTTTTGTTATTGTTGTTGTTGTTGTTGTTGTTGATTTTACTAAAGCCTTTGACGTTATCCACCATTTGCATCTTACAAAAAGCTTGCGTATTACAAAATACCAAAAAAGACTGTATGTTCTATTAAATGGATCAGACATTTGGGATCTTCAAAGACAGTGAACGAGGTCCACATCATATTCTGTAGAATGTTCTGGATGTCTGGACGGACAGCAGAAATTATACTTCTCTTTGAGAGTGTGGCAGATGCCCTGCTTAAACTAATTATAAAAATAATTCGGAAGAAAGAAAGCAAAAACAAAAACAAAAACAGCCCGATTTGTGATGTATTGGTGCAGACTCTGTGTACGACCAACAATGGCCATACAAACAATGTTACACCATGCTGCAATTGTATGATCCATCTGGCAGAAATATTTTTTGTGACATAAGAAAGGGTACGCTTGCACATAACAACTTTGGATTTGTATGTGAGACAGACAGTAGGGTATGTTTCTGGTTTTACATCACTGTTCAAATTACGTCCAGAGGATTATTTTTGCAAAGAATTCCGTGATTCTCTCTCAACACTCTCTGATTCAATTTCTAATAGTTGAACGACACTACATGATAGAAACAATTCTGTGATTCTCTCTCTACACTCTCTGATTCAATTTCTAATAGCTGAAGGAAAATACGTGATACGACCTAGGTGATATGCACAGGTCTAAAGCTTCCATTTCATATCTGCTTCCGGCCGCCATATTGACTGACTTTCACGCCTCTTCTCTGAAACATGTTAATTCTGCATAACTGAGGGCAGAGGCTGGTCAGGGTAGTTCAGTCCGGGCATTTGTTGTTTATCATCTGAGTTGCTCTTGCATCGGCACTAGTTTAGGGAGTTGGCAGTGTTTAAAACACATGATTTGCGAGCGAATCGAAGAAACGAATGGAGGAAAATACACTGGTCATCAACGATAATCTCATAAGACACAAAACATGAGACATTTTATTTGTCCTGTGTTAAAGGAAATGCATTGTGTGGCGAAACAGGTAAATAAAAGTTAAACAATAACAAAACAAAACAAAAAAAAAACCATTTTGATTATTTAACTCGCTGACTTTCATACAATTCATATTCCCGCAAAATAACCGCACAGACATAAGTTTCATTCAACATAACGTACACTTAAACTGATACGCAAGGTAATAACACTTCCGTTTTCCTTTCTTCCTTTTTCTTTTTTTTTTTTTTTTTTTTTAACATGTCAGCTCTAAGCACCATGGACCGAAATATTTCCGTTTTAAGTATTAAACACACACATGAAATTCTGTCCATGTGCCGTCAGTCAGTGAGGCAGTGTGTTCCATGAAATTCTGTCCATGTGCCGTCAGTCAGTGAGGCAGTGTGTTCCATGAAATTCTGTCCATGTGCCGTCAGTCAGTGAGGCAGTGTGTTCCATGAAATTCTGTCCATGTGCCGTCAGTCAGTGAGGCAGTGTGTTCCATGAAATTCTGTCCATGTGCCGTCAGTCAGTGAGGCAGTGTGTTCCATGAAATTCTGTCCATGTGCCGTCAGTCAGTGAGGCAGTGTGTTCCATGAAATTCTGTCCATGTGCCGTCAGTCAGTGAGGCAGTGTGCTCCATGAAATTCTATCCATGGACCAACACTGCAGGTGTCCAGGAAACTGCCTCACTGTGTGTTCCATGAAATTCTGTCCATGGACCAACACTGCAGGTGTCCAGGAAACTGCCTCGCTGTGTGTTCCATGAAATTCTATCCATGGACCAACACTGCAGGTGTCCAGGAAACTGCCTCACTGTGTGTTCCATGAAATTCTATCCATGGACCAACACTGCAGGTGTCCAGGAAACTGCCTCGCTGTGTGTTCCATGAAATTCTATCCATGGACCAACACTGCAGGTGTCCAGGAAACTGCCTCACTGTGTGTTCCATGAAATTCTATCCATGGACCAACACTGCAGGTGTCCAGGAAACTGCCTCACTGTGTGTTCCATGAAATTCTATCCATGGACCAACACTGCAGGTGTCCAGGAAACTGCCTCGACTGTGTGTTCCATGAAATTCTATCCATGGACCAACACTGCAGGTGTCCAGGAAACTGCCTCACTGTGTGTTCCATGAAATTCTATCCATGGGCCAACACTGCAGGTGTCCAGGAAACTGCCTCACTGTGTGTTCCATGAAATTCTATCCATGGACCAACACTGCAGGTGTCCAGGAAACTGCCTCACTGTGTGTTCCATGAAATTCTATCCATGGACCAACACTGCAGGTGTCCAGGAAACTGCCTCACTGTGTGTTCCATGAAATTCTATCCATGGACCAACACTGCAGGTGTCCAGGAAACTGCCTCACTGTGTGTTCCATGAAATTCTATCCATGGACCAACACTGCAGGTGTCCAGGAAACTGCCTCACTGTGTGTTCATGAAATTCTATCCATGGACCAACACTGCAGGTGTCCAGGAAACTGCCTCGCTGTGTGTTCCATGAAATTCTATCCATGGGCCAACACTGCAGGTGTCCAGGAAACTGCCTCGCTGTGTGTTCCATGAAATTCTATCCATGGGCCAACACTGCAGGTGTCCAGGAAACTGCCTCGCTGTGTGTTCCATGAAATTCTATCCATGGACCAACACTGCAGGTGTCCTGCGTTTCCTGGGCCTGGTTGTTGCCCAGACACCAGGCCTGTCGTGACAGGACCTGCACGGCGTACATCTTGCCACGTGTCCTGACAACAATGAAGCTCCACTCGTCATCTTCTTCATCCTCTGAGATCCTAAACAATAACAACAACAGCAACAGCAGCAGCAGCAGCAGCAGCAACAACAACAACAACAACAGCAACACCAACAACAACAGTAATAACTACATGTGTCAATGTTGCGGCCCTTCAAGCTCTGTTTTCTTGGCCACATCACTCCCTCCACCCCCCCCCACCCCAAGCACCTGCGATGAAGTCATCTACGACGTGGGCAAGGTGCGGGGAATTGTTGATCTTGACAAGCCCCCCCCCCCCCCCCCCCCTCCAACTCCATGCCCTACACCTTTCCTGTCACCACCTCCTCCTTTATCCCCCCCCCCCACTCCATGTCTTACCCCTCTCCTTTCACCACCCCTTCCTTTATTTTCCAGTCTCTTTCTCACTATCTCCACCATCCCCAATCTTTCCAGAATACATGGGGAGAGTAAGGAAAATCTGGAAGTTCTTCCAGGACTTTCTGCCGTCGACCCTGCCTCCACTTCTGTTTCCAGCTTCTAATGTGACGGCTTTCGCCACTCTAGACCATCTTACTAATATTAGACTTCCAGTGGTCAACCCTCAGATATCATCTGCTCATGCTGTCATCACGATCACATCTACGGCCCCAGATTTTTAGGTTCTTCGCCATCCTGGGCATTCTACTGTCCACCCTGACACACTGCAGACTGTCTTCTTACTTCAGGACTTTCAGCTGTCACCCAGCCTGACACATTTATCACTGCAGACTGTCTTCTTACTCCAGGACTTTCAGCTGACACCCAGCTGACGCCCTCACTTTCTGCAGGCTCAGACATCCCCGCTCCGGGCACTAACAACCAGCCGTTAATGTTCCTAACAATCAGACCCCCTTACCTCCTCTAGGCTGACAGCCCCATGTCGGGCTCTGCTAGCCCGGGACTTCCAGCTGTCACCCTACCATGACAATCAGACTCCTGCACGTCCTATACATTCAGCCCCGTTGCCGTTGGCCACTTTCCCATGGGCATGGTTGCCTGCCTTCCCGAGGAACCAGCAAGTCCCCTTCCTACAGACTCAGCTGATTCTCTTCTATTGTTGGATAAGGTGGTGCTGTGCGTATCTCTAGGTCTTCTTCACCAATTATTTCGATACCGTGCGTCAGCTAGCACGCCGTCGTCCATGATGATCATTTTTATACTGACTGCTGTCTGTGGAGTAATGTTTAGTGCGTTATTAACATCTGTTCTTTGTCACGTTTACAATAAGATATATTTCTTGAACATTTACCTGTCTGTTGTATCATATATTGTCATTCAAAAAGCGTTACCTTGTACCTTTCTTTGTGTGATCATTTATATTTCGCAATTCAGTTATACCACAGTTTGTTCTATTTCCTGTGATTTTATCATGAAACTTGGATTTGCCCTGAGAAAGAATTAAAGAACGACAGAGAAATCGTGAAGGATCAAAGCCATGCTTGCCGACAGACACATGAAGAAAATTAGAGCCAAACCTCATTGCAACAGGAGACGAAGACTTCACATACACAAGGCTACCATAAAGCAGCGTATACGTACCAGTTCTTCCAAAGCCTGTACACATCTAAAAACTACAAGCGTTTGCGTTTTTGTTATAAAATGAAAGCCTCGAAGAATTCCCGTTTTGTCTTTCTTGTTGTCCTCCCCCCCCCCCCCCCCCCCCCCCCCCCCCCTCCCTACTTAAGATAATGATACCATAGCTAAGTCATAACAAAATACGAAAATGGCTTCAAGTTAAGTGTGTTCTGATTTTCTTCCCATTCACAGAAATCCTTGACATCATGCCATTTTTTCACTTAGTTGATCGAGGGAGCCTTGATATGAGATTCTATAAATGATATTGCATGCTTGTCTTAAGTAGCCATTCGTTTTTGATTTGATGATATGTACTCGAATTGAGATGAGCGGACATAACAGGTTATAAAAATTATTATCATTATTATTATTATGTACACTTGTATAGCGCTATCCTCGGCTAGAACCAAGCTCTAAGCGCTTTACAATCCACACTCGTTTACACAACGGGCTGCCTACCTGGGTAGTGCCGACTGAAGAGCTGCCAGCTGGCGCTTCATTCAGTCGTTTCCCGTGTCATCCAGTCAATATTGTTCAATGTCGTTCACTCAGTTTCCTTACTTCCTTCATTCTTTCCATTTCTCACGCAGGGTGCATGCTGTGTGTAACGTGTCATCCATGCCAACGGCCAAACTGGCCTTCTCTTCCGAAAGTTGGTGATGGGATAAAAATGATGATGCGATATCTGTCGACCTCTTGCCGAGATGGATCATTTGATTGTTGTTTGATGTCCACCCAGAAGGCTCCTGCACAATCTCCAATTGTCTGACGGGGCTGCTCAACAAGTCAGTAACTAGATGAACAGCATGAGTAACATACACTGTTGAACAATAAAGATATTTACAGACTGTTGTTCAATAAAGATATTATAGGCTGTCAAAATAAACAAACAAAAACAAAGAATGGACTGCTGAACAGTATCACTCATGGGACAAAAGTCTGTCCCCTCTCGGCACTTCTGGCGCTGACTACCTACAGGCACCTGTTGCTGAAAACTTATTATTCTTACCTTTAGGCTGAACTTAACTTGCTAGTACTTGGTAATCTGACCCTTTCGACTCAAAACATGCTGACAGCGTCTCGGCTGAGTGTCGCAGAGGGAGTGGAGGTAGGCAACAGTCAGTTGGTTACAGCAAGTGGTGAGTGCACAGCGCAAATCTGCGACTGAACTGATGCGGAGAACGTTTTTTCTCACGTGAGTCTTGAGGACTTGCCACACGTTCTAGATCGGATTTAGATCTGGACTTTGAGGAGGCCAGAAAAACACGGGAACTCTGTGCTGGAATGGAATTCGCATGGAATTCGGCTGAAATTTCAGAAACTGTGGCAGGTCTGTCCCGTTTTACGATCTTTGACAGTGCAGACACACACCTGTTTGTGAACACTCTGGGCCTACCACTCCTAGGTTTGTTTTCTACTGTTTTTCTGTCACAATAGCGCTTGTAAACTTTCCCGACAGGTGACCTGTTCAAGTTCAACACATTTGCCACCTCAAACACCCAAAGTCCCTGGTCTATCAACGACACAATGTATTTTTTCGTCTCCTCTGTGAGCTGTTTGTTTGCCGATGCCATGCCAGATCTAACAGCAAACCGCAAGCATCAAACGACAGTTCAACGATCTTTTTTACTTCACACAAAAGA
The DNA here is from genome assembly GCA_033310375.1 of Conus canariensis. NCBI lineage: Eukaryota > Metazoa > Mollusca > Gastropoda > Neogastropoda > Conidae > Conus > Conus canariensis. The sequence continues at coordinate 4,590,477 of CM065724.1, forward strand.
GCACACTTGTGAAAATGACGTCAGTGGTTGTCGGTACACAAACATGTCACCAACGCTGAAATATTGGCTAGACAATCTAGTGGAAACAACCACTTCAAATCTGTCCACTATTAGTGGGGACAGACTTGTGTCCCTTTACCTGTAACATAGACGGTCAAACAGCGTACATAACAGACTGCTTGACAGGATCCATAAAGTAGGCTGTTGAACAGCAAAGAGAACATGGACTGTTAAGCGACAAAGGGAAAATACACTTTTCAACAGTAAAGAAAACATAGACTGTTTAACAGCATACATGAAACAGACTGTTGATCATTAAAGACAACATAGAGTGTTGAAGAACAAAGACCATATAGACTGTTGAATAACAAAAACAACACATACTATTGAACAATAAAGATAGGAGAAACGTGAATGATAAAGACCACAAAGTCTGTTGAACAACAAACAAAACAGAGACTGCTGAACACCAAAGAGAATGCAGAATGTTGAACAACATAGATAATAAAGACCGTTGCACAACAAACGTAGCATAGACTGTTGAACAACAAACATAATATGGACTTTTCCTCTTTTCATTGCCGCGTGTTTGAAAGAAATGCACACAGGAGCTCTGTAACTGATCATTGCAGCTGAAGGCTGTATCGATAAAAAAAAAGCATGATCCAATCCACCTTAATGATTTCCCCACATGCACTGTGATGAAGGGAATTTGTTTATTACGTAGGATGCAAACTATATGTTCTTGTCTTCTAATTCCATGCAATCATCTCAACGAGAGAGAGAGAGAGAGAGAGAGAGAGAGAGAGAGAGAGAGAGAGAGAGAGGCGCGCGCTTGTGTGTGTGTGTGTGTGCGCGCGTGTGTGCTTGTGTGTGTGTGTGTGTGTGTGTGTGTGTGTGTGTGGTGCGCGCGCGTGCGTACGTGCGTACGTGTGTGTGTGTGTGTGTGTGTGTGTGTGTGTGTGTGTGTGTGTGTGTGTGTGTGTGTGTGTGAGTGAGTGCGTGTGTGCGCGCGCATGTGTGTGTGTGTGTGTGTGTGTGTGTGTGTGTGTGTGTGTGTGTGTGTGTGTGTGTGTGTGTGTGCACCACTCAGCCTCCAGAAGTGAGATCCCCAAATTCCGTGCCTATCTTACCATACATGTCCAGTACTCCTCACAAAGTTGAAGCCGGGAGATGAGATGAAAGGGGTCATAGCGTCGGTCACTGAAGGCCCCAGAGGGTGATGGTCACTACGGTTAGTGTCCTGTCGGTCCTCTCCATGTCCTTGGTGTGCAGATAGCATCCTTGGTCAGTCTCACGACACTGCTATTTTCGGACAGTTTTGAGTACACAGTTACTTTCGTTTGTCCACAAAAGACCTGTGACCGTGTTGGACTAAATGCACAGCAAACATAATCTGTCCCTCTACGCTGTGACCTTGGTGTGTTCAAAAACACTGTGATCATGGTCTCTGCGAATGATCTGCAACGTCGTTCAAATACACCGTGACTTTGTTCAAATACACTGTAATTTTTATTCAAATACACTGTGATCTTGGTAACTTCAAATATATTGTGACTTTGTTCAAAGACACTGAGATCTTGGTCTCTTCAAATACACTGTGATTTGTTAAAATACACTGTGATTTTGTTGAAATACACTGTGACTTTGTTCAAATACAGTGTGATCATGGTCTCTTCAAATATACTGGACAGGGAGAGAATGAAGACTGTGGAAGCCGCTGGAGATCACAGTAGGGGTTGACAGGGAGAGAATGAAGACTGTGGAGGCCGCTGGAGATCACAGTAGGGGTTGACAGGGAGGGAATGAAGACTGTGGAAACCACTGGAGATCACAGTAGGGGTTGACAAGGAGGTAGTGAAGACTTTGGAAACCACTGGAGATCACAGTAGGGGTTGACAGGGAGGGAATGAAGACTGCAAGCCGCTGGAGATCACAGTAGGGGTTGACGGGGAGGGAATGAAGACTGTGGAAGCCGCTGGAGATCCCAGTAGGGGTTGACAAGGAGGGTATGAAGACTGTGGAAGCCGCTGGAGATCACAGTAGGGGTTGACAGGGAGGGAATGGAGACTGTGGAAGCTGCTGGAGATCACAGTAGGGGTTGACAGAGAGGGTATGAAGACTGTGGAAGCCGCTGGAGATCACAGTAGGGGTTGACAGAGAGGGAATGGAGACTGTGGAAACCGCTGGAGATCACAGTAGGGGTTGACAGGGAGGGAATGAAGACTGTGGAAGCCGCTGGAGATCACAGTAGGGGTTGACAGGGAGGGAATAAAGACTGTGGAAGCCGCTGGAGATCACAGTAAAGGTTGACAGGGAGAGAAGACTGTGGAAGCCGCTGGAGATCACAGTAGGGGTTGACAAGGAGAGAATGAAGACTGTGCAAGCCGCTGGAGATCACAGTAGGGGTTGACAGGGAGGGAATGAAGACTGTGGAAGCCGCTGGAGATCACAGTAGGGGTTGACGGGGGGAGGGGGGGGGGAATCCAGACTGTGGAAGCCGCTGGAGGTCACAGTAGGGGTTGACAGGGAGGGTATGAAGACTGTGGAAGCCGCTGGAGATCACAGTAGGGGTTGACATGGAGGGTATGAAGACTGTGGAAGATTTTGGAGATTACAGTAAGGGTTGACAGGGAGGGAATGAAGACTGTGGAAGCCGCTGGAGATCACAGTAGGGGTTGACAGAGGGGGAATGAAGACTGTGGAAGCCGCTGGAGATCACAGTAGGGGTTGACAGGGAGGGAATGCAGACTGTGGAAGCCGCTGGAGATCACAGTAGGGGTTGACAAGGAGGGAATAAAGACTGTGGAAGCCGCTGGAGATCACAGTAAGGGTTGACAGGGAGAGAAGACTGTGGAAGCCGCTGGAGATCACAGTAGGGGTTGACAAGGAGAGAATGAAGACTGTGCAAGCCGCTGGAGATCACAGTAGGGGTTGACAGGGAGGGAATAAAGACTGTGCAAGCCGCTGGAAATCACAGCAGTGCGGCAACCTCTGACAAGCCAGTGACTTTATACACAGCAAGGGACTTGGGCAGTGGAAAGCCATGGCGCAAGTGAAAGGTAAGGCATACATGTTTGCATGTATGTATGGTTGTATGGTAGTATCGTTGTTTGATTGTTTGTATGGTTGTATGTATGCCTGGTTGTATGTCTGTTGGGCACGATGTGTGGATACAGAAAATGTCAATCTGAATATGTGTACACTCTCTCTCTCTCTCTCTCTCTCTCTCTCTCTCTCTCTCTCTCTCTCTCTCTCTCTCTCTCTCTCTCTCTCTCTCTCTCTCTCCCCGAATGGGCTTTACAGCCTAATAGCATTAAATTTCGTTCGTTCGTTCGTTCGTTCTCTCTCTCCCCACACAAACCATACAATATGTAGTTTTGTTTAAGACATGAAAGAAATTTGCGGGCAAATCAGATCATCGAACCTTTCCTATTTTTTTGTTCGTTTTCCTATGCGCCCCATCTCGCCCTTTTTAGAGTAATATTGGCACAGCTCTGTCTGTCTGTCTGTCTATTCCGCACGCATCGTTGTTAGATAAATATATTTCATACATTGTGACATTAATGGTGATATTTGCTTAATGTCATTTAAAAAAAGAAAATTTACAACACTGACCGACCAATCCTTTCTGTGAATGCGATTGCCGATTCCAATGCATTATACAGACTGCTGGCATTATGGGGATATGTGGTGCACTGCATGACACAGACTGCAGGCATTATGGGGATATGTGATACACTGCATGATACAGACTGCAGGCATTATGGGGATATGTGATACACTGCATGACACAGACTGCAGGCATGATGGGGATATGTGATACACTGCATTATACAGACTGCAGGCATTATGGGGATATGTGATACACTGCATGACACAGACTGCAGGCATTATGGGGATATATGATACACTGCATGACACAGACTGCAGGCATTATGGGGATATGTGATACACTGCATGACACAGACTGCAGGCATTATGGGGATATATGATACACTGCATGACACAGACTGCAGGCATTATGGGGATATGTGGTGCATTGCGCTTCTTTATTTCATTGAACTGTTTATTTTTGAGGAATTCATATGTGGCATACTGTTTATGAGACTATTCTGTCTCTGTCTCTGTCTCTGTCTGTCTGTCTGTCTGTCTGTCTGTCTGTCTCTCTCTCTCTCTCTCTCTCTCTCTCTCTCTCTCTCTCTCTCTCTCTCTCTCACAAACCATATTATATGTAGTTTTGCTTCAGACATGAAGAAGTTTCTTGCAGGCAAACAGAAAACGATGAACCGTTTCTTTTTGTTCGCTCCATATTCTCCTGCTTAGAGTAACATTGGAACAACCTGAAAATCAACTAATTTGAAAACGCGTCTGCAGTGATTCTTCTCAGCGTCCTCTCTGTCTCTCTCTGTGTCCTTCCTCCCTCCTCTCTCTCCCCCCTCTCTCTCCCTCTCTCTCGCTCTATCTTCATACAAATTTGGAAAGCCCGAACATCATCAACTATGCCTCTGCAGCCAGTGTCACAATCCATTAGTTACAAATCTGAATTCACCTTCATCCCTGATGAGGCTGCCCAGATCAGCTTGAGTATAAACAGCGTGACTACAAACCGAGACACTCTTGTGTTAATGAAAAATACATTCTGTTTCCAAACGCCCGTGTCAGGTCTCCGGGACAGGCTGAGGGATGGGGAGAGCATCATCTGTGCTGAAGGCTACATGTGGGAGCTGGAAAGGAGAGGCTTCGTCAAGAACGGAGCCTTCACACCGGAAGTGGTGCTGGATCATCCGGAACAAGTGAAGATTCTCCACGAGGAGTTCGTGCACGCCGGAAGTGACGTAGTGGAGGCGTTCACGGTATGTTGTTTGTTTCATTATGCATGACATATTAAATCGGAAAATATTGTTATCAGTTAGATTGTAGTCTTGTGGCTTCTATCCTTCTCTTTGCAGACAATATTGCTGTTGGTCTAGAATGCCAGTTAAACATTTATTACAACTCTAGAACTACGGCTAAACATCATTCTAAATATATGTAGAACCGTGATTTTCAGAAAAGGTTAATTTGAACTGGAAATGTGATTTTATCATGATGCAGAAATAAGAGTTGCTAATGGTGTTTATTTTTCAACAGAAGTTTCATTTAACATTGTCATTTAGAGCTAAAAGATCTTTTGGTTTAAATTGAGTAAGTTACATTCAATCAATAATACCCCATGTATGTTTAAACCTGGTTGATTCACGAGTGCAACCAATTGTTATGTATGGCCTTGGGGCCTTGGATCAGTCCTTCAGGTATAGAAAAAGTCAAATTGCTCCCACTGAAAAGGTAGAGTAGCGTAAGCATGAAGAAAAACAAACAAACAAACAAACAAAAAAAACAAAAACAAAAACAAACAAAAAAAAACCAAAAAAAAAAACCGCATGAGTTTGCGTGTGGAGGAGCCCTTGGGAGATTTCTTATTTGTATTAATGCTGTTGTTTGATGTATGAAATATTAGTTGAGGTTATTTCACATAGATGAACATAGATTGCAGGTCAAAGCAGACAGATCACTACTGTTACTGTATGAAGGGGGTAAACCTACCAGCTAACCAAAGTTCAAAATACTTTATGTATAAATGGACTGTGCTAAGTTTAGAAAATTAATGGTGTTGAATGTATTTAATCTTTTAGAAAGGTAACAAGACAAAGAATTATTAACAAGAGATGGCAGTACCAATGCAGCAAATGAACACAAGTTTGTACAAAAATTTAAGACAATTCATTCATCGAACCATTTATAACAGCAAGTGTCAAAAGGTCTGTAAGATATAGGTTGACCAGATTTAGATTGGGCATGTCATATTTAGCAGTACATAGCTTCAACTTCTATCATAGTCAGAGTGAATTCATTTCTGTACATCGTATATTGTACAACAGAGCAGTTGAAGATGTAGTTCATTTTGAGTTGAATTGCTTTGGTCTCTAGGATATAAGAACTGAATTGTTTTTTTGCCTAATGAGTACTATCACTAGCAAAACGTATTTAGTCTTAGACTGCTTCTGTTATTGAAAAAAATAGATTACGTAGGCCTGTGTTTATCTTTGAATAACATTTGAAAGACCCCAGAAAACAGTGGCTTTGAACATATTTTGAGTTGGCATCATATCAATTTTGTTAACATGACAATGAATTGGAATGATCTGTTTTCCCCTTAACATAGATTAGTTAGTTCATTATGATTGCACATTACATCTTTCACTGTGCTCAGTGTTTGTGTTGACGACAATAATTGGTGACATTTAATACTCATTGTTGCGCACGTTTAAATGGGGCAACGGCCTTTCTCTGAGTAAAAAAAAAAAAAAAAAAAAAAAATCAGTTCATTTGTCTGTGTTACCGCCCGTTCTTTTATCCATCACATACAGCATTCCACTTACCTCCTCCTGAAAACCTCGCTCCCATCATCCATTCTCCCATCCATCTCCACTTTCACCACACCACCCCCATCCTTCTCTGAACATTCACCACCTTCACACACACACACACACACACACACACACACACACACACACACACACACACACACACACACACATACACGTATACACAAACACACAGACACGCACACACACACACACACACACACACGCACGCATGCACGCACACACGCACGCACGCACGCACACACACACGCACGCACGCACGCACACACACACATAACACACACACACACACACACACACCACACACACACACACTACAGACACACGCAGAGACACACACCCACACACCCATGCAGACACACACACACACACACACACACACACACACACACACACACACACACACACACACACACGTACATTGTGTGTATATATTGCTTTGTCAGACTGTTCTTTCTTTCTAAAGAATTTCTGCTACGTGCATCAGTCAGCATGGACAATGTCCCAGCTTTGCCTATCACTCCCTGCCTCCCCGCCTCCACCCATCCGTCGCCTGTCAAATTCAAAAGGGGATGTTTCAGAAAGTCGTGTGAAATGTCGTCACTTCATATTCATCTGCAGGATGTTGACTTCAACATGTCCCTCGCCCTCCCTTATCCCTTTTCTGTTTATTCCCTTCCTCACCCCTCCATTTCACGCACACTCCCGTTGACCTTCTCCGTGCTCTATTTCACAGGGCTTATTAGCACCTGTTAAGCCATCCAGCGCGTGAGGCCCGTTCTTAACACACGGAAAGGCGTGAAAGAAAACCCAGCATGCTGTAACGTCACTGACTGAAAGACTTGAAGGCGTGTAGTATGGCCGAAGAAGTGATAATGGGCCCGTTGGTTCAATGCCGCGTCGGGGCGTGCTGTCAACAAGGACACCTAGCTAAGATTGTATATACATGCCAACCAGCCGAGCCAGGCGTGTACGTACCTGTCAACCAGTCGAGCCACGCTTGTATGAACCTGTCAACCAGCCAAGCTAGGCTTGTACGTACCTGCCAAGCAGCTGAGCTAGGCTTGTACGTACCTTTTCAGCCAGCCCAACTAGGCGTGTACGTACCTGTCAACCATCCAAGCTAGGTTTTTACGTATCTGTTAACTAGCCAAGTTAGGGTTGTATATACCTGTCAACCAGCCAAGCTAGGCTTGAACGTACCTGTCAACCATCCGAGCTAGGTTTTTACGAACCTGTCAACCAGGTGAGCTAGACTTTTACGTACCTGTCAACAATCCAAGCTAGGCCTGTACGAACCTGTCAAGCAGGTGAGGTAGGCTTTTACGTACCTGTCAACCATCTGAGCTAGGCTTTTACGTACCTGTCAACCATCCGAGCTAGGTTTTTACGAACCTGTCAACCAGGTGAGCTAGGCTTGTACGAACCTGTCAACAATCTAAGCTAGGCCTGTACGAACCTGTCAAGCAGGTGAGGTAGGCTTTTACGTACCTGTCAACCATCCGAGCTAGGCTTTTACGTACCTGTCAACCAGGTGAGCTAGACTTGTTCCTACCTGTCAACCAGGTAAACTAGGCTTGTACATACCGATCATCCAGGTGACCCAGGCTTTACGTACCTGTCAACCAGCCGAGTTAGGCTTGTACGTTTCCTGTCAACCAGCTGCCAGGGGCCCAGAAAAAGGTTTTAGCTAAGTTTGGCTCTGCTTGTCTAGCCATAGACAATTGATATGGTTCAATTGACGACAGCTGTGATTTTTATGATCGTCATGGTAACAAAGGACATTTTGTGCTATACAGCTGTGGATTTAAGGTCCTCATGGTAACGGAGGATATAGACGACAGTTATGGTACCAAGGCTGCCATGGTAACTAAGGACATTGTGTACTAATAGAAGACAGCCGTGGTTCAAAGGTCATCGTGGTAACAGAGCACATTGCATGTGCTAGACCACAGCTGTGATTTTATGATCGTCATGGTAACATAGGATATTGTGTGCAACGGACAATAGCTGTGGTTTTTAATATGTCTGTGATATCAGAATATATTGTGTGCTATAGATGACAGCTGTGGTTTCAATGTTGCTATGGTGTCAGGAGATATTGTGTGCTACAGATCACCACTGTGGTTTTAATGTTGCTATGGTATCAGAAGATATTGTGTACTATAGACGACAGCTGTGGTTTTAATGTTGCTGTGGTATCAGGAGATATGTGTGCTATAGACGACAGCTGTGGTTTTAATGTTGCTATGGTATCAGGAGATATTGTGTGCTATAGACGACAGCTGTGATTTTAATGATAGCTGTGGTTTTAATGTTGCTGTGGTATCAGGAGATATTGTGTGCTATAGACGACAGCTGTGGTCCTGAAGTCGTCATGGTAACAGAAGACATGTTGGTAGACGACAGTTCTTGTTTTGAGGTCGTCATGGCTTGTCTCACAGATAGCTTTACACAACAAAATCGCGAAGCTCCTTTGTCTTTAATTGGCCGGTTTGTCTCACATATAGCTTAAAACATCATCTCTAAGCTCCCCTGGCTACACTCGCTCGAAGAACTACAAATGAGAAGCAAACACAGAAAAGAACATAATGATGCACACTTTTCACTATTATGTTCCCAGCTGTCCCCCCCCCCCCCCCCCCCGCCTGCTGTCACCTCCTCCTTTTTTATTTTGGAGTCGACCTCCCCCAATCCCAAGGCTTTCATACAGTACCAAGGGGATGAATGGCTGTTGGGTTAAACAGTCTCGAACTGTATGCAGTCTGGCCCTTGGGCGACACCAGGCTGACGGACTTCATATGTGCAGGCATTCCTGACATGTATGGACATCTATTGCCCTTCCCTGATACGAGGCTCTGTCAGGACGACGGCTTATGACCCCTCAACACCGAGAATACCTTCTTATGGGTTCTCAAAATGCTTTGTCTCACTTGCACCTTGGGGATCTTCGGGTGCAGGATTTGGGACTTAAAACTGGATCCCCTCAAAACAATAGTCGGCGTAGCAAAAGACGTGGGAGAAGAAGAATGGTAGATGGGAATATAACAAAAGCTGAAAGACTATCCAAGAAATATTTCAGGATTTGTACTTGGAACTGCTGCAGTGCCAGAAAGAGGATCTCAACAATTGAAAAACTAGCATGTGACTTTGAAGTTCTGTGTCTACAAGAAACTAGAAGTGCCGCCCACAGACCATTACAATTGGATGACTTCATAATATTTCAAAAGCATGATGGACGAGGACCAGCTATGATAATAAAAAAAACAACAACTTGAAAAACAAACTGTCCAGGATAGACTTGGAAAAATGGTGTAACAGCACACGTGAGCTAATGGGTGTGATGCTAGAAAGACCGGATGGTAATCAGAAAAGCCTTGTACTCATCAATGCGTACATACATCCAGGTATCCACGCATCAAAAACGGATTGGACCTTTCTGGAGGAAATAGAACATGAATTTGGAGACTGTGTTATACTATGTAGAGATCTGAATGCTCGCTCAAAATTGTGGGATCAACATGGTACCAATCCTCAAGGAATTGCACTGGAAACGATGTTGGATGAAGTACTTCTTGGTGTACTGACATCATCATCCCCAATCTTTGTTGTTAATTCATTTATCCATCAGCTTCAAATCATGCGTAGTGTTGTCTCAAAACTTAGCAGATGTGGTGTAGCGTATATGGACTGTTCCGCACGCAGTGACGCCTCCTTGATGAAACTGAAGCTGAACTGAAACTCATCCCCAGCACATACAGGGAGGCAAGGTGACACTGACAGTGTCATTGACTTTGCACTCATTGGATCAAAATTCACAGGAGGCATGAGTGCGGAAGTACTTCTTCATCATGGAAGTGACCATTTCCCTGTTGTGTTCAGTTTACAGAAACTATCAAAAGTTACACAAATGAAGCAAAAGGACCCTTTTCAATACAACAACAATGAAGGGAATATCATAGGAACGTTAAGGAGTAGAAGATGCAAAAGAAACAATGCTACAACCAAACAAATCGTTCAACCCCTTTGGTGGAATATAGACACAGAAACAGCCCGGAAAGAGAAACGCAAGGCTGTAAGAATTTGGCAGAGAGAAAGAAGAAAACCTTGCCCTGATCTAGGTATTAAAACAGATATGAATCAGAAAACTGAACAATTCGAAAGAGTAGCTGAAGAAGCAAAAGAAACCAAGTGGCAACAATTTTGTCTGTCACTTAATTGTGACACAACACTGACTCAGTTCTGACATTTTTATAGTCGTATAGAAGGAAAACACAAAACAAACGCAACCCCAGATATCTTAGACGCTGATGGGATCACACACTTAAGACAAATTTGGAGAAAGGGTCGGCTGTACTTGAACGCTTCGTACAACAGAGTGATCAAAGAAATCTGGAGGAAAAGAAGAAATATTTGACCAAGTTAAACCAACACCTAGCTCAGACTGGCATTGATGATGAAATCACAGAATCTTAACTGGATGACGCAATAGCTAGATGCACTAAGGATAGTGCTCCAGGTCCAGACAAAGTACGGTATGCAGATACCAAACAGCTCTTGGAAGAGAAGAGAGCCCAACTCTTCAGTCTCTACCAGGAGAATTTCGATAAAGGCTATGTCCCAGAAGACTGGACACACAGCTACCCGAAAGCTTTACCCAAACCAGGAAAAGATCATCATCAGCTAAATGGCTACCGCATTCTCACTATGCAGTATATAGTAGGAAAGCTTATGGAACGAATCAAAGCAAGAAAACTCGCAAGAGATCTTGAAAGTCGACAAATCCTCCCATCAAATCAAGGAGGCTACAGAACAGGCAAAAAGTACATGGGAAAATGCGGCCGCTTTTGCCTATGAAGTGTACGAAGGATTCCAAAGAAAGGAAGAAACATTAGCTGTTGCAATAGATCTGGAAGACGCATACAACAATGTACAGTTCTTGCTTCTCATGGAACTACTCCTTGACTATGGAGTCAGCAAGACACTTACACAATGGATGGTAGCGGCATTTCGGGAGCGAACCGTCATCCTACGATTTAGAGAATGGACATCTGAGCCTCATAAACTTTCTATGGGATTACCTCAGGGTTCTCTTCTTTCCCCCGTTTTGTACAGTGTTTACACCAAAGACCTTGCAGACCTCAACAGAAACGGAATTGCTCGAGTGTTAGTATTAGTAGATGACGGCCTGATCTACAAAACATCAAAGAATACTCAAGAAAGAACGAAAGCAGTTCAGCAACAGTTGAACAACATTGCCCAGTGGTGTCAAGAAACTGGATCGTCCATCAACCCTACAAAAGCCCAGACATTAGTCTGCATTCTCAACAACAAGACATAAGGACAAGTAACCTCACCAGTTTACTTCAATGGAATACCAATTGAATCAACTAACAACCTACGCTATTTGAGTGTAGGCTTTGACAGAATGCTAACCTTTAGAAAGTATGTTGAGAATAATTTTCTTTAAATGCAAAAAAGGCCTATCTGCCATGAAAGCAATGGCAGCTAAAGGCAATGAACAGCGCCATCTCTACCGACTGTATTACGTACTTGTACTCAGTGTGATAGATAATGGATTAGGGCTTACAACACTGTCCAACAGCAACCTTCTCAAATTAGAAAGAATTTAAAATGAAGCAATGAGATTGATCCTGGGAACCACGAAGACACACCAGTTGAAACTATGTGA
>CM065724.1:4610096-4615096 GCA_033310375.1 Conus canariensis
TAACCACTCTTCATACACTGTAGAGGCCTGTCACAGTAACGTTTATCTGGCACTGTTGTGTCCTATGTTAACCACTCTTCATACACTGTAAAGGCCTGTCACATGTACGTTTAGCCGGCACTGTTGTGTCCTATGTTAACCACTCTTCATACACTGTAAAGGCCTGTCACATGTACGTTTAGCCGGCACTGCTCTGTCCTATGTTAACCACTCTTCATACACTGTAAAGGCCTGTCACATGTACGTTTAGCCGGCACTGCTCTGTCCTATGTTAACCACTCTTCATACACTGTAAAGGCCTGTCACATGTACGTTTAGCCGGCACTGCTCTGTCCTATGTTAATCACTCTTCATACACTGTAAAGGCCTGTCACATGTACGTTTAGCCGGCACTGTTGTGTCCTATGTTAACCACTCTTCATACACTGTAAAGGCCTGTCACATGTACGTTTAGCCGGCACTGTTGTGTCCTATGTTAACCACTCTTCACACACTGTAAAGGCCTGTCACATGTACGTTTAGCCGGCACTGTTGTGTCCTATGTTAACCACTCTTCATACACTGTAAAGGCCTGTCACATGTACGTTTAGCCGGCACTGTTGTGTCCTATGTTAACCACTCTTCATACACTGTAAAGGCCTGTCACATGTACGTTTAGCCGGCACTGCTCTGTCCTATGTTAACCACTCTTCATACACTGTAAAGGCCTGTCACATGTACGTTTAGCCGGCACTGTTGTGTCCTATGTTAACCACTCTTCATACACTGTAAAGGCCTGTCACATGTACGTTTAGCCGGCACTGCTCTGTCCTATGTTAACCACTCTTCATACACTGTAAAGGCCTGTCACATGTACGTTTAGCCGGCACTGCTCTGTCCTATGTTAACCACTCTTCATACACTGTAAAGGCCTGTCACATGTACGTTTAGCCGGCACTGCTCTGTCCTATGTTAACCACTCTTCATACACTGTAAAGGCCTGTCACATGTACGTTTAGCCGGCACTGTTGTGTCCTATGTTAACCACTCTTCATACACTGTAAAGGCCTGTCACATGTACGTTTAGCCGGCACTGTTGTGTCCTATGTTAACCACTCTTCATACACTGTAAAGGCCTGTCACATGTACGTTTAGCCGGCACTGTTGTGTCCTATGTTAACCACTCTTCATACACTGTAAAGGCCTGTCACATGTACGTTTAGCCGGCACTGCTCTGTCCTATGTTAACCACTCTTCATACACTGTAAAGGCCTGTCACATGTACGTTTAGCCGGCACTGTTGTGTCCTATGTTAACCACTCTTCATACACTGTAAAGGCCTGTCACATGTACGTTTAGCCGGCACTGTTGTGTCCTATGTTAACCACTCTTCATACACTGTAAAGGCCTGTCACATGTACGTTTAGCCGGCACTGCTCTGTCCTATGTTAACCACTCTTCATACACTGTAAAGGCCTGTCACATGTACGTTTAGCCGGCACTGTTGTGTCCTATGTTAACCACTCTTCATACACTGTAAAGCCCTGTCACATGTACGTTTAGCCGGCACTGTTGTGTCCTATGTTAACCACTCTTCATACACTGTACTACTTCCCTCGACCTTAGGCTACATTCAACTGTATTCTGCTACTTTTCAGGGCACTGCATTATACTACTACTACTACTACTACTACTACTACTACTACTACTACTACTACTACTACTACTACTACTCTCTCTCGCTTCAACACCTATTATTCATTTAAGTCTCTTTTACAATCAGAACCCTATCTAACCTATTTAATGGTTAACACATTTAAAATGCATTTCACGAGATTTCATATTGGCTTAAACGACCTGAATATAGCGGATACAAAGAAAATATCAAAGCATGTCCTTTTTGTAACCAACTTGAGAATGAACTCCACGTTCTATTAGGATGCAATGCTTATATGCCTTTCAGAGAAAAAAACATACTGAAGCGCAGACAATTTCAGAACTCTATTGAACTAAAACAATTACTTGCAAACGAAAATGTGCATATTACAAGAGATATTGCTATGTATATTTATTATGCATTGAAAAAAATAGAACTCGTATCCCACACAGTATGAATAATTTTCACCCTCATAAATTAGCATTATTAGTACATCGAAAAATATACTTTTGTTGTCATTTCTCTTTTTTGTCCTTATGTGTGCACTGCACCTGACATTGTTAAGGCCGGAGGCCTGAAACATTAAAATTGTGTTCAATTGTTCAGTTGTTCAATTGTTCTCTCTCTTTCTCTGTTTCTGTCTCTGTCTCTGTTTCTGTCTCTGTCTCTGTCTCTCTCTGTCTCTCTCTGTCTGTCTGTCTCTCTCTCTCTCTCTCTCTCTCTCTCTCTCTCTCTCTCTCTGTGTCAAACCTGATTTATTAGTAAATTTTGAAAAGGACTATCCTAAAAGAGCTCAACACCTTACCTCTCTCCAGCCTGTTAGGGATTATACAAGTGAAATATTTGAAAAGTGTAACATTTATATTGAAAGTATTTCAGATGTGCCAATAGTTTCAAGCATACCTCATTGGGAGCATATCCAAGCTGAATTCGATATAGATTACACTGACATGAAGAAGGTTGATAACATTAATAGTCTGTCATGTGAAGCAAAAGAACACCTTGAAACCGTGTATCCATATAATCTGAAGTTTTTTTTACAGATGGCTTGATTTTAGACTCATATGCACGGTCCGGTTTTGTGATTCCATTGCTGGAGTTTCGTAGATCCTTTTCTCTAGGGAAAGGGTTCTCCATATTTACGGCAGAACTGTATGCTTTTCTTATGGAGTTGATTTTTATGCGTGACAATGACACTGCTGTCTATAATCTACTTTTTTGCGTTGATTCCAAGTCAGTTCTATATAGCTTGCAAAACTGGGAATCAAAAATAAGAAAAGACTTACTTTTTGAAATACGACATTACAAACATGTTATTAAGTTGAAAGGAATTGGGGTATATTTTTGCTAGATTCCAGCGAGTTTTAGTTCTGTTAGGCTTGTCCCTAGAACTGAAGCAGCGAGTTCTAGATCTGTTCGGCTTGCCCCTAGAATTGAGGAGGCGAGTTGTGTCCCTTTCAGGCTTGCCCCTAGAATTGAGGAAGCGAGTGTGGCCCTTGCAGGCTTGCCCCAAGAATTGAAGAAGCGAATTTTAGCTCAGTTAGGCTTGCCCTGAAATTAAGAAAGCAAGTTGTGGCCCTTTCAGTCTTGCCCCAAGAATTGAAGAAGCGAGTTGTGACCCTTGCAGGCTTGCCCCTAGAATTGAGGAAGCAAGTTTTAGCTCAGTTAGCTTGCCCTTTAATGGGAACGAGTTTGGCCCTTTCAGCTGCCCCTAGAATTGAGGAAACGAGTTGTAGCCCTTTCAGGCTTGCCCCTAGAATTGAGGAGGCGAGTTGTAGCCCTTTCAGGCTTGCCCCTAGAATTGAGGAGGCGAGTTGTGGCCCTTTCAGGCTTGCCCTAGAATTGAGGAAACGAGTTGTGGCCCTTTCAGCTTGCCCCTAGAATTGAGGAAACGAGTTGTGTCCCTTGCAGGCTTGCCCCTAGAATTGAGGAAGCAAGTTTTAGCTCAGTTAGGCTTGCCCCTAGAATTGAGGAAACGAGTTGTGGCCCTTTCAGGCTTGCCCCTAGAATTGAGGAAACGAGTTGTAGCCCTTTCAGGCTTGCCCCTAGAATTGAGGAGGCGAGTTGTAGCCCTTTCAGGCTTGCTCCTAGAATTGAGGAAACGAGTTGTGTCCCTTTCAGGCTTGCCCCTAGAATTAAGGAAACGAGTTGTGTCCCTTTCAGGCTTGCCTACCGTCATCACTCTGTCCGCCTACATGCCGGACATGACGTCAGATGACGTGCCCATTCCCGAGGCGTTACGTCAGCTGGAGCAGCTGGGGGCGGACGTGGTGGGTCTGAACTGTGGACGTGGTCCTGCCACCATGATGCCTCTGCTTCGTCAGTGTCGTCAGGTCTGCAAGGTGGGTGATGATGATGATGAGATGATGATGGATGATGATGATGATGATGATGATGGACGTGGTCTTGCCACCATGATGCCTACGCTTCGTGTGTCATTCAGGTCTGCAAGGTGGGTGAGGATGATGATGATGATAGATGATGATGATGATGATATGATGATGATGAGATGACGAATGATGATGATGATGATGATGATGTGATGATGATGATGACGATGATGATGATGTGATGATGATGATGATGATGATGATGATGATGATGATGATGGTGATGATGGTGATGACGATGATGATGATGGTGACGATGATGATCATGGTGACGATGATGATGACGATGCGTGCTGCTGCTGCTGCTGCTGCTGCTGCTGCTGCTGCAGCAGCTGCTGCTGCTGACTGTGATTATAATGACGATGATGATGATGGTGATGATGATGATGATGATGGTGATGATGATGATGATAATGGCGATGATGATGATGGCGATGATGATGATGATGATGGTGGTGGTGATGATGATGATGATGATGATAATGATGGTGATGATGATGATGATGATGATGATGATGATGATGATGATGATGATGGTGATGGTGATGATGATGGTGATGATGGTGGTGATGATAGATGATGATGATGATGATGATGATGATGATGATGATGATGATGATGATGATGAGATTGTGAAGCCGACAACGATGACAACGAAGGATGGAAGCAACGACGACACGACAACGATGATGATGACGGTGATGATGATGAGGAGGTGGAGGAAGAGGAGGAAGGGGAGGAGGCGGAAGAAAAAGATAGGCGAAGCCATGTATGCTGCATCAATGTCGTAAGCTGCGCAAGGTGACAACGATGATAGTGATAATGATGACGATGTTGATGATGCTAGCGGTCCAAATGCCATTCAATCTCTGTTTGTCAGTGTTGCCAGCTAAGCGAGGTCTGATACGTCTCTCAGTGTCTTGCTTCCCCTCCCCTTCCTCTCCCCCCCCCTCTTTTCCCTTCCTGTCTCTTTC
>CM065724.1:4617596-4635096 GCA_033310375.1 Conus canariensis
AGCACCATAGCACAAACCATACATCACCTTTCCAATTCATTGTCTCTAAATCGGTGATGAGCAAAGTCTGACTCATGGAGTCTTAGTTCTGTAAAGGCACTTTATATATTATTATTATTATGAACATTTATGACGCCTAATCAATTGAATGCCCTAGGCGTTTACAATATCACAACAGACATCAAATCACACAATATATAACAATCATACATGAGAAAAAGGCATCAAAATCCAAAGCAAGGACACAAACTCACAAGCATGCATACACGCAAACACACACTCACACAGACACGAACGCACACAAAGCAGACACTCGCATCACACATTGCAAACGTCGGGTCACAGGGAAGACGAAGTTACCTAGGAAACAGATGAGTTTTGAGAAGGCGCTTGAATGTGGGCAGTGAGGGTGAGTATCTGAGAGAGCGAGGCAATTGATTCCAGGTAGTTGGAGCTTGATAGGCAAAGGAACGTTGACCAAAGGTTTTAGTGCGAACAGTGGGGATACTGTACATACGAGTGTCACATGAGGAACGTAAAGCTCGAGATGGGGTGTAAAGATGTAACAGGTGGGTGAGATACTCAGGACAGGAAGACTCGATAGATTTGAAGCAGAGAGAGGCAATCTTGTAGGATATTCTTAGCTGAACAGGGAGCCAGTGGAGAGAGCGGAGCAATGGGGTAACATGGTTATATTTAGAAGTGCGGAAGATGAGACGGGCAGCATGATTCTGAACTCTTTGAAGTTTGTTGATGAGATGAGAGGGAGAGCCAGACAAAAGAGCGTTACAGTAATCCAGGCGGGATAGAACAAATGCGCAGACAAGAGCTTTTGTTGTGTTTTCTGAGAGAAGATGGCGAATAGAAGCAATTCGGCGGAGTTCAAGAAAGCAAGTGCGACAGACATTGCTGACATGCTGTTGGAAGGACAGGGTTTGATCAAGAGTTACACCGAGGTTGCGGGCAGAATGAGAGAGAGTGATAGGTGAGTCAACAAGTTTGATGGAAGTCGGAACAGAAGGGTGGTTTTGAAGTTTTGGTGGGGTGATCAGGATCAGTTCAGACTTATCTTCATTTAGTTTTAGTTTGTTTCGGGTCATCCAGTCCTTAAGGTTGGCTACACAAGACTGGGTGTTTTGGATCATGAGAGGAAGTTCAGAGAGAGGCCCAGAGACATACAGCTGATTGTCATCAGAGAAGGAATGATGCTGAAGTAGGTGTTCTTGGACGATAGAAGAGACAGGATAAGAGTAGAGAATGAAGAGTAGAGGGCCCAAGACAGATCCTTGTGGCACGCCGTAGGTCAGACAAGAGGGATTAGAAGAAAGGCCGTTGACAGAAACTACTTGTTGACGATCAGTGATGTAGGAATGAAACCAACTCAAGACTGTGTCATCAAGCCCAAAAGAGTGATGTAGGCGGGAAATGAGGATAGAGTGGTCAATAGTGTCAAAGGCAGCAGATAGGTCCAAGAGAGTCAAAAGTGATACATTGTTACAGTCAAGGGCAGTCAGAATGTCGTTACAGATTTTGAGAAGAGCAGTCTCAGTACTATGTCCAGAGCGGTAAGCAGACTGAAGGGGATAGACAAGGCTGTTGGAATGAAGGTGGTCTAACAGTTGGTCAAGAACAACTTTCTCTAAAATTTTTGAAAGAAACGGAAGATTTGACACAGGTCTGTAGTTTTTCAAATTGTCAGGGTCAAGAGTAGTCTTTTTCAAAAGAGGTCTTACAATTGCAGATTTGAAAGAAGAAGGAAAGAAGCCAGTTGAGAGGGAGTGGTTGATGATGATGGTAATATGAGGGAGTAGAGTGTCAAGGCAATGGGTGAGGAAAGAAGCTGGTAGTGGGTCAAGTTCACAGGTTTTAATGCCAGATTTCATGATGATTTTCTTTACAAAGACCTCAGAAACAGGATGGAAGGAAGTGAGGAAAGTTCCCGAGAAAGGGGGATCGGGAAATGGTGCATGAGTATTAGTCAGGGAGTCCAGTGAAAGCCTAAGATTAGTGATCTTGTTGACAAAGTAGTCAGAGAAAACCTGTGGAAGGTCAGAAGGTGGGAGATTGGAAGGAAGAGGAGAGGAGTCAGTTTTACCAAGAAGAGTGTTAGTAATGTTATACAGCTGTTTGGATGTGGAGCATGCAAGAATTTTGGCATTGTAATAGGCAGATTTTGTAGCGTGAACAAGGCTGTTAACAATTTTGTTGGCAGTTTGGAAAATTTGCTTGTGAACTGTCAGACTGGACTTGAGCCACTGTCTCTCGGCTCTGCGTCTTTCACGCTTGGCTTCTTGCAGCTGAGGCGCAACGGAGGAGAACCAAGGTGATGGTGGCCTCTTGGAGACAAGACGGCCACAGGCAGGAGCGTACTGGTCCAGGAGCCGAAGGAGAAGGGAGTTGAGGTCATCTGGAGTGGTCGGCGGTGAAGTAGACAGGTGAGAATGGAGGACAGCGTTGAAGAGAGTCATGTCGACTGCGGAGAGGTTTCTGGCTTGAACGTACGTTTTGCGAGGTGGAGGGCGGAAAAGGTGGAGATCAGCTACGAGGCAGACATGGTCAGACGGGAGGGTGTGGTCGATAGTGACAGAACTCACCACAGCCTGGTCAACCCTGTGGATCATATTATCTATCTATCTATCTATCTATCTATCTATCTATCTATCTATCTATATATATATATATATATATATAATATATATATATATATATATATATATACGAGTCCGATCCAGCGGACGAAAGGCCTAGGAGCAGGCAATACAAATAGATCTGCCTTCAGAAGGGATCACGATGGTTCCCTCAGGCAGCTAGTGATGGGTTTCTCATATTTATAATATATTTCCCCCATTTTCTTCATCTTCATTTTTTGTTTCCCTCTAAAAGTTCAAATCTTTGCGAAGTCATTATTATAATGACCGAAGAATTGTTAGCCTGCACTTGTTTTCCCCCGCTACTTAATTGTTCAGCATTATATATATATATATATAATATATAATATATAATATATATATATATATCCAATACGTTTTCTGTACGTGCTAAACACAAACTTATCTTTTTAAATGCCTTACATTCAACCAACTTGTTACTGGTGCAGACTTGATCATGCTAGTCTTGCCATCTGTAGTCAGTTATTTGTTCAAAACATTTGATACAAATTAATATTTTCGACACTTCGCTCTCGTCCCAAAATAAAACTATGGGAAAACAAACATTTTCGACCATTTGTAGCCCAGGTCTTCTAGTAGATTACGAACATCTAATAATTCTTATACGGACACTTCCATTTTCCCATCTTTTTCAGTTCTAGCCACTAAGTGACACGTTTTTAACGCTCGAATTTGAATATTTAAGACATTTCCCCAGTTCAAACGTCACCCAGATCATTACAAATCTGACTGTCAACGTTCAGAGTACTGTTCATGGTAAATAAGTGTTTACAATGATATCATCCATTTCAAATACCCATATGTCAGTGCAACATTGTAACACGGATTGAGCATGAGAAACAAATAACTTTTCAATTATTTTAAACGAGATGCAACGAAGCTTTAGCATAACCTGAAAAGTTATCAATTGTTTTGCTCTGCCCAGAACATCTTGACATGCAAACGTAAAATTCAGTCTGGTTGAGAAGAATATGCCTAGATAATTGGATACTTTCACCACTTTTACTTTTCATTTACACATGTCTGTTGTCAGTGTCTACCTGAAGATCTACACTTGCGAAAAATAAAAGTATTTGTTTTCTCCATATTTACTTTTAGAGTTGGAGTGTCATTGCACATGCATAACTGTTTTTCTACACAAGAGCTGGTACAGATAACAAGACAAAATCAGCCAAGAATTCTATCAACTAAAAAGATATATGTTGTTTTCGATTTTCAATAATTTTCAAATAAGTTTACGGCAAAGAATGAAAATAGAATGGGGCTGCACACACCACCTTGTTTCAATCCACTTGCACAATTCACAAAATCTGATAATTTTGCCCCATCTCTTATTCCAGCTTTAGATTCTTAACACATACTCTTAATGTGTCCATAGTAGATGATCTGCCATTGACTCCATTCTTCAAGAACACAGGCCATGACAACTTTCTACAAATAGAGCCATTTTTTTTTCAGAATTCACGAAATGAAAAACAAAAACAAAAACATATAGCTTTTAGTTATTAGCAAATTGTTTTTGAACGGCAGCCAGCTTTGTAAGTATGTAAATCTTTTGCTCAATAAGCTCTCTTAAAACAGTTTGATGTATGCCAATAATACATTTAAATGTACCTATTCCTGTAATTCTATATTTATTACCGAGCGATATAACTGAGAGACAATTACAATGACAATGACAATGGTTCTTTATTTCCTAATGGTAAAAGTGTTTGTGTAGTTAGTTATTTTTCATACTTGCACACACACACACACACACACACACACACACACACACACACACACACACACACACACACACACACACACATACACCGCAGTACAGAGAAGAGAGAGAGAGAGAGAGAGAGAGAGAGAGAGAGAGAGAGAGAGAGACATTCCTTTTGTAAAATATTAACATACAACAAGCTGCTAAGGATGATATTTAGACAACTACAATGCATCAATTCTATCGACATTTTTTTCTTTTACATTTTCATGATGTGGTTACAAAGCAAGACGAGGACGAACAGTACTACAATCGGTTATCAGTTAGCCACAATGAATTCCTAGCATCAATGATCATAACACTTATTTATCATGATGTGTGTGTGTGTGTGTGTGTGTGTGTGTGTGTGTGTGTGTGTGTGTGTGTGTGTGTGTGTGTGTGTGTGTGTGTGTGTGTGCATGTGCGTGTGCGTGTGCATGTGTGTGTACATGTGTGTGTGTGTGTGTGTGTGTGTGTGTGTGTGTGTGTGTGTGTGTGTGTGTGTGTGTGATACCATCATGATCTTCCCCCCTCCCCCATCTTTTTTTTTTTCTTTATTGAACTGTTCATACACTACCCAAGACTAGAATTATTAACTAAGTGACAATACATCGATACGCATCCGTATATACGAAGAGAGAGAGAGAGAGAGAGAGAGAGAGAGAGAGAGAGAGAGAGAGAGAGAGAGAGAGAGAGAAAATCATATTTCCATTTTACGTATATTATATGATAAAGATTACTTTGGAATTTGAATAAAGAGCAACAATACATCAATATAATCAATAGTAAATAGGACATTTATTTATTATCATGTAGTTACAGTGCTTCAAGAAATCAAAAGTATTAGGACGTCAGTCAATTCGTAACAATGCACCAATAAAATCAGTGACCACAGCATTTATTCATCATGATATAATTACAATCAGTAATAAAACCAGTGGTAACCATATCTCTTATTAATCATTATCTGGTTTTAAAAAAATCAGTAGAAAGAAAGCGGCGTATCAGTTAATATGCAGTAAAACAAAGGGTGTGCCCTGGTATATGTATTTTGTCCCTAATAGTAATGGTCTGCTGTGAAATGTGTAATTAGTTTTTCCTTGAAGGATTCTTCATTTTGGGTGCATCGGAAATGTAGTGGAAGTGAATTCCAAACCACACTATCAGAGTAAGATAAGCTTGATTTAAGCAGATCTATTCTAGGTGTGGGAATTTGGAATTTGGTTGAATCCCTTTATATTAAATTTAGACTGAAGAGTTTGTGGTGCTAAACCCGACGCAATTTTTTGCATTAGCATTTTGTTGATAGCAAACATTTCTTTTAGCGGAAGAGCTCGTGCCTTATTATAATCCCCTTCACTAGACGATTTTAATTGAACTGCTTTATGTGCTCTTTTGTAAACACTCGTAAGAGGTTTCATGGCATTAGCACTAGCAGAATCAAATAGTGTTGAACAATTATTGATTGAAGAGAGAATATGTGCGTGTAGGAATAATTTCCTGGCATGAAGGTTGAAGAAATGCTTAATCCTGCTCAGCTGATATGTTTGTCTGAATATTGATTTACGTGAACTGTGAAGGTGATAAGACCAAGAAAGATTGTTATCAATATATACGCCTAAAACTCGATGGCTATCCACCACTTCAGTTTCCTGATTATTGACAAAAACAGATGGAGGCTGCGTGGTTATGTTTTGTCTTTTTTGCCTTGTTGTTATCAGCATTGGTTTTGTTTTATTAGGATTCAGTGACATGTGATTTACATTACACCAATTACTTAAGATGTCAGCATTCTTCTGTAATGAAGTGAAAACAGCTTCTAAGCTGGAGCTACTTGTATGGACAGTGGTATCATCACAAAAGAGTTCACATGAATCCTCAATATAAAGAGGGAGATAATTTATTTAAACTGAGAACAGCAACGAGCCTAATACAGAACCCTGGGGTACGCATGTTGGATAGAAGCTTCTCTGATGAATTGTTGTTGACACAAACGATTTTTTGACGGTCTTCCAGGAATGATGTGATTAGTTGGAAGATATTTCCTGTAATACCACATGATAAAAGCTTCCTGCATAACAATGTGTGGTCAATTACATCAAAAGCCTTTGCAAAATCAACAAACAGTGCGCCACAATATTCATTTTCAATAATACTGGCTAGCCATTGATCTACTAGGTTTGTAAGTGCTGTATGACAAGAATGATTCTTCCTGAATCCCGATTGATTTTTATTTAATAGGTTGGAGGAGTCAAAATGGTAGCAAAGATGTTTATCTCTATGTTTTTCCAAGGGCTTGGACAGAACTGACAAAATGGATATACGTCTGTAGCTCGATGGCTCAGATTTGTCTCTAGATTTGAAAATGGGTATTACTTTTCCAACTTTGAACTGAGCGGGGAAGTGACATTTATCAATGCATAAATTGTAAATGTAGGTAAGAGTTTCACATATAACAGTTGCTGATAGTTTCAGAATTTTTCCATTAATCCCGTCAAGTCCGCGACTTCCTGTCTGCTTTAATTGGCATAAAGCTTGGTAAACATCTCCAACTGTCTACCTGTCATAAATGGAACTGGTCGAGCTGAACGAATGTTCTTAGCATTGCAGAAGTTCTTCAATATTTCTAGTTCATTTGATTCAGTATCCTTTTCTTTGACAATGAATTCCGCAACTGTTGTAAAGTGTTTGTTGAGTTCATTTGGTGTTATGCTGGTTATGGGACTTATCCTTGACTGTGAAGTTTTATTCGAAAGCTCATTTATTGCTTTCCATATAGACTTCAAATTCTGTTTGTTGGCTACAAGTTCAAGAAAAAAAATTCAGTTTTGCTGTTCGTTTTGAGTGAATTGACTTTATAACGTTGCCTTTTAAATCCATCCGACTTCCCTTCTGCTTCAAGCAGATCGCCGCGTAAGAAACAAGCAGCTTGCATTTCATCAGTCATCCACTTTGGTTGTGCACTATGTGTAACCCTACACGTTTTGAATGGCGCATGCTTGTCATAAACAGAATTAAACGTGTGTAGCCAGAACTCTAACGCTTTCTCTGGATCAGTGTAATTATAAACATTTATAAGGGGGGAATTCATGAGGTCAGAGAGAAAGTTATCTTCGTGGAATTGTCCAAAAGATCTATAAGTGATTGTCCAGGACGGGGGAAATCGTGATGGTATTGCTTAAGTGCACTAAGTTGATGTATTATTAGTCAGGTGTAACACACCAAGGTTATCTTTGCACTCATACACGCATATGCACACTCATGCGCCCACCAAACATTCACCTCTCTCTGGGAATGGGATGTCAAGCATTCGTTTCTCTCCTAACACGACTGAGCACAAGAAATACAATTTCTATGCTACTTATAATCAAACATGAAAAATCCAATTACACAAAATGAACAAATCAACACATAAAAGATCAATACTTCCTAATCCCGGGTTATAATGAAAATGACTTCTTACCTGGCCAGGTTTTCACACACACAACCACGCTTTCACACCACACCACAGTTCTTGAAAAAGTCTCTTCACGTCTTCTTCAGCACTGCTTGATGGTGATGCCCTTGGTTGACTGGCTCCAGGTTTCAGGACTGGGTCTTCGTGGTTGTCTCTGGGATCTCGACGTAGAACTCTTCTTCTTCGTCTCTTTCACCCACCTCTGGGTTCAATTTCAGTTTGTCTGTCTTCACCCACCTCTGGGCTTCAAACTTAGTTTTCTCTCTTCCAGCTTGTCTTTCCCTAAGACTTTGCTGTCTCTTCTATCTCCCAGACCACGTTTCTCTCGACCCGTTCTCTGTCCTGCCCACCCTTCTCTCTTCTCTCTCTCTCTCTCCTCTGCCTTCTCTTTCTCTCTCCTGGTGTTCTTTCTTCTCGTTGTTCTCCCTCACTTTATATAGGAATGGAAACAAAGGATTCCCCTTCGGGCCATGCCTTTGTCCATGCTGCTTCTCAAACCCCTAGTTCACAAGTGCTGTGAATTCTCCATTCGCTACATTCTCCACACATCTGCATTTACACACATCCCTACCTGATTGATTAGCAAACAAACACTTGGCACCAGATGGACATCGAAAATTCCCGCCGACTTCGGAGGCCACTTTAACACAGTAATTATCTTAAAGAGGGCTACGATAACAACATCCACGCGCGTTCAACCAGCCTGACAATAGAACCAACACAGTGACCCACGGCAATACCATCCGAACGAGTCCAAGACTCCTGCTCTTCACTGACTGTTTACAAAAGAACCTCAGCTGACTGAGTATTTAGCGCTCACTTGGTGCACCGAGGTCCTAGTGGTTACGTCCCTCTCCCCTTTCGCTGTCGGGCAGGTCCGAACTCCTTACTACCTTAGGTGCCATCTGTCACCTGACCGCTTCGTCCTCCTTGACACGGTTCGACCGTGTGCGATGGGTAAGGCATACTTGTTAATGGTTCTATTACCTATTTGTATACCACGTACAACGTCCCTTTTGCCTCTAAGCGTTTAATGCCTTTTGTGAGAGGTTTCACGCACTTGACAAATTCCCCCCACTTCAAGACAATGCCCTGCATTGGCTAAAACACATTCAAGGAGCTGAAACTCACAATTCTCTCATTTAAACCAACTTTAATCTAGGCCTCTAATAAGCCTACTTACACCAGAGAACGCACACAAGATTTACCTTGTAACAAAATTAGAGAAAAATCAATACCATACGCACTAACCAGGCAAATATCAACACAATCTGAAATCTCTACCAGCTCTAAGTAGTGCGGCCATATATAGATAAACATTATGTTTCTACGGAAATTCTCTCCCTTTCTCTTCATACACGTGGCCCGCAACCAGCCACGTCACGCATACACGACGCTGCACGAGACGCACGCACACGCTCGCAAAAATCGTATGACCATTTTAATTTGGCCTACCGTCCCCTTTTGGTGAGACCCGTCCGATCCCCCTTTCTGTACACACACCTTGCCGTACCCCGTGGCATATGTTGCAATGTGCACAGAAACGCCTTACATCACCTAGGATTCCGGGCCAGTAGTACTCACGCGTCACAATCTTTTGTGTGGCCTTCTTACCGAGATGGCCCGAGGCTGACGTCACATGATTTTCGGACATCACCGCCTTTCTGCGCTGCCTAGGAACGACAACCTGCTTCTTCGTTTTTCCCGAACGCGAATGAGTAAAAGTTCGGTACAATATGCCGTTCTCTAACTCGAACCCGATTGTACCCTCTTTAACATTTTTCTTCTGCCCTCTGTGAGCAAAACCAACCAGTTTTCTGAGCGAGTAATCGCCCTTTTGTTCTGCCCGTAAGCGAGTGGGGTTAGTCTCACCGGACACGCTCCAACGCTTTCTGGAGTGTTTGACTGCCTGGGGCGTTTTCCTCACGTGATTCCTTTTCTCTGATTGGACACAGAAATCAAGGTCTGGGTTTTCGTACCCACGTGCTCCTGAAATGTTCCCAATTACCAAATCATACGGTGGCTTTGGAACAGCCAAAGCCTGTACGACTCCACTATAGAATGGTGTATCAATGAACACCAGTGCCGTTTTGAATTCTGCTACTGTTCCATCTATTTGTCTACACCTCTGTGTTTTACCTGTGAATTGTCCCTTCTCAACCAGGGATTCCTTCACCATTATCCCTGTGCACCCAGAGTCTCTAATGACACTAACCACATTGTTCCCTACTCTGCCTTTGTGCACATCCATGTTATCGCCTGCATCTGTGAACACACAGCACAGTCCAGACAAAATAACACTGTCATCTTTTTCATCTTTTGCTGCCTGCCTTTCGCTTGGCCTGACCCTCATTGCTGCAGCTTTCTGAGGTCTAAATCGGCAATCTCTAGCCAAGTGTCCTGTCTTATCGCACAAGAAGCAGGTACGTCTATCTACGGCCTTATCCACGTGGGCCTTCACCCTTGTTTGCTCACGTGACGCCGTGGGCCTACGGGTGTGTACTACTGACTCATCGTGTGAGTCATGTGCTAGCCTGCTATCCTCTGAATATGCTTCCGGGCTTTCCTCTTGTTCAGGCAAATCACGCCTCGCTTCCCGGTAAGTCTCTGCCGTCTGAAGTACCTCAGCTATTGTGGTTGCACCTTTTTCCTTAATGTGGATTGTGAGGCCTGTCCCACAACCATCAAGTATCTGTTCCTTCATCACCAGTGTCTTGAGGCCTTCAAAATCACTGTCTACTCCACTAAGTTCTACCCACTTGTTGAAATAGTGATCTAGTCTAACTCCGAACTGTGTGTATGTCTCACCCTGTTCGATTCTCGCCTCGCGAAACTTACGCCTAAAACCTTCTTCAGTCAAATCATATGCCTTTAGTACTGCTTGTTTCACCGTGTCAAAATCCCTTTGATCACCTTTGGGTAAGGTGGAAACAGTGTGTAATGCACGACCTGTCAACAAGGCAGACAGGTTTATTGCCCAGTCATCTTCCGGCCAGCCCTCGTGCTCGGCAAACGATTCAAAACGACTGATATAGGCATCAATCGAATCAGTTTCTTCTCTGAAAAGTGGGAGTTTAGGCCTAGGCCCGGAATTTAGTCTGCGGCCTACTGACTCAGAACTGGTGTCTATTTCACTACGATTTTCAGATTTTATTCTTTCCAACTCAATTTGTTTGGCAACGGATTCAGTTTCAAGCCTAAGTCTCTCAGCCTCAGCCTCTGAGTTTCTTTTGACAGCTTCGAGCTGTTCTTTTTCAAACTTCCTTCTTTCAGCCCTTTCATCTCTCTCAGTCTTCTGCTGAGTTTCAATGAATCTACGCAGCTCATCTCCTGCATATCCCATTTCTTTCCCCAAACTAACTAGTTTCTCTATGGGGGTAAAACTTTCTTCAGCCATTTTTTTTTTCTGATATGTTTTAGCACCACTAAAACAGTTACGCTTATAGACCCGGAAAAAGTCAGTAAACAGTTTATCTACTAAACGTTACGAGTACACCAACCAGTGGTAATGTTCCTAACACAAAGGAGCCTTAATCTTAAACCACAGCTTCTGTGAGAGTTAAGACTAGAACCTCGTTCTTCGTTTCTCTGAACGACCTTTGATTAATACAACCACCCTACACACAAGTCAATACTCAACACTCAAAGAACTAAAGGAAATAATTAGAAGAGCTAATTAAAATTGCCTTTAGTGGACGCTTCGCCCCAGCACTACTCTAGCACTCACTTTGTTTCCCGCCTGAGACTAATTTGGGCCATGCAATCCTGGCAGGCTTGCCACTTTGTCCAGGACGGGGGAAATCGTGATGGTATTGCTTAAGTGCACTAAGTTGATGTATTATTAGTCAGGTGTAACACACCAAGGTTATCTTTGCACTCATACACGCATATGCACACTCATGCGCCCACCAAACATTCACCTCTCTCTGGGAATGGGATGTCAAGCATTCGTTTCTCTCCTAACACGACTGAGCACAAGAAATACAATTTCTATGCTACTTATAATCAAACATGAAAAATCCAATTACACAAAATGAACAAATCAACACATAAAAGATCAATACTTCCTAATCCCGGGTTATAATGAAAAATGACTTCTTACCTGGCCAGGTTTTCACACACACAACCACGCTTTCACACCACACCACAGTTCTTGAAAAAGTCTCTTCACGTCTTCTTCAGCACTGCTTGATGGTGATGCCCTTGGTTGACTGGCTCCAGGTTTCAGGACTGGGTCTTCGTGGTCGTCTCTGGGATCTCGACGTAGAACTCTTCTTCTTCGTCTCTTTCACCCACCTCTGGGTTCAATTTCAGTTTGTCTGTCTTCACCCACCTCTGGGCTTCAAACTTAGTTTTCTTCTCTTCCAGCTTGTCTTTCCCTAAGACTTTGCTGTCTCTTCTATCTCCCAGACCACGTTTCTCTCGACCCGTTCTCTGTCCTGCCCACCCTTCTCTCTTCTCTCCTCTCTCTCCTCTGCCTTCTCTTTCTCTCTCCTGGTGTTCTTTCTTCTCGTTGTTCTCCCTCACTTTATATAGGAATGGAAACAAAGGATTCCCCTTCGGGCCATGCCTTTGTCCATGCTGCTTCTCAAACCCCTAGTTCACAAGTGCTGTGAATTCTCCATTCGCTACATTCTCCACACATCTGCATTTACACACATCCCTACCTGATTGATTAGCAAACAA
Source organism: Conus canariensis (assembly GCA_033310375.1). Taxonomy (NCBI): domain Eukaryota; kingdom Metazoa; phylum Mollusca; class Gastropoda; order Neogastropoda; family Conidae; genus Conus; species Conus canariensis. Next base: position 4,630,156 of record CM065724.1, read on the forward strand.
ACACTTGGCACCAGATGGACATCGAAAATTCCCGCCGACTTCGGAGGCCACTTTAACACAGTAATTATCTTAAAGAGGGCTACGATAACAACATCCACGCGCGTTCAACCAGCCTGACAATAGAACCAACACAGTGACCCACGGCAATACCATCCGAACGAGTCCAAGACTCCTGCTCTTCACTGACTGTTTACAAAAGAACCTCAGCTGACTGAGTATTTAGCGCTCACTTGGTGCACCGAGGTCCTAGTGGTTACGTCCCTCTCCCCTTTCGCTGTCGGGCAGGTCCGAACTCCTTACTACCTTAGGTGCCATCTGTCACCTGACCGCTTCGTCCTCCTTGACACGGTTCGACCGTGTGCGATGGGTAAGGCATACTTGTTAATGGTTCTATTACCTATTTGTATACCACGTACAACGTCCCTTTTGCCTCTAAGCGTTTAATGCCTTTTGTGAGAGGTTTCACGCACTTGACAAATTCCCCCCACTTCAAGACAATGCCCTGCATTGGCTAAAACACATTCAAGGAGCTGAAACTCACAATTCTCTCATTTAAACCAACTTTAATCTAGGCCTCTAATAAGCCTACTTACACCAGAGAACGCACACAAGATTTACCTTGTAACAAAATTAGAGAAAAATCAATACCATACGCACTAACCAGGCAAATATCAACACAATCTGAAATCTCTACCAGCTCTAAGTAGTGCGGCCATATATAGATAAACATTATGTTTCTACGGAAATTCTCTCCCTTTCTCTTCATACACGTGGCCCGCAACCAGCCACGTCACGCATACACGACGCTGCACGAGACGCACGCACACGCTCGCAAAAATCGTATGACCATTTTAATTTGGCCTACCGTCCCCTTTTGGTGAGACCCGTCCGATCCCCCTTTCTGTACACACACCTTGCCGTACCCCGTGGCATATGTTGCAATGTGCACAGAAACGCCTTACATCACCTAGGATTCCGGGCCAGTAGTACTCACGCGTCACAATCTTTTGTGTGGCCTTCTTACCGAGATGGCCCGAGGCTGACGTCACATGATTTTCGGACATCACCGCCTTTCTGCGCTGCCTAGGAACGACAACCTGCTTCTTCGTTTTTCCCGAACGCGAATGAGTAAAAGTTCGGTACAATATGCCGTTCTCTAACTCGAACCCGATTGTACCCTCTTTAACATTTTTCTTCTGCCCTCTGTGAGCAAAACCAACCAGTTTTCTGAGCGAGTAATCGCCCTTTTGTTCTGCCCGTAAGCGAGTGGGGTTAGTCTCACCGGACACGCTCCAACGCTTTCTGGAGTGTTTGACTGCCTGGGGCGTTTTCCTCACGTGATTCCTTTTCTCTGATTGGACACAGAAATCAAGGTCTGGGTTTTCGTACCCACGTGCTCCTGAAATGTTCCCAATTACCAAATCATACGGTGGCTTTGGAACAGCCAAAGCCTGTACGACTCCACTATAGAATGGTGTATCAATGAACACCAGTGCCGTTTTGAATTCTGCTACTGTTCCATCTATTTGTCTACACCTCTGTGTTTTACCTGTGAATTGTCCCTTCTCAACCAGGGATTCCTTCACCATTATCCCTGTGCACCCAGAGTCTCTAATGACACTAACCACATTGTTCCCTACTCTGCCTTTGTGCACATCCATGTTATCGCCTGCATCTGTGAACACACAGCACAGTCCAGACAAAATAACACTGTCATCTTTTTCATCTTTTGCTGCCTGCCTTTCGCTTGGCCTGACCCTCATTGCTGCAGCTTTCTGAGGTCTAAATCGGCAATCTCTAGCCAAGTGTCCTGTCTTATCGCACAAGAAGCAGGTACGTCTATCTACGGCCTTATCCACGTGGGCCTTCACCCTTGTTTGCTCACGTGACGCCGTGGGCCTACGGGTGTGTACTACTGACTCATCGTGTGAGTCATGTGCTAGCCTGCTATCCTCTGAATATGCTTCCGGGCTTTCCTCTTGTTCAGGCAAATCACGCCTCGCTTCCCGGTAAGTCTCTGCCGTCTGAAGTACCTCAGCTATTGTGGTTGCACCTTTTTCCTTAATGTGGATTGTGAGGCCTGTCCCACAACCATCAAGTATCTGTTCCTTCATCACCAGTGTCTTGAGGCCTTCAAAATCACTGTCTACTCCACTAAGTTCTACCCACTTGTTGAAATAGTGATCTAGTCTAACTCCGAACTGTGTGTATGTCTCACCCTGTTCGATTCTCGCCTCGCGAAACTTACGCCTAAAACCTTCTTCAGTCAAATCATATGCCTTTAGTACTGCTTGTTTCACCGTGTCAAAATCCCTTTGATCACCTTTGGGTAAGGTGGAAACAGTGTGTAATGCACGACCTGTCAACAAGGCAGACAGGTTTATTGCCCAGTCATCTTCCGGCCAGCCCTCGTGCTCGGCAAACGATTCAAAACGACTGATATAGGCATCAATCGAATCAGTTTCTTCTCTGAAAAGTGGGAGTTTAGGCCTAGGCCCGGAATTTAGTCTGCGGCCTACTGACTCAGAACTGGTGTCTATTTCACTACGATTTTCAGATTTTATTCTTTCCAACTCAATTTGTTTGGCAACGGATTCAGTTTCAAGCCTAAGTCTCTCAGCCTCAGCCTCTGAGTTTCTTTTGACAGCTTCGAGCTGTTCTTTTTCAAACTTCCTTCTTTCAGCCCTTTCATCTCTCTCAGTCTTCTGCTGAGTTTCAATGAATCTACGCAGCTCATCTCCTGCATATCCCATTTCTTTCCCCAAACTAACTAGTTTCTCTATGGGGGTAAAACTTTCTTCAGCCATTTTTTTTTTCTGATATGTTTTAGCACCACTAAAACAGTTACGCTTATAGACCCGGAAAAAGTCAGTAAACAGTTTATCTACTAAACGTTACGAGTACACCAACCAGTGGTAATGTTCCTAACACAAAGGAGCCTTAATCTTAAACCACAGCTTCTGTGAGAGTTAAGACTAGAACCTCGTTCTTCGTTTCTCTGAACGACCTTTGATTAATACAACCACCCTACACACAAGTCAATACTCAACACTCAAAGAACTAAAGGAAATAATTAGAAGAGCTAATTAAAATTGCCTTTAGTGGACGCTTCGCCCCAGCACTACTCTAGCACTCACTTTGTTTCCCGCCTGAGACTAATTTGGGCCATGCAATCCTGGCAGGCTTGCCACTTTGTCCAGGACGGGGGAAATCGTGATGGTATTGCTTAAGTGCACTAAGTTGATGTATTATTAGTCAGGTGTAACACACCAAGGTTATCTTTGCACTCATACACGCATATGCACACTCATGCGCCCACCAAACATTCACCTCTCTCTGGGAATGGGATGTCAAGCATTCGTTTCTCTCCTAACACGACTGAGCACAAGAAATACAATTTCTATGCTACTTATAATCAAACATGAAAAATCCAATTACACAAAATGAACAAATCAACACATAAAAGATCAATACTTCCTAATCCCGGGTTATAATGAAAATGACTTCTTACCTGGCCAGGTTTTCACACACACAACCACGCTTTCACACCACACCACAGTTCTTGAAAAAGTCTCTTCACGTCTTCTTCAGCACTGCTTGATGGTGATGCCCTTGGTTGACTGGCTCCAGGTTTCAGGACTGGGTCTTCGTGGTCGTCTCTGGGATCTCGACGTAGAACTCTTCTTCTTCGTCTCTTTCACCCACCTCTGGGTTCAATTTCAGTTTGTCTGTCTTCACCCACCTCTGGGCTTCAAACTTAGTTTTCTTCTCTTCCAGCTTGTCTTTCCCTAAGACTTTGCTGTCTCTTCTATCTCCCAGACCACGTTTCTCTCGACCCGTTCTCTGTCCTGCCCACCCTTCTCTCTTCTCTCTCTCTCTCTCCTCTGCCTTCTCTTTCTCTCTCCTGGTGTTCTTTCTTCTCGTTGTTCTCCCTCACTTTATATAGGAATGGAAACAAAGGATTCCCCTTCGGGCCATGCCTTTGTCCATGCTGCTTCTCAAACCCCTAGTTCACAAGTGCTGTGAATTCTCCATTCGCTACATTCTCCACACATCTGCATTTACACACATCCCTACCTGATTGATTAGCAAACAAACACTTGGCACCAGATGGACATCGAAAATTCCCGCCGACTTCGGAGGCCACTTTAACACAGTAATTATCTTAAAGAGGGCTACGATAACAACATCCACGCGCGTTCAACCAGCCTGACAATAGAACCAACACAGTGACCCACGGCAATACCATCCGAACGAGTCCAAGACTCCTGCTCTTCACTGACTGTTTACAAAAGAACCTCAGCTGACTGAGTATTTAGCGCTCACTTGGTGCACCGAGGTCCTAGTGGTTACGTCCCTCTCCCCTTTCGCTGTCGGGCAGGTCCGAACTCCTTACTACCTTAGGTGCCATCTGTCACCTGACCGCTTCGTCCTCCTTGACACGGTTCGACCGTGTGCGATGGGTAAGGCATACTTGTTAATGGTTCTATTACCTATTTGTATACCACGTACAACGTCCCTTTTGCCTCTAAGCGTTTAATGCCTTTTGTGAGAGGTTTCACGCACTTGACAGTGATATGTTTGTGGCCAGTTTTAGGAATTTTGATTCCACTTCTTTTCCACGTAATGCATACTGGAAATTGGTCGCTGCATCCATTCAAAGGCACACATTTCTCGATGACGTTTTGTGGTTCAGAAAGATAGATGTGGTCAATTAATGTTTTGCTAGTGGGTGTTGCTCGGGTGGGCTCGTCTATGATTTGGGATAAGTTGTACGAAGTAGTCCTATGTGCCCATGATGTTTGGCATTTCAATAGATCAATGTTGAAATCACCTAAAAGTATTAATTCTGTGGCATCAAGCGATGCTGCATCCATCATGTCCGTAAACTTGTCCATCCAATCAGCATTTTCTGCAGGGTTTCGATACACAAATCCAATT
>CM065724.1:4640096-4699275 GCA_033310375.1 Conus canariensis
CACACACACACATAGTGAAGAGCAAACGTAGCTTTGGCGTAACACACTGTATTTCACGAGTCTTGGTAAAATAAGCTTTTCATACAATCAACGTTTACTTTCAGCGCTTAATTTTCCCATTTATCTCTGATGCATGAAGTGTTACTTAACATACGTGAACTATTTACTTCATTTGCTGTATACGTAGCAGTTTCTGAAAGCGCAGTTCTTGTGCCTTGCGCCGTTTCTCCAGAATGATGTTCAAAGTGTAGAGGAACGGGTTGAGTGCTGAATTGAGTGGCAGCACAAAAATGACCATTCCAACGTTGACCTCCCCTGGAATGACGACACCACTGGCAGCCAGGACCCCACACAGACCAATAGGAAACCAGCACAGAAAGTCAGACACAGCAACGGATAGGAGACGTCTTGCGAGAGTTGCTTCCTTAGACTCAGTGCAGATGTCTTTGGTCTTCATGTGGTGATTTGACAAAGTGTTACTCCTCACCGACCAGTAAATAACGAGCTGACCCACACCAACTGTAAGAAAGAGGATCAGGTTGCAGACGACCATGATACTGAACGCGTAAATATGACCAGGAAAGTCAGCTCTGGTGACAGGCAGGGGTATACACATTCCTGTCTGGTGGAAAAACTCCCAGTGTGAGGTTACAGGCAGCAGAGGCACTATTGCCAGTGTCAGTCCCAGTGCCCAGACGATGATACAGGCCACGTGTGCTGAACTGGCTCCAAACCGCATGTGACTGAAAGGAAAACGGAGCACAAGGAAACGATCCAAAGTGATGAAACAGATTAGGAATGCTGATACTTCTGATGATAGCAGGGACAGGAAGCCTGCAAAGCCACACACTGAACTCTTTTTCCAATCATTTTCATTCCAAATGTAACTACCTGCATAAATCTGGTCTGCAACGCCAATGAAAACTAAATACACCCCCATCAAAAAGTCAGAGACACTCAGGTGAAGAACGAATGTTACAAAGCCAGTCTTGGTGTTTTCCGACAAAAAATAGACACGATACACAAAACCACCAAAGTTTCCCAGAACAGCCAGCACAGAAAACACCACAAGAGTACAGCGGTAAGTGAAAGATTTCAACAAGTCATCACATGACGAGATTTCATCTGATGGGGCTGAACATTTGCCTTGAAAATCGTCTGGTAAAACAACAGAACAACATAACTTGAAGTTGTCTGCAATAACATGTCTAAGATGTGTCATGCACTTCATGACATCTGGGGTGAAATGAGTTATAGGACAGCCCTGTAAATTCAAAACCCTGATCTTATGAAACATACTTTGTTCTGGCAGAGCCTTTAGTTCGTTCCATGATAAATCTAGAACTTGTAAGTTTGGCATGAGAGCTGACATCAAGCTCATATTGAAAGAATGTGATTGGACACGGGACATATTGAAGATAACCAGTGATTCATGCACATACTGGTTTTGGCCATAAGAAAAATGGCCAGACATAGGATTACCTGCTACATTCAATCTCTGTAGGTGTACCATTCCTGCAAAGTGGCTGAAGTTGAAAGAATGAAGCTTATTGTTACTAAGATCCACACTGTGAAGATTGGGCAGAGTTACTCTGGTTACCTTCCTCAGTCCACAGGCCTGCAGGCCCAGGTGGATCAGCATGATGTTATGAGTGACGTCACTGAGACGTATTCCACTACCAGAGGCTTGAAGGTAGCGTAGCTGAGGGAAAGAGCTGATGAGAAAAGTATGGTTGCAGGAGAAGGCCAAACCATAGCAAACACATGACTCAGGACAAGTCATACCGCACATCAGTTCATCATCATGCAGAGGGCATTGTGGCAGACCGTCACACAGGTGATTCACGTGCACACAAAGTGTTTTGTAACTGTCACGACATCGATAAAACCCTGGGCACGTCTTGTAATTCTTGCAGTCGGCTTCGTCCTCATGACTCGGACAGTCGATTACGTCATTACACCTGACATAGACGGGGAGACAATAGCCATTATAATGACATTGAAAATGAGTATCTGGGCACTGTGTGTTGTTTCTTGGAAGAGGGGTAATGGTGAATCCTCCAGGTTGATTGAAATTGATGACAGCTGGGGGGCGAATTATAGAAAATATGTTGTCTTTTATTCGACAATTTTCCTCGTCGCCGTTTGTCAGGCAGTCCTTGAACCCATCACATCGTTTAGACCTGTCTACACACTGAACAGAACACAGCGGAAGCGGGTCTCGGACACGATACGTAAAACTTCTAATTATTACAGAAAATAAATACATAACAGATCAGGAGCCAGAACAGTCATGCCAGTTGGATACATTTCAGAACGGGCATTCATTTCACTGCAGGTTGACAGTGTCTGTAAAACCATCATTTTCTAGCAGACATTTTAAAGCTTCTTATCCTTGGGAAAAAAAAAAGAAATGCAATTGGAATAAACGGTGCAAAAGCAAAAAGATGTTGATTCATACTTACACACATTTATCAGCTTGATTTTGATGGTGAAAAGGGCATTTGTTCATTTAGAATATCTATTTGTCAGTCTATTTTCTACTTAAAAAAATAAAGACAAGAGGAGCTTCTAAATCAGTATGTCCATCAGACACTTGATCTTGTATTTTATTAGAAAGCCACACTGGTCTATTGCCTGCGGGTTTTATTCTGCCATTTCCTTAGTTTCCCATCCCCTCTTTGTGTCTTTTAAGGAGTCATCATACCACCTTCTTAAGCTCTTGACTTTTTGTGTCACTGTTGGAACAGGTTGGTTGCTGCTGAGAATGTATCTTTTTAGGTAGATCTCCTTTGCACAGTGGAGGCTACTTGATATCTTTGGCTTGAATCTCATCCGATATGAAGCAACTTAATTGTCTACTTGTTTTAGTATTTTGTGTTTTATCTCCCTTGATGGAAAGGACTGGTGTGTTATCCATGAAGATTTTCGAAAGGGGTCACCGATGTCTGCTGAACCTGTACGGCTGCTTCCAAGATGACGTCCGCTGCCAACACAATCAGTATTGGAAAACATGCACAGCTCATTGCTACACGACTTTCAAAGTGATGCAATATGTTATGAATTCATGTGGAGAACATCACTGAGAAGTCATGAAAACACATAGTTAGCATTTTCCGAATTTTTTTGGATATTGTACTTCTCAAGGTTTGGCTGAATCAGTTTGTACGGTATTGATCCATTCACATTTGCTACATTGAACAACACCATGTGCAGGACCCTTTATTCTGCCTTACTCCTCAGATTGCTTCCCAGATCATAGTGGCATGTCCTATATAACCAAACACTCTCTAGATGCCTCCTTCAAAACTGACGAAGTCACTTTTTTTCAGAGTCAAATTTGCAGTCATGACAAAGAGGAAAAGTTTCCTTCAGAAGTAGTCCTGGTCTGAACTGTTCCATGTCACTCGAGTTTTGCACTTTGGGAATGTACACCTCCTGCCGTGTTCATCCGTGTTAATCTTATCAGTTTGTAGAGCCACACCAAGACATTCGGACATTTAGACAGCAGACAGGATGTTCCATTAGATCCAGGCAAACCGCTGGCTCTGGCTTTCTTAACCAATGTCTTCGTCTCACCCAACTGTTTGTGGCTTGTCACTGATCTTTTTTATCTGGAGCTGCAGGCCACACCAAGTCCTGGAGTTCAAGGGGTGCTTTGCTCTGAGGATTGGTATAGGCTTTCTTGAGATCCTGCTTGAGATCCTGCTCAAGTGTTTCTTTGTCCACTGATTTCAGTCACTTGAATATTGTCTTGGCGAACTGGAAGGGGTGTCTGAAATCTCTGTGCTCTGTCTTCTTCTTGCTGAATTTTGCTTTGCTGAGGGCACTGTGCTGTGCTTCCAAGTCTTCCCAGTGTTTCTCTAGTTCTTTCTTCTCGGCTTCTAAGGTAACCGTCTTTGGTTTCTTGAGATTCCTACTTCTGTTCCAGATGTCATCCATCTTTCATCGGTGTCTAGATTTTTTTTTCAGGAATTATCCTTTCTTCTGAATGTTTCACCCGATAGACGTTCCTACAGGATCCGTATACAATCCATATGGAGTTTGTGGACTTTTGTTTCATCTGGTTTCTCCCATTGCTATTTTGCATTAATGGATGGCAAGCTGAATTTCTGGTGCAGAACATCGACAGCCTGCTCAGCGTTTTCTTTGAACTAATCAGCATGGATGTCTGTGCACTGTAGCTTGAAAGCTTATCTCTGTTTTCTGACATCTCATCTGCTGGCACAGTAGGTGGCTGTGCATTTATCAGACTTTTCAGACAGCCTTGTTTGTTCTCTGGATCTTAAAGTCGCATTCAGAGGAGAATTTCCTTTTGGCGGACAAGAAAACGTCCTATGTTTTCATTATTCATCGTCCTTTGTCAATTCCCAGTCGTGCTTTGGTTGGCATGGATGAATCCGTCATTCTTCGGTGCCCCCTCTTTCCCCGCTCCCACCCCCATCATCCTTTCATTTTAACCTTGGGCATGTTTACAGGACATCTGCTAATCTGCTCTTCCTGGTTGTTCATTACTGGAAGTCTAGCCATGGGTCAGCAAGAAAAACTCTAGTGATCACTTGACAGCAGAATGTCTTCAGTAACATAATTAACATAATAAAGTAAAGACAGTATATGTAATAGTTCAAACCAGAATTTCTGTGATAGTGGGACCACTGTAAAATATGAAAAAAGGCTTTACTTTTTAATTGGTACAAAATGAACGAAAGGTAACAACAACAACAACAACAACAACAACAACAACACAACAAATCACTGGATGGGAATACGCCCTTTGTGTTTCATGTGATTGTCTCAGAATGTGACTGTTTCAGAGTCACCTTTTTTAGATTTGTTTGACTCAGATCTAAGCAAAGATCAAAGCAAAGGCAGCTCTTGGACCTAGTAGCCTGGGTGTAAAGGTTATAAAGCAAGTGTTCTTGTCACTTCAGTGTTGTTTTAACGGCTTTTTCAGTTGTATTTGGAAATCAGTTAAGTTCCACACGGTTGGAAATAACCCATCAATTAATAAGTCCCCCACCCCAACACCTGCATAAGCAAATGCGTGGATGTGAATAATATTGATGTGGTGGGTATGACAGTCATAACCAATGTAAATGCGTAGACAGATCACTTCGTAGGCAGCTGACTGTAAGTGTGGCTGATGGCATGGGTCCACTGCAGCTGGCATAGAGGGTTGTTGGACCTGTAAGAGGCAACTGTTACTTTACGTGATTCAGTCTCCAGACATTTTGACAAAGCCCTGCTTTAATACCTTGTATACGCCTTTGCTGATCAGACAGCTCTTGACCCCGACATGGTACTCTGTGACGGGTCATTCTCTGTGATGTGCTACGATGGGCCATTGTTGGCAGTGGCTTCTCAGTGGTTTCGACAACTGGAGCGCCTCAGGGATGTTTTGTGTTCCAAGATGTCACATGAGTTTAGACAAAGAAACTAACTTATAGCACAATTCTCATCATGGTAAATGTGCAGATGTCAAGGCCCTGGTTTTTTTGACTGTAGGACAAACATTTAATTATACAATATTTCGCGTTCAGAGTTCACAAAACTAACTTGTATTGTGGTTTCACCCTGTTTCCTGGAATGTAATACTCAGAAATCAAGTATTCATTTAGAGGATAACAGGCATGGGGCTAATACCAGAAGGGTCAATGAAGATAAAAACCGAAGGTGTTGGACAGCTGCGCATTTAAAAAAAAAATCTTTTATTTTTGTCTTGTAATCACCGTGTTGACAGTGTATGCAGGAAAGCAAACCAAAAGCTGCATTCTGTGAAGTTTTGTTGTGATTAGTGACATACTGAAAATAATGTAAACTCACTTATCAAAAGCCTTCTCACGTTTAATGTATGAACATGGTATGAAGATTTGATTCTCAAAAGCCAAGCAAGGTTGTCACAGTCAAAATGGGGACCACAATCCATGGTTCAAAACTAAAACATATGTCTCCATACATGGTTGACCCAAAGGAAAAGGCAGCACAATGTTTGTAGCATTTCATCCACTCCCCTCACAACTCTTTTCTGAGGCAGGGGACTGGCCTTTGTCTTCGAGTCTTCTGTGGAAAGAATAACTCACACAAGCCTTTTTCATTATGTCAGCAGCTGCTTGTATGAATGCCTCTCTTTTGTTATTGTTTGCCTCTCTCATAGGGCTTAAGTGTATTGTTGACGATTAGAGTCACAAATATTGTTTCTTTCGGCTTGCTTAATGTGTTTCACACTTTTTGATGGGCGTGCCTGTGTAGGCTGTATATGGGAGGACATGGAATGAAAGTATGAAGAAGGCTCACAACAAAATAAGCTCCGTGATATTCATATTTTAACCCATATTGATCTTATATGTGTCTGAGTATTACAAACATATTTATCCGAGATGCTTATGTGTGTATGGTGTTAGAACTTCTATACCATTTCTCACCAAATGCAGCAGCGTTATCATCGTCGGTAAAATCCGATATCTAGGTAAATTTCATCCTAATCTCAAATGCATTTATTTGTGGATTCGTCGCATCAACTTTTGTTTTTGTTTGCTCTTAAATTATTTACTTTTTCTCGTGCTGCAGATAAAAAAAAGTTCCTATTTTGACGGGAGGGTAAACTGGACAAGGTAAGGTAATGTAGCTGATAGTCCAGCCGACCGCAAAGGGCCATATCAGGGCTGGATAAACTGGACAAAACTGTCCTCTCTTCTTCTTCTTCTTCTGCGTTCGATTGAAGCTGGATGCGTCAGACTTGTAACCCGGCCGCCATGATGAAGCCCGCGGTCTTCTCCAGGTCAGAACGGGCTCCCCAAAGCTGCGCCTGTAACTCCGCCCCCCCCCCCCCCCCCCCGGCCAGGTTTTGTGTCGTAGAGCTGCGTGAGTAGGACAGCGCAGGAGGACATGTTCAGGGGTCTGGGGTCCAGTGCCGCATGGACACTGGTCGGTGTAGGTGATCTTCAGGCGGTTAAGGTGGCTCAGCAGTCTGCAGTGGCCGGTCCTCAGTCTGAAGAGGATTGTCTGCTGGTGCCTTTGGAGCTGGTGGATCGGGTCAGCACCACTCTCTGCACCCAGCCTTCTCTTCCACTGGGACTGAAACTGGTTGTGGATGATGGTCTTGGCCTCCCTGTAGGTCACGGGGTGGCTGAACTGCTCCATTTTGCTGCCTGCTTTGGAGAGAGCATCAGCTTTTTCGTTGCCCATGATCCCACAATGAGACGGAATCCACTGAAGCGTAATGACAGACTGTTTTGAGAGTTCATGGAGGGCAGCCTTGATGTCTTGCGTATGTTGTTCATTTCTTGTGTTCTGAAGTCCCTGCAGCAGAGATCGGCAGTCTGTGAAGAAGACAACCTTCTGTGATGGGCTGGCCGGTTCCAGAAAGATCCTCACTGCGTGGAGCAGTGCTATTGCCTCCGCTCTGTAGTTGGAGGAGATCTTTCCAGTAGGGAAGGTCTTGTGTGTCAATCTTCCATTGGTGTGTCTGATGAAGAACCCTGCTCCTCCATTCTTGACTGCTCCTTCTGAGGATCCATCTGTGAAGACGTGGGTCCACTCACTGGGGTTGTATTGGTTGGCGATCATCTCCTGTGCTAGAGCTTTCATTACTTGAGGGGCTTGACGGTCCATTCTTTTAATGCCAGGAACTTCGGTGATGATTGCGACATCTTCCAGGTGATTGTCTGGTTCCTCAAAATTTGGAAGCATCTCCATTTCGGCTGGTGAAACAGGCAGCAGGTCTTCATTGCTGCGATGCAGGCTCTTAGACAGGTGGTTGAAACTTGTTCTCTTTAGCCTGTTTTTGGTGGGGTTCTGCATCTCGGTGTGCATGGGGTGGGTAGGCATACGCAGTAACTTTTCACTGTGGATGAAAACCTTCTCCGCGCGTCTGTCTTCGAGGGAATGTAGACTAGTAAGCTTCTCCATGGCTTGGATTGGGGTAGTCTTCATCCCACCAGTGATCAGTCGCAATCCTGCATTCTGCACTTTGTTCAGGCGACTGGTGTTGGTCTTGGATGCAGTGGCCCATGCAGAACTGCCATACTCCAGGGTTGGTCTGACGGTACCCACATACACCTTCTGCAGGATGCTGCTGTTTGCGCCCCAGGATGTACCGGCCAGCTTCTTCATGATGGCGAGCTTCCTGACTGCTTCGTTTTCAATGTTCTTGAGGTGCGGATTCCAAGTAAGCCGCTTGTCCAGCTTGATGCCTAGGTATGTTGGGTTGTCTTCTTGTTTTAGCTCTCTTCCGTTTATTTTCAGGCTGATGGTTTCTCGCAGTGGCGACAGCGAGAAGACTGTGGCCACTGTCTTGGTGGCATTGACTTCTACGCCCCAGTCAGAGGCCCATCTTCCGACGTGTTCCAGTGCTTCCTGCATCCTGTAGCTGGCTGTGGTTAAATGACTGTCCTCTCAAGCTATGACAGTATATAATGACTTCGTTCTCTTTCTCTCTCAGTCTGTCCTTCACATCCTCACCCTATGGCAATACATCAGGTCTTTGTGCTGTCTCCCTCATTCGGTCCTTCACATCCTCAACCTGTGACAATACATCAGGTCTTTGTGCTGTCTCCCTCATTCGGTCCTTCACTTCCTCAACCTGTGACAATACATCAGGTCTTTGTGCTGTCTCCCTCATTCGGTCCTTCACATCCTCAACCTGTGACAATACATCAGGTCTTTGTGCTGTCTCCCTCATTCGGTCCTTCACATCCTCAACCTGTGACAATACATCAGGTCTTTGTGCTGTCTCCCTCATTCGGTCCTTCACATCCTCAACCTGTGACAATACATCAGGTCTTTGTGCTGTCTCCCTCATTCGGTCCTTCACATCCTCACCCCATTCCTTAGCTTCCTTAGCTGTCTTCCTCACTCTGTCTTTCATTTTCTTAACCTTGACAGTATATCACAACTTACTCGTCTATATACCTCATTTTGTTTTTTACTTTCTTGATTAAGATATCTGTGTCTATGTGTACATTAAGATACCCGTGTCTAAGTATACATAGAGACATCCTTGTCGATGTTCCTCATCCTGTTTTTCACGTCCTCTCTCTGTAACAGTATATTAAGACATCCTGGTCTATGTCCCTCGTTCTGTCTTTTACTTCCTCTGTCTGTAACAGTATATTAAGACATCCTGGTCTATGTCCCTCATTCTGTCTTTTACTTCCTCTCTCTGTAACAGTGTATTGACATCCTGGTCTATGTCCCTCATTCTGTCTTTTACTTCCTCTCTCTGTAACAGTATATTAAGACATCCTGGTCTATGTCCCTCATTCTGTCTTTTACTTCCTCTCTCTGTAACAGTATATTAAGACATCCTGGTCTATGTCCCTCGTTCTGTCTTTTACTTAATCCCTCTGTAACAGTATATTAAGACATCCTGGTCTATGTCCCTCGTTCTGTCTTTTACTTAATCCCTCTGTAACAGTATATTAAGACATTCTGGTCTATGTCCTTCACTCTGTCTTTTACTTCACCACTCTGTAACAGTATATTAAGACATTCTGGTCTATGTCCCTCACTCTGTCTTTTATTTCCTCTCTCCAATATTTGGTTTTTGTTATGATCACAACAAAACTACCAGATTTGTCTGATGTTTCATTTTTTGTGGTTAAATCTTAACACTTGGTGCAGTCGGATCATCTTTGACAATTACTAGTTTTTTTGTTGCTAACGTTTACTTCATAGCAGACTTAAACGTCTTTTAGGATGAGAGTTCTACAAATCGGCCAATTTGCGTGCACTGTTAAGGATCTGCAGAGGACGTATGACACCAAAAGCATGTCCCTTAGTGATTTTTAGACCTGGATGTTCTTGGCAACTTTCCTAACTCAACAGAGGATGTATGACACCAATAGCATGTCCCTTAGTGGTTTTTAGACCTGATGTTCTTGGAAACTTTCCTAACTCAACAGAGGATGTATGACACCAAAAGCATGTCCCTTAGTGGTTTTGACGTGGATGTTCTTGGCAACTTTCCTAACTCAACAGAGGATGTATGACACCAAAAGCATGTCCCTTAGTGGTTTTGACGTGGATGTTCTTGGCAACTTTCCTAACTCAACAGAGGATGTATGACACCAAAAGCATGTCCCTTAGTGGTTTTGACGTGGATGTTCTTGACAACTTTCCTAACTCAACAGAGGATGTATGACACCAAAAGCATGTCCCTTAGTGGTTTTGACGTGGATGTTCTTGGAAACTTTCCTAACTCAACAGAGGACGTATGACACCAAAAGTATGTCCCTTAGTGGTTTTTAGACCTGGATGTTCTTGGCAACTTTCCTAACTCAACAGAGGATGTATGACACCAAAAGCATGTCCCTTAGTGGTTTTTAGACCTGGATGTTCTTGGCAACTTTCCTAACTCAACCGATTTGTTTAATGTCTTCTCTGGCCGATGGGAATTGTATGTGCACAACGTCTTTCAATTTAGAAAAAAAAAACATGTATGTTTTTGTTAGGTCTTCATGCACAAGTCTATTTTGACTTACATGACAAAATGACCATGCATGCCTTCATGAGGACATTAGCCATCATTGCAGTAGAATGTTTCTTTAAGTTGGACTCATTGATAACTGAAAAACACAATTTAAAAACAAACAACAAAACAAACGAAAACCAGGATAGAGGTGATGTCGAATAAATAGAAATCTACAGATTGATTATTGCTGGAAGAGTAAAAGAGCAGATGATACTGTGTGGAGCAGACCTGTATGTGTCGGAATGAATAGTGTGGGAATAATGACCTGATTGGCTATGGAAACTGTGATAGCACAACACATTTTAAAGATTTCATGTGGTATGAATTATGTAGATATTTTTGTTGATACAGAGAGGAAAAAGGATGGACACATGAGAACATAAACCTGTCTGTTTCCACAGTCTATCACGTCTTCCATGCATGCAGTATGCTCGCAGAAGTCTTCGTCACGTTCATCTAAACAATCGTGTCTAAAATCGCACACCAGACTGTAAGGCACGAACTCCTGAGATCTGTCACAATAAAAGTAGGGCTGTGTCTGTCCCTGGGACATTCTGCACGTCGCCCTGTACCATGTCTCAGTGTTCTCCAGTCTCCTGCACTGACTTTTCACATCACAGGCCAGTAGCTCATGAGTGAGATGCTGCATTGGACAGATTTTGAGGTGAACACTGGATGTGGTTGTGCTCTTTGGGACATGAAGGTTGACGGGTGTACTGATATGGTGATGGCCTGAAGGACTATGGAGTTCACATACAAAGCCACTCCGTGTCTTGGAGCAATGATATTTGTCGAACCAGCTTCTAGCAGAGTACCAAACAGCACAATCACCACTGGTGAGCGTACGTGCTATCTGAGGCAGAAAGAAAACCACAGGACCACTTTCGAAACGAAAGGTGTATTTGTACCTGCAGGATTAGTTGTGAAACTGACATAAATAGAATGCAAACAAGTGGACGTTTCTCTCTCTCTCTCTCTCTCTCTCTCTCTCTCTCTCTCTCTCTCTCTCTCTCTCTCAGAACAGGGGTTTGGAATAGTGTGGATGACCCAGGAAGTAGGAAATGAGCAACAGTTCATTGCGGAATTTAAGGACAGGCTTATTTGTTCTTTTAAACAGAATTGGCACTCAGATATGGAAAGTAAAGAAAAATATCGCTGGTTTTTCTCATTTAAGAATGTGTTTCATTCTGAAAAGTTTCTCAATGTCATAACAGATAAATGGCACAGAATAAATTACGCAAGATTTAGGTTGAGAACTTTAGGTTTTAATGCGAACAAAAGATGGTTTGAATGTGAAACATCCACAGAATCTCCTTGTCCTGCATGTAGACATATTATTGATGACGAAGAATACTTTCTGTTCCACTGTACTGCTTATAATGAAGTGCGGACAAATTGTTCATTTTTCCAGTTAGATATAGCGAAAGGACAAAACGTCGCTGTTGTGTTATCATCAGATGATGAACTTGTAATTAAATAAGTTGCGAAATTCATCGCGGAAGCATCGAAAATTAGACTGAAGAAGGATAGTGAAATTTAAGATAATGCATTATAAGAGATATCTGAATGAATATTATCATTCATCGCATGTGGAAGAGATCAGTAAAATACAATGTCATCATTTGATTGAGTGGATGGTCGAGTCAGTCTTAAGTTTTTTTTTTTATTGTTTGTTTTTTTAACCTTACTGCATTACTCCTGTGCGTGAGGACAGAACGAAATGTTACGAATTTATTTGTATTTGTTAACCTTGGATTTGATACACACTAGGAATGAAAGTGTACTATTTGTTTGCAGGAAAGGAAGAGGGAAATGTTATTGTTCTGTTACCTCTCCCCCCTTGTCAAAAGACCTCTTTGGTAATGACAATAAAATATCAAAGTGTCAAAAGTCTCTCTCTCTCTCTCTCTCTCTCTCTCTCTCTGGTAGGACGTTGTTGTGTGCAGATGCAAGTGATCGGCTCTGCATTTAGTTTGTTTTTTCAGGTATAATGTGATTTCACCTAACACTGATTTTTTGTTGACAGGGTGTCAGCTGATTCTCAAATGTAATTCATTTTTTAGTGTCCAAAAGGGTTGAATAAGTTATAAATGTTTTTTTTTTTCGATGCAAACCATCACAAATTCTTGTGGTACTTCCGCACACCTCTTCCCGTGGCATCCTCTCTTAACATAGTGGTTCCTAAGTCCTCACGCCAAGCTGTGAACAAAGCTTCCAGTCCAAGTGTTGTTCAGCTGGCCACTTAGCTCAAACATAAGCACCATCCTGTCGTCTCAGCCTGGTAATCTGTACCAGATTAAGCACAGGGCCTGTGGCGTCTCTGTTATCTTGTGACCTTCGTCCAGCCACTGTCCACATCTCCAACAGTCGACACCACCTCCTCCCATCTTGACTTGTCTGGCCTTTTGATTTGTGCAAGTGCCTCTGATTAGTGCGTGTGTGTCCTGGGCGAGCATTTGAGCCCTGAGCCAGTTGAGAAAGCTGACTAATCAGCACGTCAATGTTTGTGTGGTCTGATTTTTTTAGTCGTCTTTCTTCTCTCTCCGTTTGTCACCCAGGACATCCACCAAACACCATGTGCCTGGCGCTCAACATATAAGCCATCCAGTTCCCAAGAACCCCAGAAGAAGCTGAAAAACAAACGCCAACTAACGCCTCTCCTCTCTCATCAAGCACTACCCTTCTCAATCCCTCAGTTTCTACCTCTTCTGCAAACCCTATCCCACCGGTCATCTCTCAGATTTCCCCTCTCCCCTTACTACAGTCTCTTCCCTTTCCACCCTTTACCCACTGAGAACTGCCCTTCAACAGCAACAACTGACAGACACAATGGAACAACCAGCCATGCTGATACTGAACTTAGCACAGTTGGTGAGCTTGAGTCCCCCACCAATCTTATTTTGAAAAAAAAGCTTATTTTGAACCAACAGGCAACTGTCATTATGCTAGGAGACTCGGTCATTAGAGGTGTGGACCAACAGGCAACTGTCATTATGCTAGGAGACTCGGTCATTAGAGGTGTGGACCAACAGGCAACTGTCATTATGCTAGGAGACTCGGTCATTAGAGGTGTGGACCAACAGGCAACTGTCATTATGCTAGGAGACTCGGTCATTAGAGGTGTCATTATGCTAGGAGACTCGGTCATTAGAGGTGTCATTATGCCAGGAGACTCGGTCATTAGAGGTGTCATTATGCTAGGAGACTCGGTCATTAGAGGTGTGGACCAACAGGCAACTGTCATTATGCTAGGAGACTCGGTCATTAGAGGTGTGGACCTCTCCCGCTCCCTCCCTCCTCTTTACAAACAGCGAAAAGTCGGTGTCAATAGTCTTACCTTTTTACAACTCATACAGTGGCTAATATAGAGATGTCAAATGCCCACACAGACAACTCGACATAGTGTATTTCATACAGGCATAAAAGACTGCAGACAGCCATCAAAATCAGCAGAGGGTGGCATCAGTACTGAGGGATGTCACAGCTTCCATCACTAGATTCGTTTTAGCCGCACAAATGGTGCAATCATCCTCTGTGTGGCCATACAGACTTCTCTTTGCACATCTGAATGTTAACTGTACGCAAAACAAGTCACATGAGGTACCACCTATACTGTATGATCAAGGCAAACCTTCTCATATATGTGGCTTCACTGAATCAAGACTTTCAGATGTTGTGTCCGATACCACTGTCATAATCCCTGGCTTCGATATTGCACGCAGAGATTCCATCGAATCCAAATCTACTGGTACATCAGTTTACATTCATGAAATACTAAATGCTCGATGTTTACATGAACTTGAAAGTTCTGGACCTTTCGTCTAATTGGCATCAAAACCCGTTACAAATTTGCCCATTCAATGCTACTCGCACACACACACACACACACACACACACACACACACACACACACACACACACACGTCAAGTAGCCACACCATTCCACTTGTACCTTAATATTTTTAGTTCAGTTTTACACATGGATTTAGTTTTTTTCCCGTCAGTTTTGCTTGGTTGATCATCATCATGATTATCATTGTGGTTATCATCATCATCATCATCATCATCATCATCATCATCATCATCGTCGTCGTCATTAGTAATGGTCGTGGTAGTAGTAGTAGTAGTAGTAGTAGTAGTAGTAGTAGTAGTAGTAGCAGTAGTAGTACTATTATCATCATCATCATTATCATTATTATCATTATTGTTATTATTGTTATATTGTTTTCATTTTTTATCATAATAATGATAATAATAACAATTATTAATTAATAATAATATTATTATTATCATTATTATCATCATTATTATTATTATCAGTATTGATATTATTGTTATTGTTGTTGTTCTTGTTGTCGATGTTGTCATTACATCAATTTGTAACTTTAACAAATGATCCATGCTATACCACTTTTCAAATATTTGTGTTGGCTTTCCTTTCCTGAATTTTCTACAATTTCCGTTTCTTACAGATTTGTTCTAAAACATCCGTTCGACATACTGTTTCCCATCGTGTGAATTCTGTTCTTTTGACAGTTATATTCTCTGTATTCCGTACGAAATGACAAAATCCTTCAATCCACGTTATCTGTCCTGTCAAGATCCAAAAGACTAGAGTTCACTTCCATTGAACAACAGACAATCGACCTCCATGGGCAATCTAACGTCTTCTCTTACGAACCATTTGTCTAGACAGTACTGATTTAAAACAACAAACATGTCTTACCACCGTGCATCTGCACTGCAAAAGAATCCGGTGCATTTATTGCATGAATGTGTGTGTGTGTGTGTGTGTGTGTGTGTGTGTGTGTGTGTGTGTGTGTGTGTGTGTGTGTGTGTGTTCGTTCGTTCTTCTGTTTAACGTCTGTTTACTTTGAGTGATATTAGACGTGAATAAATGAAGAGAATGACTGAAGGAACAAATGATTAAGTGAATAATCCTATATGTTATATAAGCGTGTATGTATGCCTTTGTATGTGAGTGTATACGTGTATGTATCTGTGTATGTATCTAAAGAAAAAAACAAAACAAAAACAAAACAAAAGAAAACAAAACAAACAAAAAAAAGGAATCTTAAATACAACAATTAATGGGCAAAATGAACAGAAGATATAGATCTAACATATAGCAATAAAACAAAAATCCTTCACTATCTAAACTTTAGAGCAAAGGAGTAAAATGCAGGCAATCATCATATAACGCACTATGACAACACAAAACAATCTAAAGAAAAACCCCAATCGGACTACGAAATAAGTGTTCAGCAATTTCGATCAGCAGAAAGTGGTCCGAAAGTATATCTTGCAAGTTTTTTTTCAGAAAAATTATTAGATTTTAATGATGTTGGTAAGAAAGTAGTTAACTTGCGACAATTAAATAAAATGTGACTCAATGTTATTTCTTTACCACAAATACAATTAGCATTTTTACTAAACTTTGTTTTTAAAGCATTTAGCTTTAATCGAATTATAAGGGAATATATTTGTCTGGAACAGTAAATTGGATGATCAGACATTTTTCCAAGAACAAGGTCTATTGGAAAAAAGCTTCCCACAGTTTGGATGAAATATCAACAATTATTTGAGCTCTCTTCCGTGTAGTTGATTCAAGGATACGATAACATTCTACGACTGATGGTTTATTTTCAACTCGGAAGATGACCCTGCTTTTTTAGCACTTTTTTTTCGCAGCCCTATCAGCCAATTCATTCCCAAGTATACCAGTATGCGAAGGAATCCAGCAAAATTCTATAATAGTGCCTTTCGACGCCAGCCAGTATAAAAGATATTTAATTTCGAACACAACGTCGGGTCGTGTCGATATATTTGATGAATCAAGGGCAAGTAAGACTGATTTTGAATCTACAAAAAAATATCTGAACAATATTACTGGAAAGATCTGTTAGAAATTCCATTGCTAGCATAATAGCTACTAATTCAGCCGTGAATATAGATAAATAACTACCCATAAAGAACCATCTTTGAGTTTTAAGCGAAGGAATAACAAATGCTACACCAACATTTCCATCATCTAAACAGAACCATCAGTAAACACCTGAAGATGATTTTGATATGTTTTGTATACATGTGATTTTGCTTAAATTAGTGATGATATTAATATTTTCCCCCTTTTTGATGTCAATGTAAAACCAATATCAAGAAAAGGTTTTGGTATCTCCCATGATGGAATAAATGACGAAGATGGTTTTTTTTTAGCCACATCTTTGATATCAATTTTTGAACATTCAATCAAATCAGAAGTATATGTACCTATTGTTTCTTGCGATGTAATCATAATTGCCCTTTTTGGAAAGTCAGTGTTCGATCTAAGTTTTAAGTCTTCTTGAATGTAATTATCATTAACACTTGATTTTATGACAAATTTGGTGCTGCTAGTTCACGATAATCATCAAGGGGCAAAATTCCAGCTTCTCTATAATTATGTTTTTGCATTTGAGGCATGAATAGGGATACCAAGAGGAAGTTTAATGGCTTTGCAATCCAAACTTTGTAACTTTTTCAGAAGACATTTTGGAGCACTAAAATACACTTCTTGACCATAAGTAAGTTTTGATCTAACAAGAGCTATAGAGAGATGAAGTAAAGTTTTTGAATCCATTCCCCAGGGTAGTCTGCTTATAATCTTTAATAAATTCAAACTTTTCCTAGCTTTTGTTAATATGTATTCAAAATGAATATTCCAAGATAATTTTGGTGTAAAGAAAACTCCTAAAAATTTAACACTTTGTTTATATTCTAAAGGTTCCCCTAGAAGTTTGAAGACTGGTATATTTTCTGGATTGCTTCCTGCATTAAACAACATCATATTTGTTTTTTCAGTGGACAAAGACAGACCATTTTCTGTCATATAGTTGCCTATGCTGTCTAGATCTCTTTGATAGAGTCTTCTAACATAATTCTGTGCTCTTTGTGGAGTTGACTTTTTCAGAGTTACTTCCATCCACATGCAGATATCATCTGTATATTACACTAGAACGACATTTTTGGAGACTGCTTTCGGGAGATCTTGTATAAGGATATAAAAAGAACAGGCGCTATAACAAGCGCTTGTGCCAGACTTGGTCATAAGCTTTTTTAACATAAAAAAGTAGCGAGTATACTTTTCCTATGTGCAAACTGACGCTTTATTTGAGTAGATAATTTAACCAAGTGCTCAACTGTAGATCTTCCTTTCATAAATCCAGCTTGATTAATTGGTATTACATTGTTCTTTTCACAAAAGTGTGTGAGCCTATTTAAGACGATTCTTTCTACAAGTTTGCCACAATGGGAAGTGAGAGCTATAGGGCGGTAGCTGTTTTTGTCATTCATAGTTTTTCCAGGTTTTAAAATTGGAACAACTATTGAATCTTTCCATATTTGAGGAACAACGCCATTTTCCCAGCAATTCTGAATTATATGATGCAGGAAAACAATGCAGTTGTTGGGGAGATGTTTTAACATTTCATTATTCACTATGTCAAGACCAGCAGAGCATTTTTTGTTGCTGATATCAGATATTGCACTTTTCAACTCTCTGATTGTTATTGGAGCATTAATAGGGATATCATTATCAGGAATAGGGTCTGAATAGAAAGACTGTGTATACATTTTACAATTTGAGGACAAGCCTTCTGAACTACTATTCCTAGAAAATATATCCGCAAAAATTTCCGCCTTTTCTCCATCAGAAGGAAATTTATTCTCATTAGATTCTATTGGATAGCTTGGGAGTCTAATTCCTTTTTTTTTTCATGCATTTCACTTTGTCCCAAACCTTATTAAAGTCCTTATCATCTGTAACTTCCTTTGTACAAAATGAATTCCAGTATAGCCTTTTGCTTTGGCTATTACATTATTACTGTGTATCTTTGCTTTCTTCATTTCTGTATGACTTTCTTCTATTGACTCTTTAAGCAACTTTTCGTCTAGATCTTTTGTCTGTTTTCGACTTGATGTACAGCTTATATTTTTCTTTTTTGTAATTAACAGCTTGTTCACATTCACTAGTCCACCAGGCATTCCCCACATGATTAGACTGTTTTGTGGTTTGTAATCTTGGGATTGATGAATTGGCTGCCACAAGAACTGCATCCTTGAAATCTGAATATTGCGTGTCAATATGCTCTTGCGTACATTTATCGAAGTTTTGACAAGCTAGAATAGTTCGAAATTTATCCCAGTCTGCACGCTTATAGTCATATTTTATAGGAGTGTCATGTACGTCATTATTACCCTGATTGTTTTCTTTCACCATAGTTATTATTATAGGCAGGTGATCGCTACCTAAAGTATATTTACATGTTTCCCATGAACTTGATGGAGCAAGTTCTGGTGAAATCAAGGAAAGGTCGATAGCTGTAGCTCTATGTTTAGACACATCTGGGATCCGGGTTATGCTGCCGTCGTTTAAAGGATGGAATGAACTATCTACGATGTTTTCAACGAAACGGTTACTGGTAACAGTGTTACAATCATTTTCCCAGAAGGGCGAGTGAGCATTAAAGTCACCTGCTATTAACCACTTATTACATTGTTGATCTTGAATAGCACGTAGCCAGTCAGAATTTTGATCATTTGGACCTTTAGGAAGATATACTGACATGACATTCATTGTGAAAGAATTACCGAATTTTATATTAGCTACGCATGCATGTACATCACCGACAGATTTTGGGATTGGTGATGCACTTATGTTATACTGAAGCCCTTCACGAATATATATTGCAGTATTTACTCGCCCATTGAAACTTCCCTTGTCATATACTGGAGGGTAATAATAGTTAGGCAAACTGGGTAATTTAGAAGGGCTAACATTTAATGATTGTAATATCAAGACTTCGTAAGGATTTGTAGCTAGATGATATTATAATTTATATGCTTCGTTTGTGGTTATAGAGCTACAATTCCACTGCAAAAACGATAAATTCTGTGCTTTCGACTGACTATGTGAAGCCATTATTTAAGAATCATACGGATTCATCAGAAGACATCAAAGTAAATACTTAATGTACTAAAGGATGTAACGCGTGAATCTACAAAGAAATCACACGAACAACAACATCAGAAAAGACTCAAGACGAATGGGACATTAAGAAAAATAAAAGTTAATAAAAACTCTTAGCAATAATCAACGTCTTCAAATGTTACGGATGTATGCCTTAAGATGGGCACAATCAAGAAGACTTTGGTTCTGTCAGATATTATGCAATGCTACACTGACTATGATGTAGTTGACTCGAGAAGTAGGCTGGACATTTTCTCTTCAGCAGTAATCGTACAACAGTTCAAATGGATTCCACCACGGATCTGGAAAGTCAGCCAAGTGCATGTGACGAAGTTGTGAAGGATGCACTCTGTTGAAAGGCCTGGCGCTGAGCCGTGGTCTGGCTGTGCGCTGTGGAGATTGCCAGAATATGTTACGAAGATGACTGCCGATATTGCCAGCAAGAATGCTGGTTCCTCTTTGATCGGGGTGCAATTTGTCTCTCATGTAGCTCCTGGTGGTGTTCAAGTTCTGGTGAGACACGATGGATATTTTCTTGTGTTCAGACAAATCCTCACATAGAATAGCATTGAACAGATTACGTTTGAGTTCCATCTTTGAGTCTCTATTTGGAGCTAACTGGCTAACAATGACTTTTGTTTCAGGATGTTTGTTCGAGACCTTCTTGACACACGAGAGAAAAGATCTGCAGGCTGTGGTTTGCATTAGTTTTTTTTTGATGTCGTTCACCCCACAGTGGATTAGGATGGCATCAGGTGGTTGACTCAATTGCGAATAGAGAGATTCAAGAGTCTTTTCTATGTCTTCTGTGGTGTATGCTTTGCTTGTAATAGCTTTCATACCGTATGATCGACCTAACCTGTCAGCCTGGATTCCATTCATTACAGAGTCGTGTACGATCACAGCAACAGGGAGATTTTGATCTTCAGATGTTTTTTGACGTTTGTTTGGTATTACGTCATTTGTTTTGATGTCATGCGTTTTGCCCAGTGTTTGTTCCATGTTTGGGTTTTTCTTGTTTTCTTTGCTTTTCTTGCCATTTTCACCGGAACGGATGGAATTGTTCGGTTTGTGTTTGACAGCATCGACATACGAAGTGAAGGTATCCTTAATTTCTGTCTGTGTTTGAGCGTCACTGACCTGTTTTGTGTTGTGAAGACCGTGTTGTTCCATATGATGTGGTAGATCTAACTCCCTTCCGTTCAGCGTAGTCGATTGTCCTTGTTCTCGTAGCGCTGCTTCCAGAGACGAAACTCTCTCACAGAGTGACGAGATCAAGCCATACATATCTTTTAGTGTTGTAGAAACATCCAGACCTGTCACTGTTGGACTGGGAGAACGTTGTGTTCCATCCCAGTGACTCGTCCCTGCCAGGTCAGATTCTGCTGGCGCCCCGTTGCTCTTCACCCAGTCCTGGCCCTGGTTCTTCTTCTGGCTGGATTTCTTGGTGCTGGTGCTTCCCGATTTTGTCGAAATTCCTTTCTGAAGGGTATGAATACTTCCCATACTTCTGGTCCTCGTCAATATCGTGCGCTATCGTACAATCCCTGACAGTTGAAATTTAGATGCTTGCGCTCTCCGCCATCTTGATGACGTGTGTGTGTGTGTGTGTGTGTGTGTGTGTCTGTGTGTGTCTGTGTGTGTGTATGCGTGCGTGCGTGCGCACGCGCGCGTGTGTGTGTGTGTATGTGTGTGTGCGCGCGCACGCGCGCGAGCGTGTGCGCGTGTGCCTGTGTGTATGTGTGTGTGTGTGTGTGTGTGTGTGTGTGTGTGTGTGTGTACGTGCAGGCGTTCGTGTGTGTGTACGTGCGTGCGTTCGTGTGTGTGTGTGTGTGTGTGTGTGTGTGTGTGTGTGTGTGTGAGCGCGTACGTGTGTGTGTGTGTGTGTGTGTGTGTGTGTGTGAGCGCGTAGTGTGGTGTGTGTGTGTGTGTGTGTGTGTGTGTGTGTGTGTGTGTGTGTGGTGTGTGTGTGCGCATATGTTTGTGGTGTGTGTGTGTGTGTGTGTGTGTGTGTTGTGCACGCGAGTTCGTGCAGGCATACATGCGTGCGAGTCTGTGCGTGGTATATATATATATTCTCTCTCTCTCTCTCTCTCTCTCTCTCTCTCTCTCTCTCTCTCTAATCTGAAGCAATTATCCACAACTTTGCAGAACAATGTTAATCACTTAATTTGGACTGAGCTTAATCACATGTCATTACACGACCAAAAACTAAATACCTGATAATAACTTCGCGAAGAAAACGGCAAAAAAAAAAAAAAAAAAAAAAAAGTCTGATGCGGTAAACATGTCTGTTGTAAAATCATGTAAATACTTCGGTGTGTATATATCTACGCGATCAAGTTTCACTTTCGCATGTAAAGATATGGCTTGCAGAGCCAAAAATGCATTCTTATGTTTTGTAAAGAAGCTGTCGAAGCTGAACAATGAATCTCTTGCTTTGTTTTAGAAACTGTTTGATGCTCAAATCCTGCCTATGCTACAACATGAGGCTGAACTTTGGGGTCGCTGCACAATGCGAAAAGGTTCATTTATTTGCTTTAAAAAGTTCTTGAGTTACCCCATAAAGCTTATAAAATGCTGATAGAATTAAATAATAGAGACAAGATGAACTGGATGTTACATGCTAGAGTGAAATGACATCAATATGGTTTCGGGCACGTATGGCTTAACCAAGGTGTCGGAGATATGAACAGTTTTGTGCGTGTGTTTAAAGAAAACCTAATTGACTGTACGTGGCAAGACTTTTCATGTTTAAAACAGTTACAGGTTTTTTTAAATTTTTTTATTTTTTTATTTATTTATTTTTTTTTTAGAGAACATTCAACGATATGCATTCTCTCCCAACGCACATGCCAATGACTATGGACAGGCACTTGAAGTTTCTAAAGACAAAATTTACAGTTGTTGTTTTCGATATTTTTGTTCATAATGACCGTTATAGACAAGTAAATGCCTCTGTTCTGTTGTGCCCATTATGTCGACAGTCAAGAGAAGATGAAGTGCATTTTGCATTAACTTGTCCTGAGTTACAGGATATAACAGCAAAATTTGTTCCCCAGAAATTTTATACAAAATATTGCTTATTCAAGCTTGTTTTGTTAATGTCATCTGCAAGAGAAAACACTGCAAAACAGTTCACAGTATATTTATTCGAAGCTTACAAAAGGCGACGCATCTGCACATTGTGATCACTATTATAAGTTCGGCAATGCAACTTTGTTATGTTTCATGTGCATCCCCCTTCTGAGGGGCTAAGCCTGTAAGAATAAACATCTGGATGTGAATCTCTGTGTGTGTATATATATATATATATATATATATATGTGTGTGTGTGGTGTGTGTGTGTGTGTGTGTGTGTGTGTGTGTGTGTGTGTAGATACATAGATATATTTTATATATATGCACACACATACATATACACATACATGACTACATATATATATATATATATATATATATATATTTGTATCTATCTTTTGTATATATATATATATACGCTGACTGAAGACCAGATAAAAGTGCTCAGTCTGGGCCCCAAGTTTGTTCCCACACCCATGACCTTCAACCAGAAACAGCTAGAGGATGATATAAAAGAGGGATGCCGACTAGTAAGGCTAAAAGAGCTGCATTTTGATGAGGAAGCTGAGGACACTACCCACCCAACTCCTACACCACATTTCTACAAGAAAACACACTACGATCCAGGCAAAGGCAGAGACGCGGCTCTGGACACCTACTGCCAAAACCTAGACCTGAAGGCGGCCACCCACCAATGCCCTGGGAGACCGAAAGACAATCTTACGGTGAATGAAAGAAAGGCACTTAACCAGCTACAGGGGAAAGTGTTGAACCGAGAAATACGCATCAGCACGGCTGACAAAGGGGGAGCTGTAGTTATTCAGGACGTTCAGGACTACATCCAAGAAGCAGATCGACAACTGAACAACCAGCTACATTACAGCAAAGTTGACAAAGATCCCACAGTGCAGGTGGCCAAGAAGTCCAATGAACTTCTCAACAAACTCCATGATAACAACTACATTGATGACCAGACGTACAGATGGGCTGTACTCGAACCAAACAAAATACGTACACAGCGTTTCTACCATCTACCAAAGATCCACAAAACGCTCAATAAGCCCCCAGGAAGACCAATTGTATCAGGAGTGGAAGGCCCTACAGTCAAAATGTCCCAGCTAGTTGACTCCTGGCTACAGAATCTAGTCGTTGGGCTCCCCAGCTACATCCAAGATTCCACTGCAATGCTAAGGATGCTTGAGGACCGTAACGTCAGGGAGGGTCCTTTTGGTCCTGAAGCAACTTTGGTGACAATAGACGTAGTAGGGCTGTACACCAACATACCCCACGACGACATGCTAGAGGCTATCACCTTCTTTCTCACGCTCCACCATCCTGACAATACCCCACCGAACTCCGTCATTATAGATATCGTCTCTCACGTCCTCAGGAACAACTATTTCACCTTTGAAGGACGCATGTACAAGCAGGAACATGGGACGGCAATGGGCACGCCCATGGCGCCAACCATTGCCAATCTCTTCATGGGCTGGCTGGAAAAGAGGATGCTGGAAGAAAGCCCTGTCCACATCGACAACAGCATGTGGAGACGCTACATCGATGACATCTTCTTGCTGTGGCAGGGCTCAGAGGAAGATCTGCAGACCTTTTGCCAACACATCAACACTTTCCATCAAACCATCAAATTCACAGTCCAGTCATCCAGACAGTCCATCCCATTCCTCGACATTCTCATCAAATTTGATGATGGCTTCATCATCACTGAACTGTTCACAAAACCCACAGACACTCATGCTTACCTCCACCATCGCTCATGCCATCCACATCATTGTAAGAACAACATCCCCTACTGCCAGTTCCTGAGGCTCCGTCGTCTTTGCTCCAAGACTAAAGACTTTGATAAACATGCTGATACCATCATGGGCATGTTCCTCAGCCGTGGCTACAGACCGAGCAAGCTACAACAGGCTTTGACAAAAGCACGAAGCCTCCCCAGAGCTGAGGTGTTAATGTACAGGGCAAAAACTGTCAACACCAGGGTCCACTTCGTCATCACTCATCACCCTTCCAACCCACCACTACGTGACTGGCTCAGGGAGCAACAGGCACTACTCCACACAAGTGCACGCATGAAAAAGGCTGTGCCTGAAGTGCCTGTTGTGGGAGAGAGAAACTCCAGGAGCATCCGAAACCTGATCATGCCCTCCTCCCTTCCCCAAGTCAAGCCTACGCAAGAACAGGCTGGGGTGATGAGATGCAACAACAGGTGCGTCATCTGTAGGGAACATCTGGTGGAGAGCAAGACTTTCTCCAGCGACACCACTGGAGAAGTCTTCAACATCAGACATAGCATGACGTGCAAGTCTTCAAACATCATTTACCTGCTCTACTGCCAACAATATCATGGGGCGCAGTATGTAGGAGAAACAAAGAATGCCCTAAGAACACGCTTCTACCTCCACAGAACCCACATACTGCAAAACACAGGCACCCATGTTACTAGGCATTTCAACAGGAAAGACCATTCACTGCAGGACATGAGGTGCATGCCCATAGAGCAGGTCTTCACAGACAACCTTGCTCACAGGCACACAAGGGAGCAGTTCTGGATCAACAAACTCAGGACATTCTATCCTCGGGGTCTACAAACTCTCTGTCTCCTAACTGGTTAGGGAGGGAGAGAGGTGAAAAGGGCAGATAGTGGGGGTATGGTGAGGAGAAAGAGAGGGGAGATAGGACAGAGACGGCGATAGGGTTGGAAGGGGGAGGTTTTGAGGCAGACGGCCCATGTGCAAGTGACAAACTCTATCCTTGGGTCAGAGAGGGAGATGAGTGAGGGGAGAATAAGAGATGGCCCAGGGGCTGGGGTCAGGGACCCAAGAGTGGGGGGCCTGGGGAATGGGCTGGGGACCTTGGGGGGCAGGGAGGTGGGGTCCCTGGGTGTTAGGGGGTGGGGGAGTTTAAGGGTCTTGGGGGCTTGGGTCCCCAGGGATCGGGGATACAAATAATTAGGGGGTCCCGGGGGGGGGGGGGGGTGAGGGACTGGGGGATGTGTGACTTGGGGGCTAGGATGGGGGCGGGTGTTCTTGGGGTAGGTGGGCGAATGAGTGAATGGGTGTGGGGTGAGATGGGGAGTTGGATGGGGGTGGAGTCAGGTGATCTGGGGGGCTGGGTGGGTTGGGGTGATGGTGAGGGGCCTGACACCCCCCTGAATTTTTTTTTTTTAATTTATTTATTTATTTATTTTTTTTTTTCTTCTCCCCCCCCCATCTCTCCTCCCAGCCTTAGAAAGAAATTGAAAATTTGCGAACGTGGTTATCATTGTGAGCTTGACGTCATTGTAGGGTTTATAGAAAAACGTCATTATACTGATGTCGATCTCTGCAATGCGTCACTGTCAATAAGCATCGATAAAGGCAATCGCCGAAATATTTGCAGTCCGGAAAAGTGTTGTTGTTTTGTTTTCTTGTGTATGATATCTATCTATCTATCTATATATATATATATATATATATATATATATATATTATATATATATATATATATAATACACACAATTATAAAACAAAGCTTGCTCTTATGTCTTAGATTGAAGAAATAGGGGGAGATAAGCATTCATATCTGCAGCGGTAGTTAATTCTGCCTAACTAACAGTATGTGCTTGAGAGGGTGAATGGGGAATAATAAATGCTTCTCAAAATGAGCCTTCAGCAAGCTTATAGTCTCAAGGGGGAGACAATCTCCAATGGGAGGAAACTCACTAACATATAACTCCCGGTCAGATACCGGTATTTCGAAACCTGATTGGTTCTCCTCAGTGACCGCAAGAGCAAGAGCAAAACAAGCTACATTTTCTTGTGAAAAGTAGAAAATATAAAAAGATAACCTTTTAAGACACAAGTGCTGAGGGCCAGTTCTTGGAATGAATCTGCAAGGGACTAAATTATAATAGACTAATAAATTCTAAGGATAAATAACCGAGCACCATTCCAGCAACTTACAGAGCAGCTTGGTGTTGCAATAACTGCAAGAAATATATAATTATAAAACAAAGCTTGCTCTTATGTCTTAGATTGAAGAAATAGGGAGAGATAAGCATTCATATCTGCAGTGGTAGTTAATTCTGCCTAACTAACAGTATGTGCTTGAGAGGGTGAATGGGGAATAATAAATGCTTCTCAAAATGAGCCTTCAGCAAGCTTATAGTCTCCAACACTTGTGTCTTAAGAGGTTATCTTTTTATATTTTCTACTTTTCACAAGAAACTGTAGCTTGTTTTGCTCTTTCATGATTTTCTTTTGCTTCTTAGGTGGCACCTTTGGTTGCTTTTTTGAAAACTCAACAAAAACATACTACGGTATTGCACACCAGCCTTTTTCTGGGATAGCATTCTTCTTAAAACTGAAAAGGCAGAGGAGTCAAGTTACCACTTTCCGCGGTCACTGAGGAGAAACAATCAGGTTTCAAAATACCGGTATCTGACCAGGAGTTATATGTTAGTGAGTTTCCTCCCCATTGGAGATTGTCTCCCCCTTGGAGACTATAAGTTTGTTGAAGGCTTATTTTGAGAAGCATATATTATTCCCCATTCACCCTCTCAAGCACATACTGTTAGTTAGGCAGAATTAACTACCACTGCAGATATGAATGCTTATCTCCCCTATTTCTTCAATCTAAGACATAAGAGCAAGCTTTGTTTTATAATTGAATATTTCTTGCAGTTATTGCAACACCAAGCTGCTCTGTAAGTTGCTGGAACGGTGCTCGGTTATGTATCCTTCGAATGTATTAGTCTATTATATATATATATATATATATATATATATATATATATATATATATGTGTGTGTGTGTGTGTGCGCGCGCGCCACACACACACACACACACACACAGAGAGAAATCAATTTATCTCTCTCTCTCTATATATAGTTGTTAGTCTATCAACGTGAGATAGGGTAGTGAGGCTCCACTGAAAAATCCATGCAATTTCACCTTTCTTCAGTTTTCATCATCATCATCATCATCATCTTCATCGTCTTCTGTCTCCTCTTTCATGCAACTTCAGAGGCACTGCACCCATGCCACTCATTCCGGCCCCCACGTTGACAGCCACAGTCTGGCCTTACCCATACAACTCCAGCACCAGCAATCCACAGGGAGAAATCCGTGTCAAGTCGCCATGCGGTAACCTTCCTGTGGAGATACTGCACTGCCACTCAGTCATATTGGTGGTGTTTAGCTGCACATTTTCTGATTGGAAAGAGGCGGGACATCGCCCGCTGATTCCCCTTCTAACAACAATGTTTGCTTAGTCTCGGAGCCAACAGGTGTGAGATCTTTCTATGGAGGGTGAAACCACGTCTGTCCAACAACAGTCCCCATGAATTGGCCAATATCAATGACCCGACAGAACCACACAAAGGACACAGATGGGGAGAGTTCATGGGAACTGAGTAGGGCATGAAGGGCGACGAAAGTGTTTTAAATGCTGATCAATGAGGATGGTGATGATGAAAACAATGCTCTGGTTTTTCATTCAAGTCTGGGCCTGCATGACAAGACTGTTCTCTATGCTTAGTTTCCTTAGATTTTCTGGCGTCCACCTGGCTTAAAAGATACAGACACCTACAACACTGGAAAGCAATGTTAAACAATGCTCTCACAGACGCTCCCATCAACCGTGTGTTCCCACTCTTACCAGTTGAGCCCTTGGCAATCTCAACTCTGGAAAGGAACCAGTCAGGGTAGAAAAACCCTACAAATAAATTGCTTGGATGGAATTGAACCCACGACAGCCCAGCCAGAAGTCATGACGCTAAGCACCTCACAACGGTGGCAGGTATATTCATGATCTTTATTAGTTTGACCTTACTGGAGAAAAGGGTCAAACCATTTATCAAAACAACTACAATGATAATAATAACAATGATAATAATATGATAATGATAATAATAATAAAATTAATAGTAATGCTAATGACGATGAAGAAGTTGATGATGATGATGATGATGATAATAGTGATGATAATAATTATAACAATGATAATGATAATAGTAGTAGTAGTAATAATAATAATAATTATCATTATTACCTATTTCTTATAATTATGATTAAAACGATAATGATGATGATGATGATGATGATGATGATCATCTTATGTCATCATTTGAAAAACAATCGTTTATATTCTTTCCTGCTTTTCTCCTACTTTTTCACCTTCTTCTTTTCCTTAGAATCTTTCTCCAAGAAATTTGTCACGTCAACTCGCAGTAGAAAGAAACTCGTGGAGAGCGTGGCAGCAGAGAGTCCTCAGAAGAGAAGCCCCCTTCAAGCAAGTGTTTCGGCCCTTATCTCCTGACACTCTAGGGGGGTTGGGCCACACCCGGTTCATGACTCCGGATGTCCCTCTGCCGCCCCTTTTTTTTCCCATCTTGGGACGAGCCATGGCTGGGATTCGAACCCATGACCCTCTGGACATGCTCATTTTCCACTTAATGACTCGCGCTTTAACCACTGAGCCACAGGGACACCTGATATTTGTAGGGAAATTAAGCCTTATGAAGTTCACTTTTGTTCCTCCTTGACCAGATCCAGCTTGAACACCTCTCTGCCGCTTCTGCCATTGCTTTCAGGGCTCTGGTTTTTTTCCCTCCCTGCAACTGAGAGCTGTTTCATAAGGCTGTATGCAGACTTTCCTACAAACCCTCTAGCTCCAATTTCTTCAGTGAGGACTTTGACCTGATAGCCTTCTCTCCTCAGGCTGTTTGCCAGATCAGCATACTTTTCAGTCTTGTAGATTTGAGCTGCCTCCATTCTGTTCTCATATGGCACCGTGAGCTCGATCATGATCAGCTGCTTGGTTGACTTTGAGTGGACTACTATGTCTGGTCTCATGCCACTCTTGCTGATGATCTCTGGGTGACTTCCATTCTGGGAGGTCTGCAGTGCACTCCCAGTCATCTGCCCCGTCCAGCAGACTCTGCCTGCATGTTTCGAGTGGCACTGTTGTTCTTGGCCATGATTTGCTACCTCCTGCCGTGAAGAATGTTGCGGGTGCTTTTGGAGTCCTGATTTTCCCTTTTGTGGTGTTGGTATTAGCCCAGACTACTTGTACAATCTCTTTGAGCACTTGGTTGTGCCTCCATGTGTACCTTCCTTGAGCCAGGGCTACTTTACATGAGCTTAGGACATGCTCCACTGTTTGTTTTTCATGGCAGAGGGGGCATGCAGGATCGTCTGTTTTCCCCCACTTCACCAGGTTTGCATTTGAGGGCAGAAGGTCATATGCAGATCTGAGAATGAAGCTGATCCTGAGAGGGGCCATGTGCCAAATGTCATTCCAAGTGAGACTTCTTTGGAGTGCATTCTCCCACGTTGTCCATTGCCTCGCTTGCTGGCTCTGTCTTTTGGTGACTTGACTTATTATGGAGTCTTTTTTGGTCTTTTCTTTTCATCTCTGAATTCATTGTTTTTGGCTTCCTTGCCTTGACCACCTTCAGTTTTGGTCTCCCGTCTTGTCTGTTGGGCTGTGTGTGTCCTGTTATTCTCTGATCTGAACTTTCTTTTGCAGAATCCATCGCCTCTTGAACTTTCCATTTTCTGCCTGTCTTCAGCTGGGGCTTGATTGCTTCTACCACCTTGTCTCTGAGTCCTCCAGCATGCTTTGAAGTCTGATCTTCCCTGCTTTGTATTCCTCCAGGATAGATTTCAGTGGTAGTTTCAACTTTGCTTGGCGACAGTACAGCGCTATGTCAGTCAGACAGGGTGGGACACCAAGCCATTTCCTTGTGAACTTGTTGATTTTGGCTTCCATTGCCTCCACTATGCTGGTGCAGATGTCGTATATCATCAGAGGCCACAGGAGCTTTGGTATCAGCATGAACTGCAGACACCAGACCTTGTACTTGCCAGGGAGCCCACACTGGTCAATGGTCTCCAAGCCTTTCTCCGCCATCTGCTTAGTTTCTTTTGCTCTTTGTGTGTCTTTCAGCGTATCATCATACCATCTTCCAAGGCTCTTGACTGGTTCTTCTGTGACTGTTGGAATGGCCTGGTTGGCAACACTGAAGACCACAGATCCGGCCACTTTTCCTTTCCTCAGTGAGAGACTCCGTGATTTCTTTGGCTTGAACTTCATTCTGGATGAGGCAACTATGTCGTGCAGCCTCTCCAGCACATGACGTGTCTCGTCTTCTCTGGATGAAATCACTGTAGTGTCATCCATGAAGGCCTTGAGAGGAGGCATCTTGTATCCATCGCCAAGGTCTGTTTGTCTCGCGTTGTTTGTTGCTGCTTTCAAGATGAGTTCCATTGCCAGCACGAACAGTATTGGGGAAATTGCACAGCCCATTGCAATACCCACTTCCAAGTTGATCCAGTCTGTTGTGTACTCCTTGGTAGAGAACCGCATTGAGAAGCCATTGAAGTACTTCTTGAGCATGTCGCGGATGTTCTTTGGCACATGGTACATCTCAAGAGCCAACTGTATCATCTCATGGGGCACAGATCCATATGCGTTTGCCAGATCAAGCCACACTACGTCCAGGTCTCTCTTTTCTGTTTTTGCTTTTTGGATTGCGTCCCAGATCATTGTGGCGTGTTCTACACAGCCAGCCACGCCTGGGATGCCACATTTCTGGACTGACACATCCAAGTACTTGTTTTCCATCAGGTACTTGGTCAGCCTTGCTGCCATGACAGAGAAGAAGATTTTCCAGTCGACGTTCAGTAGTGATATTGGCCTGAACTGGCTGATGTCACTTGAGTTTTGCTCTTTGGGGATGTACACACCATCTGCCGTCATCCACTGGCCGCTGATCTTCTGGTTTCTCCAAGCCGACCGCAGCAGCCTGTGGAGCCACTCCAGCACCTTGGGACATTTCTTGTAAAGCTGGTAAGGTATTCCGTTTGGCCCTGGTGATGATTTGGCTCTGGCTTTGTCGACCACCTTCTTGATTTCCGCCAACGTTGGAGGCTTGCCATTGAACTGTTCCTCAGGGTTGGTTGGCCACACCAGACCTTGAATGTCGAGTGGTGCTTTGCTCTGTGGGTCAGAGTATGTTTTCCTCAGATGCTGCTCAAGAACTCCTTTGTCCACACTTAGGGTCCCAGATTTTGGCTGCTCAAACAGTGTTCTGGCAAACTGGAAGGGGTCTCTGAAGAAGCGCTCTTGTGTTTTCTTCTTTTTGCTCTTCCTCTTCCTCGCAGATTCCGCTTTGCTGAGGGCGCTGTGTTTTTCTTTCAGGTCTTTCCACAGTTTTTCCAAGCCTTGTTTTTCAGCTGGCAGTGCGGTCTTCATTTGCATCTTGAGGTTTTTCTTTTGGACCCTGATCTTGTCCATCTTTTCTTGGCGTCTGGATTTCTTTGGAGGTGTTTTCTCTTTGGGTAGTTTTGCTCCATAGGCGTCTCTACATGTGGCATACACAATGTCCCCATATGTGGCTAGTTTGTGTTCCAGGGTGCTTTTCCCTATCAGTGCATCGAGTCTTTGGACGATTTTTGCATCCAGTTTCTCCCAATCTTCAGTTTCGTTTGCTCGTGGCAGGTTGAGTTTCAGGCGCCTGGCATCGAGGGCCTGTGCAAATTCCTCATCCGAACCAACAGCGTGGATGTCCTTGGCACTGTGGTTTAAATCCTGGCCTTGGTCTTCCGACGTCTTATCTGCTGATGCAGTGCGCTGCTGCTCATTCAGATGAGTCTTCACACATCCCATCTTTGTTCTGTGGATCTTCATGCCACGGGTGGTAGCAAAACGCTTTCCACAGACACATGGATATTCCATTTGGTCCATGTTCATAGTCCGTTTGGGATTTGCAGTCATGATTGGTTGAGCACCGATGGATTCATCATTCTCTCCCCCTTTCGGTGAATCCTGGGAGCATCTTTTCCTTTTATTCTTAGTAGCCACATGTTTAAGGCAAAGTGGGGAGTCAGCCCACAGAGCCCTTGGTTCTGGTCTTTCCCAGTGTCCTCCGGTCTTTCCCGGACGTCCTCCAGCCTATTCCCGGAAGTCAATGTTTTACCCATGCATCAGTAGAAAGAAACTCGTGGAGAGCGTGGCAGCAGAGAGTCCTCAGAAGAGAAGCCCCCTTCAAGCAAGTGTTTCGGCCCTTATCTCCTGACACTCTAGGGGGGTTGGGCCACACCTGGTTCATGACTCCGGATGTCCCTCTGCTGCCCCTTTTTTTTTCCCATCTTGGGACGAGCCATGGCTGGGATTCGAACCCATGACCCTCTGGACATGCTCATTTTCCACTTAATGACTCGCGCTTTAACCACTGAGCCACAGGGACACCTGATATTTGTAGGGAAATTAAGCCTTATGAAGTTCACTTTTGTTCCTCCTTGACCAGATCCAGCTTGAACACCTCTCTGCCGCTTCTGCCATTGCTTTCAGGGCTCTGGTTTTTTTCCCTCCCTGCAACTGAGAGCTGTTTCATAAGGCTGTATGCAGACTTTCCTACAAACCCTCTAGCTCCAATTTCTTCAGTGAGGACTTTGACCTGATAGCCTTCTCTCCTCAGGCTGTTTGCCAGATCAGCATACTTTTCAGTCTTGTAGATTTGAGCTGCCTCCATTCTGTTCTCATATGGCACCGTGAGCTCGATCATGATCAGCTGCTTGGTTGACTTTGAGTGGACTACTATGTCTGGTCTCATGCCACTCTTGCTGATGATCTCTGGGTGACTTCCATTCTGGGAGGTCTGCAGTGCACTCCCAGTCATCTGCCCCGTCCAGCAGACTCTGCCTGCATGTTTCGAGTGGCACTGTTGTTCTTGGCCATGATTTGCTACCTCCTGCCGTGAAGAATGTTGCGGGTGCTTTTGGAGTCCTGATTTTCCCTTTTGTGGTGTTGGTATTAGCCCAGACTACTTGTACAATCTCTTTGAGCACTTGGTTGTGCCTCCATGTGTACCTTCCTTGAGCCAGGGCTACTTTACATGAGCTTAGGACATGCTCCACTGTTTGTTTTTCATGGCAGAGGGGGCATGCAGGATCGTCTGTTTTCCCCCACTTCACCAGGTTTGCATTTGAGGGCAGAAGGTCATATGCAGATCTGAGAATGAAGCTGATCCTGAGAGGGGCCATGTGCCAAATGTCATTTCAAGTGAGACTTCTTTGGAGTGCATTCTCCCACGTTGTCCATTGCCCTTGCTGGCTCTGCTGGACTGCTTTTTGGAGTCTTTTTTGGTCTTCTTCTTTTCTCATCTCCTGAATCATCATGTCTCTTTTGGCTTTTCCTTTGGCCTTTGACCACCATTCAGTTTTGGTCACCCCCAGTCCTTGTCTGTTGGTCTGTGTGTGTCCTGTTATTTCTCTGATCTTGAGACTTTCTTTTGCAGAATCCATCGCCTCTTGAACTTTCCATTTTCTGCCTGTCTTCAGCTGGGGCTTGATTGCTTCTACCACCTTGTCTCCTGAGTCCTCCAGCATGCTTTGAAGTCTGATCTTCCCTGCTTTGTATTCCTCCAGGATGGATTTCAGTGGTAGTTTCAGCTTTGCTTGGCGACAGTACAGCGCTATGTCAGTCAGACAGGGTGGGACACCAAGCCATTTCCTTGTGAACTTGTTGATTTTGGCTTCCATTGCCTCCACTATGCTGGTGCAGATGTCGTATATCATCAGAGGCCACAGGAGCTTTGGTATCAGCATGAACTGCAGACACCAGACCTTGTACTTGCCAGGGAGCCCACACTGGTCAATGGTCTCCAAGCCTTTCTCCGCCATCTGCTTGGTTTCTTTTGCTCTTTGTGTGTCTTTCAGCGTATCATCATACCATCTTCCAAGGCTCTTGACTGGTTCTTCTGTGACTGTTGGAATGGCCTGGTTGGCAACA
The DNA here is from genome assembly GCA_033310375.1 of Conus canariensis. Lineage (NCBI taxonomy): Eukaryota > Metazoa > Mollusca > Gastropoda > Neogastropoda > Conidae > Conus > Conus canariensis. The sequence continues at coordinate 4,674,453 of CM065724.1, forward strand.
CTGAAGACCACAGATCCGGCCACTTTTCCTTTCCTCAGTGAGAGACTCCGTGATTTCTTTGGCTTGAACTTCATTCTGGATGACGCAATATATAGCAGAGAGAGAGAGAGAGAGAGAGAGAGAGAGAGAGAGAGAGAGAGAGAGAGAGAGATTCGGATGGTTTATTCACATCCCTATACAGCAGCGGACAAAAATCGAAGATCACTACGGGACAGGCTGAAATCCTGTTTCATTTCCACAAGATGATTACCAGAGAGAGAGAGAGAGAGAGAGAGAGAGAGAGAGAGAGGAGAGAGAGAGAGAGAGAGAGAGAGACAACGAACGAACGAAATTTTATTTAACCAGGGTAATGAGATAAGCAAACTGCGCATGCTTTTATTCCACCCAGCCCTGAGGAAAAGAAAAAGAAAAAAAGTACATGGACAACACGCAAGTCAATATAGCACCAAAAGAGGAAAAAGTGAATGCACTGGTCAAGTTGCAAACTATAAGAAGTAACAGACTAATACTACAAAAGCAAACGAAAAAATCATGCATGCATCCATATGCGCGTGCGCGCGCGCACGCGCGCGCACACACACAACACACACACACACACACACACACAATATGAAGAAATTGATCTAATGACAACAACAACAATAATATCAAGCTGTACAGTACTGTTTAAACGTAACAATGGTCACAATGTCAGATATGTTTTTTCTTTCGCATTATATGGCAAGGAGAGGAATATCATGATGTCTAAAATATGTAGTGTACTTTTTTTTTTTACTTAAAAAAAGTTTTTAGTGCCTGAAAGAGAAATGCTTTGTAAGCTGATTTAAACGAGCTAATACTATTTTCATATTTCATGTAATTTGGTAAGGAGTTCCAAAGGGCCCCTCCTGAGTAGGCGAAGCTTGTTTTGAAAGGATCGATTCTGGGTTTTCTCATTACAGTATTATTCGTGTATCTTGACTGATTTCGCAGAAATCGTGTGGCTAGTGTACAAGGAGCAAATCCGTTCATTATTCCATACATCACAACTGCTTTGTTAAACTGTAGTTTATACGATAATGGAAGGATCTCCAGCGCTAAGTAGTCTTCAGTTGTCAAACTAGTAGCTGTTAAAAGTACTAACTTCAGAGAGCGTTTATAGATCTTGTTTAGATATTTTAATGTGTTTGCACTGCATTGATCATAGGGCGTTGACGCATAATCGATAGATGATGAAATAAGTGCATGAATTTCTTTCGAGCTGTAACATCGAGGAAATTCTTGATTTTTGAAAGTTGAAATAACTTTGGAGAAACACGTTTGCATAAACTATCGATATGGGGTGACCAGGAAAGATTCTTGTCGATAGTAACACCTAGAACTTTGTGAGTATCAACTTCATGAATGACTGTAGTACCAGTGTGTATAGAAGGCAGACTGAAGGTTATTTTTTGCCGTTTTTGTCGCGAAGTTATTATCATGTATTTAGTTTTTTGGTCGTTCAATGACATGTGGTTCAGCTCAGTCCAATCAATTAAGTGATTAACATTATCCTGCAGAGTCGTGGATAATTGCTTCAAATTAGAATGGCTCGATTGAATAGACGTATCATCCGCAAACAGTTCACATACGCCTCCTGTAACGTATAAGGGAAGATCATTAATATAGAGATAAAAACGTAGAGGACCAAGAGTGGATCCTTGGGGAACACCTAATTTTTGTGTCTGGAATTTGGATTGTTGGTTACCCAAGAAAACCTTGTGATGACGGTTAGAATAAAAGATGTAAGAAGAGAAAGAGCTTGGTCAGAAAGTCTGTATGGGGCTAGCTTACTTAGCAGCAAATCATGGTCAGTGACGTCGAAAGTTTTTGCAAAGTCGACGAACAATACTCCCGTGAATTTGTTATCATTGACATTAACGAGCCAATCCTCGACGAGGTTAGTTAAAGCAGTGTGGCATGAATGGTTTTCTCTAAATCCTGATTGATTGGGATGAAGCAAATTGTTCTCCGAAACATGTGACACTAGATGTTTATAGATATGTTTTTCCCCAGGTTTGATAGGACGTAAAATATTGAAATAGGTCTGTAATTAGATGGGCTAGTTTCATCTCCAGATTTATAGACAGAATTAATTTTGGCTTGCTTAAGAATATATGGAAAATAGCTTTTGTCAATGCAGAGATTGTACAAATAAGTTAGAGTCTGTGATGATAGGAGCACAAGATTTAAGAATCTTACCATCTAAATAATCGATGCCATGTGTGCCTGTCTGCTTGAGATGTGTAAGATGAACGTAAACGTCAAACACCGTAATAGGAAGAACGGCAGTGTCCGAGGTTATACTTTTAGAATAACAAAATTCTTTAAGTAACTCAAGATCATTTAAGGAGGACCTATCATTTGTTATGCTTGAGGAAGATATATTAGAAAAATGGTGATTTAGATCATCAGTTGAAATCCCTCTAATAGAGGCAGACATTTTATCGACTTTCTTTTTTGTGAGAATGTTAATAGCTTTCCAAATCGATTTAGAATTATTAGAACCTTCTAATACAAGATATCGGAAGTATTTCTTTTTCGCTGAACGAAGCATTGCCGTAACGTTTTTTCGTTGTTTTTTGAAATCTTGAAATTGAGTTGCTTTTAACAGCACGTCTCTTTCACGCATCGCATCCTGGATGACATCGGTCAACCAAGGAGGCTTGGGGGAATGTTTTACTCTTTTAGTTATAAAAGGAGCATGTTTGTTATAGATATAAGTAAATGACCTGTGCCAGAATTGAAATGCTTCATCAGGATCAGTGACCTGATACACGTTTGATAGAGATGAATGTGCTAATTCGAAAGAAACGCGTCTTTATCAAAGTTAGCAAAAGATCTATAGGTGTCCAGGCCTGGGAATTTTTGATGCCTTTCCTGAACCAGTTAGGCAAACAGGGAAGTGATCACTGCAGCCACAATATGGAGAACACACTTCAACAATGTTTAGTTGTGTGTTGCTATAAATGTGATCAATCAGTGTTTCAGAAAGCGGCGTAATTCTATTGGGCGTTTCAATTAATTGATGAAGTCCAAATTCTCAACTGTTTGAATCCATCGATGATTGGGCTTTAAAATATCAATGTTAAAATCACGAGGATGATTTCATTGTCATTGAGTGTTACATCTTCAAGCATATCAGTAAATTTGTTGACCCATTCTATATGTTCAGCGGGGTTTCTATAAATGAATCCAATGAATGATGGCTTGTTTCTTTTTAGATTGATTTCGACCCATATACATTCTACGTTGTGTTTATCAAGCGATATGATATGTTTATACGTAACAGACTGACTGATATATAAGATTAAACCAGTTTGTTTTGGTAGAATGGGATAGAGTCGCACGGTGTTGTAACCGGGAATAGATATGTCTGCATCAGATATATTCTTCGATAAACGTGATTCAGCACAACAAAATACGTGAAACTGTGGGCCAGAGTTATATATATATATATATATATATATATATATATATATATATATATATATATATATATATATATATATATATATATGTATATAATAGAAGATAACTGATCTAATTTGTTGAGAACATGGTTGATATAAAAAAAAAAAAAAACACCTACTGGGAGGCCGTCCCTAGAAGGCCATGCGTTCACCGTGGGCATGACGACTGAGTTGTGATCACAACCAAAAATGATACAGGTTGCGGCTTCAAGGACAACTAGTATCTGGTTCAGTCAGCGTAAATTGAAACACGTGCAATGTATGCAACTAAGTAGTGAATCTTGATAGGAATGCACGAAAAGGAAGCAAATTAACACAAAACTGGGTAGCGCACAGTTGCAAGACACTATGGTACTCACAGAAAAAAAGAAGAAGAAAAAATCCAATAACAAAAAACCTCAAGCGAAAGTCAAATTATCAAATAGCAACCCCACTAATTTCCACAAAGCAAGCAATCATGCATAAAGCACGTAAACAGATCAGGAAAATAAAGAATGACACAAAGTATGCTATCAAATATTCTAAAAATATCTACAAACTAAACCCACGTGTTTAGGTACACAGCGAGATCAAAATAGCCACCTTCAAGTTACAGTTGCAAATATAATGCATAGCGTCAACGAGTACGGCAAACCTGCAGCATATACACATCAATGTTCTCACTCATACATATCCACGCTCATATATCAACATGTACACATAGACGTATGTGTTCTAACATAAAGGGTTAGAGGCCTGAATTATGCATGATTTTATCTTTGAAAGTTCTGCTGCAGATTTAACATGTGAGAAGTCATGTTTAATAAGTAAAGGTATTGATTAATATCATTTTGAGGAGTAACTGCCCGTGTATTCAGTACGGTGTTTGATTCTGGGGGTAAACAGGAAAGCACTGGGTTCCTTTTGACACAATGAGGGGAACTGGATTCCCCGTCCAGGTTGGGATAAACTGATCTCTCGTGAAGAGGGTGGGTGGATAAGAGGGTGGTATGTCAGAGTGGATAAGAGGGTGGTATGTCAGAGTGGATAAGAGGGTGGTATGTCAGAGTGGATAAGAGGGTGGTATGTCAGAGCGGATAAGAGGGTGGTATGTCAGAGTGGATAAGAGGGTGGTATGTCAGAGTGGATAAGAGGGTGGTATGTCAGAGTGCTGGATACGGGGATTGATCAAGGGAGGATAGTGGTCCATGGACCGTAGAGAGGGAGGAAAGGATCCATGATCAGGACCACGACCGGAGCTGTGTTGTCGCTGAGTGAAGGGAATACTCTGTGTTGGCGCCCTGTACTCCGTACCGCTGTACTGAGCAAGGGCTGGCCTGAAACTGTGTTGCCACTCCAAAGGTCCGGTCACTTCAGCTGCAGTTTGCGCCAGATTTGGTTCGTCATTCTGAACTGTGTGCCGGTATTGACTACAGAAGGCCTTGCTTTCAAATATTTCAACTCAGATCGTAGACTTCCAAGCTGAGACCGGAGAGACTGGTTGTCACTCTTTAAAGATTTTTGTTTTACTTCCAGATCTTCAATTCTGGAAGACAAAAGGCTTATTGTTGTGTTTATGGCAATTTTTTGTTCATTTTTAATCACAGTTTTTGTATCTTCAATAATTGACATAAGCGAGTCCTTCATCTCTTGTTGTGAAGTTATTAAATCGTCAACAGTTTCTTTTAACTCAATCAGTTTAAGTTTATATGTCTTTAGGTGGATCGAAGAAACTTGGAGGTGTTTAGGGGTAACACAGAGGGTTCTTCTACGAAGTTTTTTGTTTCTCACTACGGGAGTGGTGACAACTGATGTCAGTTTGCGCTCAGTTGCGGATGGAGGTGCTTCTGTTGTGGAGGCAGTGGGCGGATGCAGGACAGCTCCAGAGTTAACACAGGACAGAATGTCTTGGCTGTCATTTGCTGAGACAGACACTGGGGTGGCTTGAATAGGATCCTGTGGGTGTGGTTCACACTCCTCCTCTGTTCCTGCTGGCACGGCGTGTGGGTCTATCACGGGTGTTGTCATGGATAAAGGGCCTAGAGGGCTGATGAAAGTCAGTGGTACCTGCAGTAATGTTGAGGTGAAATTGCTGATGTTTCCTCAGTGAGGAACGTTGACACTGAATGTTTTAGTTGCTCACACTCCTCCAGATCCCAGTGGTGACAGTCTCTTCCCTGACAGAGGAAACAGCTGGACTTCTGGGATGTCTTGAAATACAGGGTGACGGTTATTCTCTTTGATGATTTCCAGTAGAAGCATACGGTTGTTTTCGCAAGCTCAGGTGGGAGGTCAGCAATCCATTGTAATGCTTGGAATGGCAGGATTTCGTCATTGTCATTGAGAGAGAGAGAGAGAGAGAGAGAGAGAGAGAGAGAGAGAGAGAGAGAGAGAGAGAGAATGAGAGAGGGAGAGGGAGAGGGAGAGAGAGAGGGAGAGGGAGATGGAGAGAGAGAGGGGGAGAGGGAGATGGAGAGAGAGAGGGGGGAGAGGGAGAGGAGAGAGGAGAGAGAGAGAGAGAGAGAGAGAGAGAGAGAGAGAGAGAGAGAGAGAGATGGTGGGTGGGGCAGGTGCTTCAAATCGTTACTTTGAAAATGGGCGGGAGCTTTAGAGGCTAACTTAAACACTTCTCAGTAAGAATTTAAAAAGACCCTGAAAACAAAAACATGATTTTATGCCCGTAGTCTGTGTAACCTGCTGAATATGCTCACGTCGTCACAAGTCAGGCTTTTAAACACTGAATACATCACACAAGCAAAGACGTATTCTCAACAGACGTAGAATGAAAGATTACATTGTATTCTGAAGTGCCTGTACTCTGCCAAGTCCAGCTGTTGTGATACCAACCCACAATGCTATCCCTCTCTGGCAGTATTTCATGACTTTAATGAAGGCCTCCATCTCCTGGACAGTCTCCAAACTGACCAGAGAAGCTCCATGTTTTCGGCACTCCTCCACAGCATTCTGTCTATGGATTTTCCCCTGTCTTTTATAGCTGACGATGTAGCATCTTCCTTCAGCATCAACCTGCCAAGGATGTAAAAACGCCAAATTAAAAAAGCAATTAAAAAGGAAAATAGAGGCATGCGTGTGCATGGGGTCATGTGTGTGTGTGTGGTCATTCATTTAACGTCTTTCCACTAAACGTGATATTAGACGGACATGGGGTCATGCATGCATGCATATGCATGTAAATGTGAAATGCAGGAGTAGGACAAAGAGGAAGGAGAGGGTTGTGTAGATTGGTCTGTCGTCTTTTGTTACACTAAGCTGAAACAATGTATTAGCCTGAGCATTAAATAAACGAAACGCACGGATATAGAAACATACACAGACAGACAGGTAGACAGACAGATACAGAAATATACACACATACACACTGATAGATAGATAGGTACATAGATAGAAAGATTGATAAATAGATGGATATATAGATATATACACGCAAAAACACAGACAAACACACTGGCAGACAGACAGGCACACAAACAGACAGACTGACAGGCACACAACAGACAGACAGACAGACAGACAGACAGACAGATAGACACAGGAAAACTCAACAGAAGCCCTCATACCTTTTCAAGAGTTACAGTGGTATGGCAGGATATAACTTGCCTCCCTGGCATTTTTTGCATAGTGACACACCTATTCTTCCATCCAAAATTTGTCACAGTTCGAGCATTCATACATTGTGATTAACTTGATTATGAAATGAGCAGAAATATGAATCATGAAAGAGCACTTCACTTGTGTAGTGAAATACTGCTGCGTACTCCATTCATCAGAAATCATACATGTATTCTGCATTTCTCTATGTTCTCCTTTAAAGTGTACAAACCTGGTGAAGTGGGGAAAACAGACGATCCTGCATGCCCCCTCTGCCATGAAAAACAAACAGTGGAGCATGTCCTAAGCTCATGTAAAGTAGCCCTGGCTCAAGGAAGTACACATGGAGGCACAACCAAGTGCTCAAAGAGATTGTACAAGCAGTCTGCGCTAGTACCAACACCACAAAAGGGAAAATCAGGACTCCAAAAGCACCCGCAACATTCTTCACGGCAGGAGGTAGCAAATCATGGCCAAGAACAACAGCGCCACTCGGAACATGCAGGCAGAGTCTGCTGGACGGGGCAGATGACTGGGAGTGCACTGCAGACCTCCCAGAATGGAAGAGTCACCCAGAGATCATCAGCAAGAGTGGCATGAGACCAGACATAGTAGTCCACTCTCAGTCAACCAAGCAGCTGATCATGATCGAGCTCACTGTGCCATATGAGAACAGAATGGAGGCAGCTCAAATCTACAAGACTGAAAAGTATGCTGATCTGGGAAACAGCCTGAGGAGAGAAGGCTACCAGGTCAAAGTCCTCACTGCAGAAATTGGGGCTAGGGGGTTGTAGGAACGTCTGCATACACCCTCATGAAACAGCTCTCAATTGCAGGGAGGGAAAAAACCAGAGCCCTGAAAGCAATGGCAGAAGCGGCAGAGAGGTACTAGGTGTTCAAGCTGGATCTGGTCAAGGAGGAACAAAAGTGAACTTCATAAGGCTTAAATTTCCCTACAAATATCAGGTGCCCCAGTGGCTCAGTGGTTAGAGTGCGAGTCATTAAGTGGAAAATGAGCATGTCCAGAGGCTCATGGGTTCGAATCCCAGCCATGGCTCGTCCCAAGATGGGAAAAAAAGGGGCAGCAGAGGGACATCCGGAGTCATGAACCGGGTGTGGCCCAACACCCTAGTCAGGAGATAAGGGCCGAAACACTTGCTTGAAGGGGGCTTCTCTTCTGAGGACTCTCTGCTGCCACGCTCTCCACGAGTTTCTTTCTACTACTACACGTGTGTGTTGACCTGAAACAATGATTCAGGTCGCTGAAAGTCCTCCAAGTTCATGCTAATAAAGTAATGGACATTCTTGGCCACCCCATGCCTTGAACAATTCCCGTGTAGGTTTTTGAAGTGCTTGGGTAGAAACTTCATTGTGGAGTACAAAGCAACAGAAGAAGCAGATTTGTTTATCATGAACAAAGAAACTTCATTGTGGAGTACAAAGCAACAGAAGAAGCAGATTTGTTTATCATGAACAAAGAAACTTCATTGTGGAGTACAAAGCAACAGAAGAAGCAGATTTGTTTATCATGAAAAAAGAAACTTCATTGTGGAGTACAAAGCAACAGAAGAAGCAGATTTGTTTATCATGAACAAAGAGACTTCACTGTGGAGTACAAAGCAGCAGAAGAAGCAGATTTGTTTATCATGAACAAAGCAGTTTGCGTTCACCCTTTTCCAGGGTGCAGATAGTTTTGTTGTGTTTGATTTTATCAAGTTGTGAAGAACAACCACTGTAAATAGAGGTACGGACCTGATAGCGAAAACTGACCTGTGTACCCCTTGACCCATCCACGTGGAGTCTGTACATTGTTATTTGGTATATTCTAGGATGGCTTTACCAGCCATATCTTTTATTAGCAGAAACAGATTCTTTAGCTGATTGATCAGGGAAGGGACATCTGGGATCCATACATTGTCTTGCGAGGTATAATGCAAACAGTGTTTGCCTGTCTCTCAAATTTCAAAATAAATCAACGACTATAACAGACCTTGAGATGAGCTTACTGCTCCTCGAAGAGATTTTGGGAGATTCACCCCTTTGCAGTCAATTGCTAAACTTCAGAGAATAAAAATCTTTGTAATCAGTATTTTGTCCATGACTGAACTGTTTTCTACAGCTCCGGAGCTGAGGCTTGGATTTTACAAGGAAGTCAAAGTGGTAAATTTAGAGAAAAGGTGAACAAGCTAACCAAAGTCACTGTAGAAAGTTCAAGAATGCACAGACAAGCGAAACTAAATTGTAAATGTGCTCAAGAAAAACAAAATCAACTTCTTTTAATGAGTTGATATACATTCACAGCCAGTTCCTCAAACAAATTATCAATGAACATATGTGATTTCCACTCCAAAGTTGAAGTTTTATAGGTGTTCTCGATCATGTGGTTTCTGATTTTTTTTTCTTACACCGAATACCTGACCAACGTTTTGTTGTGTTTGTTATTGCCGAGTGGTGGGCTATTATTCGATGGAGTTCTTCCAGACAATATCAGACAAACCGCAGTCAAGATTGCAGAGCATCAAGCTAACTTTATTTATTCCTAAACGGCATGCGCAACGTACAAGGGAAGTAATCAAGGAATAGAGAAGTGGACAATACAATAAAGTAAAGGTTGTCTTTCTTTACACAACACCTTCCCCTTTTAAGTAGGGTTTACTTATTGCTTAAAGCTTGGTCTGACTGTCCTCTGAGGGTATTGTAGGCACCACACTGTTTTTCTTTTTGTTTTCCTTGGTGAAATAATGAACGCAACATTTCTGTCTGTAATTCACAGTCGGAATGAGATACTTTGGCTTGATGGTACTGAGTAATCAAAATCTTGTGTACATGCACATCTTGTTGTGTAGGGCATCATTTTCAATGTTTTCAGTCCAGCTTCTTGCTCTCCTTTTTTTTTTTGCACAAACTTGTCTGCCATTGTAAAACAAAAGGAACATGCACACATGACTAGAATAGGGGCCATTACAAGGCCTTTCGGAAAATAAAGCACCATTGAATCCTATGTCACCAAAAAGGTGACAACCATACGACTTCACGCCGTAGGTGTTACACTATACACAGCACAATGAAGACACTTTCTTCAACTATATGTATGACGCACTACACTGAGGACTAGACCTACGTCACCAAAAAGGTGACAACCATACGACTTCGCGTCGTAGGTGTTACACAAAACACACACACACAGAAGATGTAGGAACCGGGCCCTTCATCGGAATCTTGCCGGTTTCACCACTGCACGGCCAGAACGTGTGATGATCGGAGCGCCCAGATCTGGTGGCCTCCCAAGAGGTTGTGGTGAGAGCGTGGCAGGTGATGGATCACCTGCTGTTGTGTCTGGTTCAGGCGGTGGCCCCTCTGCAGGCTGTCCTGGCTGGAGCGCCTGTGGCGGTGGCTGCTGCTGTAGCTGCTGCTGCCTGGAAAACAGTGGTACTGCCATATCAGTTCACAGCTGCCTCTGCTCGTAGCCATTTGCTGCAGTGTTGTACCGCAGGTGACGTCTGTTGCGCCGCAATTCTCCATCGGCTGTCTTGATCAGGTACGATCTTGGAGCACACTCCCCAATCCCTCACCCGGACGCTTCCAGTCCTTCTATCCGTCCTCCTTTATAAGGACTGGATCACCAGGACTAAGCTCTGGTAGGTGATGAGCTCCTTTGTCGTAGTACTCTCTGGTTGTCCGCTTGTAGTTTTCATCACGCCCACGCACGATGTTAGGATGTACAGTGCATGGCATGAAGGTCTCCGGTGGAGCGGGCAAGGTTGTTCTGAGTCTCCTTCCCAGCGCCAGTTCTGCCGGGCTCACTCCCAGTGCAGGTAGGGGGTTGGCTCGGTAGATGAGCAACGCCAGCTCTGGCTGTTTCTGTTTCAGGATGGCCTTTGCCGTTCTCACTGCTCTCTCAGCTTCACCGTTGGATTGGGGATAGTGAGGACTTGAGGAGATGTGAGAGAAGTTCCACTCTTCCGCGAACTTCCGAAACTCGGAAGAGCTGAACTGAGGCCATTGTCGGACATCAGAGTCTCTGGAATCCCGTGTCTTGCAAAACAACTCTTCAGTTTTGCAGTTACTGCTGCTGTCGTGAGACGGGTGAGAGTGTAAATGTCAATCCATCGTGAGTAGTAGTCAACAAACACGAGGTGGTGTTGGCCTCCAACTTCACAAATGTCTATTGCGACGTGCTGAAATGGTCTGTCTGGACACTTTGTTGTGATCAGCGGTTCCTTGCTCTGTGACGGCTGTTTCTGCAGGCAAGTCCTACAACTGGATACTCTGTTCTGTATGTCCTTTGAGATGCGCGGCCACCATACTCCTTGTTTGGCTCTTTCTCGACATTTGACAATACCAAGGTGACCATGGTGGATCCACTTCAAGATTTCCCCTCTCATAGGGAATGGAATCACAATCCTGTCTCCCCTCAGTAGAATCCCATCAGATATGCTGAGTTCTTCGCGGACGGCAAAGAAGTCCCTGGCTGCTAGTACCACGTCTTCTTTGTGATGCGGCCAGCCGGTCTTAGTGTATTCCATCGCATATTTGAGATTCACATCCCTCTGAGTCTCTGCACGAATTCGGCTCATGTACGGGTCGGTCACTGGCCATGTAGTCCTCACCATGCTGATGTGGTAGGCTACTTCTTCTTCCAGGTCTGAAACTTCCTCTGTGGTCATTGGACTCCTGGATAGAGTATCCGCTACGACCATGTCACTGCCTGGTCTGTACACACACTGGAGCTAAAAATCTCATTAACCTGATGAGTGGGCGTTGACATCGCAGAGGTGTGTCCGACAGGTCTTTGCTGTTGATCACTGGTACGAGTGGCTTGTGATCCGTTTCGAGTGTGAATGATTCCAGGCCCCATCAGATACTGTTCAAACGTCTCGCAAGCCCACACGGAAGCAAGGCACTTCTTTTTCAATCTGTGCGTACCTTTTCTCAGCTTCTGTCAGTGTTGTAGAAGCGTATGCTACTGGGCGTAGACCACCTGCATGTTCTTGGAGAAGAACACACCCCAAGCCGTAACTGCTTGCGTCGGCGGAAACGGTTGTTGGCTTGCCTGGGTCAAAAAAGCTAAGGTTGGAGTACTGCTGAGCATTTCCTTGACCTTCTTGAACGCTTCCCTTTGCTTGTGGCCCCAACCTCATGCTACCTCATTCTTCAATAGGTCGTGGAGTAGCTTCAGTGTCGTCGACAGGTGGGGAACATATCGGCCCAGGTAGTTTATCATTCCTAGGAAGCTTCTCAGTTCTCCCACGTTTGCTGGCTCCCCCAACTTCTTGATAGCCTCTATCTTGCTAGGGTCTGGTTTTACCCCTTCATTGCTGACCACGTAGCCAAGAAATGTGATCTTTGATTTCTTGTACTCACATTTCTCTTCGTTCAGTTTCAGTCCCACATCCTTCAGCCGCTCCTTGACACTCTGTAAGAGTTTGTCATGTTCTGCCATAGATTGTGTGTGAAGCAGGATGTCATCGAAGTAGCATATGACACCATCAATGCCGTCGAGGATTTCTGTCATGATTCTCTGGAATATTTCAGGTGCGCTGGATATTCCAAATGGTAACCTCTTCATGAAGAATCTTCCGAACGGTGTGATGAATGTTGCCAGTTTTGCGGAGTCCTGGTCTAGCGGGATCTGCCAAAACCCTGATTTTACATCGAGTTTTGAGAACACTGAAGAGTCTCTGAGTTTGTGGATTATCTCCTCGGTTGTGGGGATGATGTATCTCTCACGTTGGACAGAGTTGTTCAGTTTCTTCAAGTCTACGCAGATGCAAACTGCTCCGTTGGGTTTGACGACGGGTACCATACTGCAACACCAATCAGTTGGCTCAGTAATTTCTTGATAATGTCCTTGTCCCTCATTGACTGAAGTTCCCTTTTCACTTTTTCCTGGAGTGGCATAGGGACTCGTCTGGCGACGCTAACACTGTAGGGTTGCGCCCCTTCTTGTAGCTTGATTTTAACTGGCCTACACTTCAGGGTGCTGAATGTGGTTTCATCCACTCTTTGGACTAGGTTCAGCGATGCTGACGTATCCCTGCTGGAGAGGTTTTCTATGTGACTGTCAATGACGTAGATGGTTGTTGGCTGAGATCTGATTGTTGTTTGGAACGACCCATCTACTTCATCTTGCCCCCTGGACTCATTAGGGTGACGTGATCACACTTGGATAGCTTTGGTTTTCCAAGCTTTTCCCAGAGTGTCTTGCTGATGGCATTGACATCTGCGCCTGTGTTGATTTTGAAGCTAACCGGCACTCCCTCTACTTCCAGCTCTACTCGCCACACACTAGTGCTAGCTGATCTCACTGAACCTATCAAGAAGGTTTCTCCTCTTTCTTCCTCCCCAGTGGTCTCCACTTCACACACGCCCTGTATTTCCTTCTTCGGTGTCTTGCAAACTTTGGCAAAATGTGATGATTTCCCGCACTTGTGGCATTTCTTTCCCTTGGCTGGGCATTTTCCCCAGCTCGTGAGACCGCCCACACTTTCCGCAGTGTTGTCTGTAGGCACGTGACCGACTGCCTTCGCTAGTACTATTACTGCTACTAGTGTAATGCGACTTGTGATGTTGCCCACCCTTCAGGTAGCGCACACGGTCTACGTGCTGTCCTGTTCTTTGCTCTTCCATTTCTTGTTTCACCTGTTCATGCTGTCTGGCCAGTGTAATTGCTTTTCTAAGAGTTAATTCACTTTCAAGCTGGAGTTTTTCGGAAAGGTCTTGATCGTGCAGTCCTAGGACTAGCCTATCTGTAATGGTCTCTTCTTTTTCAGGGAAGCTGGCATGTTCGGCAAGCTCATAAAGGCATCTCACGTACTGTTCAATGCTTTCCCCTACTCTTTGGTCTCTGCAGTGGAACGTTGCGCGCTCGTGAATGACGTTTCTTTTGTGTATGAAGTACTCATTCAGCTTTGTCAATACGACGTCATAATTCTTCTGTTCTTCGTCTGACAGGCCAAACTGAGTGAAGATCTTTTCTGCGTCCGCCCCCATCGCGTACAAGAGTGAACTCACTTGAATTTCACCTTCCTCTTTGTTCAGCTTCGTGGCGATTCGAAACCTGGAGAATCGTTCGCGCCATAGCGCCCACGTGGAGGGCTCGTGGAACGAGAACGGTTCCGGCGGTTTGAAAGACATTTTCTAACAAGGATCGTTTTGTGACGTACCTTTGTTCCAATGAAAGGATGCTCCAGTGTCCTGGGTATCACTCTGACACCATGCTGTGTTTGTTATCGCCGAGTGGTGGGCTATTATTCGATGGAGTTCTTCCAGACAATATCAGACAAACCGCAGTCAAGATTGCAGAGCATCAAGCTAACTTTATTTATTCCTAAACGGCATGCGCAACGTACAAGGGAAGTAATCAAGGAATAGAGAGGTGGACAATACAATAAGTAAAGGTTTGTCTTTCTTTACACAACACGTTTACGTTGAAGAACATTTTTATCCCTTTATAATTCCTGAGAGTTCAAGATTGACCATTCAAATAGAACTTCCTTCATAATGTGCTGTCGACAGTTCATTAAATAAAGCAGGGAATTACTAAATTAAAACGAAATAATATCAGAGTACTGGAAAGCTAAATGAAAAAATTCTAAGGGACTTCTTGATATGGTAAATCAACAAAGATGCGGTCTAGTTTATTAAAACCATGAAAAGCAACAATGTTGTCATTGCCTCACACATGAAAGCAAGTAGGGTGGTGATTTCCAAAGACAAATCACGATAAACACTTTGTAATGGTGGAGAAAACTCAACATGTCCGCCAAAACTGGTGGTAGAGAGCAATACGCTGCCAAAATGTCACGTTTCTCGGAGTTAACGTTCTTAGCTGATCTAGTTGCAAAGTGAGGCGACTGCAGGCGGAAATCTAAACAAATTTGTAAAATTATTGATGAAGCTCCGCAGAAAAACGTAGACAAATGAATCACAGACAAAACACGACGCGTTTCGACCTCTTAGGTCTTCTTCAGGCAAGAAACACAACACTCAGGACAACGAAAATGAACGAGCATATACTTATCTTCATCCATGATGGTTGTTGAATGAAAACGAGGCTGTCGGGAACTGCCGATGAACTTCATTTTCGTTGTCCTGAGTGTTATGCATCTTGCCGTAAGAAGACCTTAGAGGTCGAAACGCGTCATGTTTTGTTTTTTTACTACGTTTTTGGGCGGAGCTTTGTCAATGACTTTCAAATTTGTTCTTAGCAGAGTTTGCCATCTTACGTTAAGATTTTAATGAATAAAGGAAGAAGATGATTCAATGTATTGAAAATAATTAGTGCACATTCTTCAGAACAGGATGGAAAAGCTCTGCTATATATAGCAATTCGTTTTGTTAGATTGAAGAAATGACAAAATGTGACTTATCACCAAGACCTCTTCTATCCACACCTCCCTTTCCCCCAACCGTACTCCTGTATGCTGTACTACTACCTCAAACACACATTGCTTACTCTTGTTCACATATGACGACCAATAAGCGCGTGACGTGCCTTCAGATGAAAGAACTAAGGAAACTTGTTCATTCTCATAATGCACATGAAATGCATAATGCTACATTACAGGAAGAAACCCCAGCTGTGTAACCTCTCACCATTAAGACCGTAATTACCTTTGTGAAAAGCCAAACCCTGAACGGTTGTAAAAACCTTTGTTCTTGACCACTTTCTATATAACGTATGTGCCAGGTAAAACTATGTGCAAACTGTGTAAACATCTGTTATGAAGTGAAAAGCCTTTTTAATTTTTTTAAAAATTGTATTTGAGATACCTGTGGATCTTTGAATTTTTGCTTTAGGCATTTGCAGTACCTGTGTGGCACTGCTAGCCGTTTGATGTAACACATGAGAACATTATCACCTTGATATCAATTTTTTTTTTTTTTTTTTTTGTGAGTTGTTTTTTTTTCTTTCTCTGCTGTCAGTTCTTGGTTGTTAGCGAGTTCTCTCGCTGTTAGGCAGTATATTCGTATGCCCTGAATGCTAGTGTGCACCAGGTGACTATTACATTTAAAACTACTGTTTCTCCTTGCCGGTGTAATGGCTAATTATTGATGTTTTTGTATGCAGTTATTGTCTGTCATTCTTTTCTTGTACAGTAAATTCATTGTGTCATTGTGGAAAGAAGTTTGTTTCAAAGTGATAGGTGTACAGTAATGGTAACAGGGACTAACTGAATTAATGATGTAAGTTGAATCTTATTATCAGCATACATTTTGTGTTATGAAACTCTTTGATATTTGATATTTTATGACTGATGTTAATGATAGTTAACAACACAAATGTGATTAGGCAATAAGTAAATAGGTTCTGTTAATTTGGTGTGAGTGTTGAGCAGTGTGTGTGTGGTGTGAATAGAAGGTAGAAGTAATTATTTAGAGGACAAGACAGTAAGGGGAAGTGAAGAGGACAAGACAAGGTTGGAGTTCACTTGTTACCGGGGGAAAACAGACTTAGTGAGCAAGAACTTCAGACTGTGTACTTTGTTCAGGGTTCTTTTCCTGTGCAAGTCGGTCAGGAGCTGGGCCGCTCTCGGACTGGAGCAATGTTCTACAAGGGATGATGTGGATAAAAAGTGTTCCAGGAGTTACCGTCGACGATTCTGACGGGATGTGGACATCACTGGAGTGGTGATGGTTGTTGCTATAGAACGGAAATTCTTAAATGCTTCAAAGTGGACATGCCTCAGCGTGGCAAGTTGTGTGTTTTCAGCCAGTCGTAAGTCTGTTCGCCTGTGACCTGTCTCTGTCCTCAGAACTGAGACTGATTTACTCAAAAACAACTTGTGTGTGTGTGTGTGTGTGTGTGTGTGTGTGTGCGTTGTGTGTGTGTGTGTGTGTGTGTGTGTGTGTGTGTGTGTGTGTGTGTGTGTGTGATAGAGAGAAAGTGCTAAATGAAGTACTTTCTTTATGTTTTCTTGTTTTCTTTATGATTGTAGAGTGAGAGAAAGAATGGAAGATGTGTAAACACGCGTGTTTGTTCTAAACTTAGTCTCTCTTTCTCTCACTTCGCAACAACATCCTCCTTACAGGTAATTACCCAGAGCTCAGTTCTCCTGTGGGTGAGACTACTGCGTGCAGAACATTGTGTTAACTTTACCTTCCCTGGTCCACACCTGTCGGAGGTGTAGGGACATCGGGCCTCATCTTCGTGCTGTGTGCACTGAGAGATCAGATCACAGGGAAAGTGCTCAAACAGGTCAGGCCACACTGATACTGAGCAGTTCCAGGTGCCCAGTCCTGGCACTTGATGAGGTTTCAAGTTTTCGGCGTGGAAAGAGAAGCGAAGTCTTAATCGTTGACAGACACGGGACGTAGTATAACCCAAACACAGATATAAAGACAAATCAAGTTCTTCGCTTGTTACATCACCAAAGTCATCAGGGAACATAAATAAAGGGTATTTATGGACTCCAAGATTTTTTATTAAATTCTGCCGGGAGCTACACTGACCAAGGTAAGTGCGCATGGGCATAAATCCGGACCATAATGTGATAGTACTCAGGAAGATGATGTGATCATACGGTCTGGTCAGAGTGACACAGCTTTTTATTACTGGAGAACATGGGGTGGATCCCTCCAGTCCTGGTGTCTGTATGTACCCTGCACAACCACAGGTTCTGTTGTCATATCTAAGTGGCCATGTCATGCCATCCAACAGTTCATCTATATATACTTAAGCAGTTCCACAGCTAAAAAGTAAGTAGAAGTAAAAAGTAGATGATTTGAATACTGAAATTGTACTTGACAAACATCTATGTTTAGTTGAATTTCTGTGAAAGAAAAGAAGAGAAATAGGGTAGCCACCACAATTCAGCTTCCTATTTTCCTACCCCTGACAGAAAACGATACCCCTTCTTTCTCATGTCTGCGTTTCACCTCACGGTAAAATGTCTGGACTGAAAACATTATATTTTGGCATTTGCATTAAATACTGAAAAAAAAACTAAAGTAAAATTGAATTTATTGGTTTGTCATTTTATATTATTTCAAAGTATGAAAATATCCTCAAATGTAAGATTTTCACAAAGAATAGTTTTCTGTCATCTTAATTTTATAACAATCGTAATTCTGTGTTAACAGATTGATTAATGCATCAAAATAAAAGGCGTATTCTATTTCTTAAGATAGCAGAAACAAGATATGTATTTCCACGGGGTCTAATAAAAGATCCAAATGGCTGTGTTATTATCATGGACGTTACCAAACAGACTGTATGGCAGACCAGGAGTTGCCAGACAGGCTGGGGCCAAGTGATTGTTGATTTTCAACCTTGGTGATTATAAAAGGAAAACCTAGTTTTTCCTACGACCAGAGAGTGGTCAATGTCAATGTAGCACAGACAGAAGTCTGTTAGGAATTCCTTGGTTAGAATATTGATTCTGTCACGGTGTGACTTTTTTTTTCCAACTGTCTCTGCTCGGTGAAATCTAGAGTGCGAAAGTGTGTGCAAGGCTTAATGTTCTCTTTTCATAGTTGTTTTTATTATTTTTTATTTTTTATTATCGTTCAGTTCAATCCAGGTTTGTCTCGTCTCACAGGTGCAGCACGTGTGTCCCGTGTTTTCCGTTACCTGTCGAGTCTGTAGTGAGTAAAGTAATCTTCCCCTGATTGTGAATAGGAGAGAGAAGCGGACGACTTGGAGCAGTGTTTGGGGACAGACGTATGTAGGTAGTTTGCTGTATGTGATGGGACCGCGTTCCCTCTTGAGTTCGTAGAAAAGTTAAGTTTATTCTTTGGGATAAACTGGGTTTTGTGTAGCGGGACCTCGTTCCTGAGAACTCAAGTTTCATGATAATGGTTGCCGTTGGGCTCCATTGAAGTGAAGGGGAAAAAAAGATTTTGAAAAGAATAACCGAGAGGGAAATACCTATATTGCTGCTCCTAGAGGTCGTTGGAAGACCTGGGACTTTTGTCTTTTTGTCTTTGTCTTGTCAAACAAGAGTCGGAAGGACTTCTTCGTGAGGCTTCATTTGCCTATGCGTTCAACTAAATGTTCCGTATCACTGGTCTTTTTGGTGAGTAAACCTGGAATTTAATTAAATTAATAGCACTAAAAATAACCACTTTTTTGTTGCCACATTAGGATAGACTCCTTTTTAATTTGTAATTGAAATTATAAATCTGTTTTCCTTCGTACATAGGATGTAGGCAAAGGAGTGGGCTCGTCCGTGTTGGCACTCCGAATAAGTAGTGTTGTGCGGAAGGTTTGTTTTATTCCAAATTCATTATTTACCCATTGTTCTAATTTTCCAGTATATTTTGTTTGAAATTTCAGGTTAAATCATTCGATTTATGTTGTAGATAATTTACACTAGTATAAAAGAATACTGTGTAAAATGTTCTTTTTTCTTCCCACAAAGGGTGAAAGTCAATTTCAGAAGAAATATTGTTTAACAATAAAGGATAAGATTATGGATATGTTTTGAGAAAGAATTGGTTCTCCAAGCAGGAGGGTCATATTCTATTGTGAAATAGTTATGTTTTCTTTTGAATTGTTAAAATTCAAAATGAAGGCTGTTTCATGTGGGCCAGTTTGGTAAAAAGACTTTATTTCCTGTAAGGGAAAATGGCAGCCTCCTGTATTACGTGAGCGAGTGCTGAACGTTTTCATTAATATTCAACTCATGGAAGAGTATAGAGATGCGTAAAGGATTGTTTCGTGTTGCTTTGACTTTTGTTTAATGTATTCTGAAAGGATTAATAATTCCATTCTTAAATAATTGCCGAGCACATTCTGTTAGATGCTGCCTCCACCATTCGCAAGGCTTGGGGAATGGATGAAATTTGATTGAATGCCCATTGATGTTTGATAGAGCTCAATTGTTACTAGGATAATGTGGGGTGCTTTGATCCCCGAATGGTTTCATTTCATATAATTTATTTTTGTATTACTCTCCCATGTTTACTTTAAAATATGAGAGTGACATTATTTTTCGTCCTTGTGGAAATATATAATATGTGAATGGGAAGTGGGAAGCTGATTGCCTACATGGGTATAGACATGGAATACTCCTCTTTTATGTGTGTTGAAAATGTTTAAAGGGAATTAAGACTTAGGAAACCAAATGTCGAAAGAGTTAGAAAGACAAGTTGATAAACTATTAAATATTTTAGGAAATGCAACAATAATTTAAAGGAAAAAAATACAAAATATATATGGACGGATACATAGCCATTTTTAATTTCATATAGTACGAACGCTCGGTATTAAAAAAAAATATTTAAATTAAGGCCTGATCTCTGTTTTGTCTGTGCATTGTCTACAGCTCACATTTTAGGCAAAATATTTATGAGGTGAGAGTGATGTGTTGTACAGGACTGATCTTACCTTACCTGAGCTTACTTTCCCTGACCTGACCCGTACTTCCCGGTCTGACCTACTCTGGACTCCCTTGTCGCCGCTGACTGCCTCGCCTGTGGCTGGGAAGGCCTGCGTTGCCAAGGAGGGGGCTGGAACGCTTGGGCTGGCCCAGATATCCTTCCCGCCTCGTCATCTACTCACCTTTGCTCTTGAGTGACTGCGATCAACAGTGTGGACCTGAGCAGCTCCATGCTCTGCCTTCTTCGATCGTGGGATTGACTGTTCTCACCTCTTCATAATCCCGTGTCTGGTGCAGTGAGTAATGTGGGTGATGTGTCAGACAATAATAGAGTCAGGCCTTTTTCGTTCATAAAACTAAAGTGGTTTTTTTTCCCCTTTTCTGAGCGTTCTGGGTTTGTTCGGTTTTTTTCTCGTGTGTTCCCCTTTTGGGGAGACATGTGTAAGGGTGACGAATTAATATTGTTGTAGAAAAGAGATTGTTGTTGGAGATTCATTAAAAAAAAAATTTAAGGCAGAAAGGAGTATTGTGGATTTTTTTTTTTATTTTATGTTCATGAATATGTAACTTATTTGGTTTCATTAATTGAAAGATGTAGAGATTTCTCGTTTTGTATCAGAGAGTGTTCATTTTTGCCTCCCAAGTTAGGGAAAGAGGTAGAGATTTCTGCTTTTGTATTGGAGAGTGTTCATTTTTGCCTCCCAACTTAAGGTTTGGGGAAAGTGATGGCCCTTTGACAACTGAACATAAAGTTGGCCTGTTTTCTCTTGAGCACATTTTATTACTTAGTCTGCCTGAGTGACGCCCAGCTATTAATTAGCTTTAGTTATTTAATTCTTTGGAGGGACATTTCTTTTCTCCCTTCATTTGTTTTCCCCTGGTCGATTTTTGGGGAATTTATTGTTCAAATTGGGACTTAGTTTTTCTTTCAAAAAAAAAAAGAAAAAAGAAACGGACCTACCTGGAATATAGTTTTTGTGTGTGTGTGTGTGAGAAAGTCGTTCGTAATGTAAATTGTTAATTGTAAATAAAACCATACTTGTAATATCGTCTCCTGTTTTACTTCGTTACGATCTATCTGAGTGTGCGTCATCATCAGCCCAGCTTTTCCCTTGAACTATAAATCACGTGACTCCACCCGCGTGACAGATTCCCTATGGGTAAGTTGCCAGTTGGGGAATAATGAATACATAAAGAGAAAAGATACATTATTCATACGTGAATGCAAATGGTTAATGTTATTGATTAAAAGAATAATAAAATAGTAAAATGTCATTGTGTAATGAGAAGCATTTTGTGAAACCCGTGATTGGTTTTAAAACAAATACAAATCGTTTATTGAATTTAATATTTTTGTAAAGATTTCACTTTGTATACCCAGCTATAGGTAGGAATGTGCTGGAAACAGGATGCTACGGATTGGTGAGTATGATGCGATGTCATGTAGTGTTGTATGATGTCTTAAAAAATTGATTCACACTTACATGTTCCAAAGACAACGTTAGGACTGGGGGTTTCTTTCCAGAAACCCGCAGCGTTCAGCCATTGGATCGTACTACCTACCTATGGAAGCTTGATTCCATTGGATCGTACTACCTGCCTATGGAAGCTTGATTCCATTGGATCGTACTACCTGCCTATGGAAGCTTGATTCCATTGGATCGTACTTCCTGCCTATGGAAGCTTGATTCCATTGGATCGTACTACCTGCCTATGGAAGCTTGATTCCATTGGATCGTACTACCTGCCTATGGAAGCTTGATTCCATTGGATCGTACTACCTACCTACTGGAAGCTTGATTCCATTGGATCGTACTACCTGCCTGCTGGAAGCTTGATTTCATTGGAGCGTACTACCTGCCAACTGGAAGCTTGATTCCATTGGAAGGTACTACCTGCCTGCTGGAAGCTTGATTTCATTGGAGCGTACTACCTGCCTACTGGAAGCTTGATTCCCACTGGAGGAACTAAAACAAACAAACAAACAAACAAAAAGAAACCTTTACCCAGAAACCGTTTAAAGGAAAGAAGTTTGAGACATATCATACTTGTATGTTTTTGTTTAATTGTTTTCTTTTAAAGAAGAAAAGGGTTTTGCATAATAATAGAACATGAATTTGAACAAAAAATACTAATATGTGTGTTACTAATATTCTTGTAAAAATTCTTGTTGTGTCTGATAAAAGGAGGACAAACAGTGAATTCTTGTTTTTCCAGTCTCTCCTTTGGAGGCACGCGCATGGCATAAAAAGGCTGTGTTCCAACTGAGTGTATGCAAATATGGTGTGTGCAAATATGGTGTATGCAAATATGGTGTGTGACAGTTTCATGTAAGTTAGTATCAGTTTGTGTTTCTGAACGCTTGTAATATGGTCTCCTGGTGCTATACACTGGAGAATTATCATATAACAGACGTTTATTGACTAAGAACAGCCTATTGCAGGCCAGTTACTTATAGTTTTTTTTTTTAGACTTGATAGCATTCCTTTGACTTTTGTTTAAACGTTTCTTAATTTCTCTCATATTCCACCATCATTTATGTGGTGGGTTCAAAATTTTGGAAAAAAAGAAAGCCTCCTCGTGTATACTGTTTAATGATCAGTGTTCAAATTGGTTTAAATCGCAAAGAGGCTGCAGCCAGGATGACCCTAATTCATCATACTGAAACTGTGCAGACATGCTTTCACTGATGCTGACGGAAAAAAGTAGAAAATTGAGTAGTACTCTGTTGCCAGTGATTACTATTACTTACTGCCTGAAAAAATGTGTCCACTATGATTGCTAGACAACAGGGTGCAAATGACTGGATTTCCATTCATAATGAACAAGCTTCAAATGTATTTTCCACCGGTGTTGTAAAACTACACTGTACATTTTTCTGCTGTGAATAAATAGCTTTTGTGGAGGATGATTATGAATACATTTGACGATTCAGAGAGAGAGAAGAGAGAGAGAGAGAGTTTTACACTGACACACAAACATACACACACGCACGCGCGCGCGCGCGCACACACACACACACAAAACACGCACGCACGCACTCGCGTACGCACGCACGCACGCACACACATACACACAAACACGCAGGCACGCACGTACGCACGCACGCACGCACGCACACACACACACACACACACACACACACACACACACACACACACATTACTCACCAGCAATTGTAGACAGAAAAATACATTGTAGTTCCAAGTGCTGCCTCTCAGACCGGTTAACAGCAGAAAATGACAAAGACAGGGACACGTTTTCCCTGTAATCGCCAGAATGACTTAACTGCCCGTGGACAGGGTGCTGAATCACTTTGACCATGACAGCGTCAGTCATGCTATATTGGATAGAGGAAGGTTGAGAACGTCCGCATGATATTGCAAATATATGGTGATGGATGACGGTGTAATATTCCGAATATTTCAACTCGACGTTATGCATGCATTTCTTAACTCTAAAACGGACAATTTGGTAAGACTGTACATGAAGTATGAACTGACATGCCCAGTAGTAGACTCCAGATGGATTTTGAACAATGAGATGACCCACTGAGCCTTCAATAGTGAGTTTAATGTACGGGATTTCCAAACACGCAGCTGAACCAGAAATTCTCATGGACTCATTCCGTACGTTAGGTCCATGAGTGGTGCGTGTGTCTGAGATGTTCTGCTGTGTTACAACAGTGACTGTGGTCCCCTGAATTGTAGAATTGTTGAAACGGTCCTGGGCTGCTTCAAACCCTGTTACATTTGGTAGCCCGTTGACACTGTTGGTGATGTTCTTGACGTCGGTGTTGTACATAGGTATGCTGCCCTTGATTGCCTTGCTTCCCTGTGTCACCTTAGCTCTGCCACTGACCGCTATGTGAGTGATATTGCAGAGTACACAAATTACTAGACTGTTATCGGTGAGCTTTACAACATGGTCTCGTAGATGTAAAACAAACATTTAAAAGTGAAGTGACAGAAAAAGAAAGAAAAGAAAAAAACAATACGAACGCAAGATCTCATCCAATATTGACAAGTCACACAAGATTTGAGGTAAATGTACCAGGAAAAAGGCTGAAAGCACTGGGATTAAAAAAACAACAACAACGAAAAACAACAACAACAACAACAAACACACAACTAAACTTCCAATTCTGAAGTCGATTTCCACAATCACTGAAGAGTGTATAAATCTGCGCCATAGCTGACACACCCCGTCTTCGACAGGTCGGATCAAGTTTTCTGTAGGGAGGAGG
Source organism: Conus canariensis (assembly GCA_033310375.1). Classification (NCBI taxonomy): domain Eukaryota; kingdom Metazoa; phylum Mollusca; class Gastropoda; order Neogastropoda; family Conidae; genus Conus; species Conus canariensis. The sequence goes on from CM065724.1 coordinate 4,699,103, forward strand.
GGGGGTGGGGGTGCTTCTCCATTAGCTCAAGACTAAAGAATCCAACCTTGTGAGCACAGGGGGATGGTTTGTTCACTGAGGTGTTCGTCCCCATAGCTGAGAGCTTATAGCGCAGTTCTTGTTCACATGATTGGACATATGGGTATTTCAGTGAAATAAGGTTCAGGATATCT
>CM065724.1:4701875-4719375 GCA_033310375.1 Conus canariensis
GAATAGTTTCTAATCTTTGCAACCAATTGTCCTCAACTAGAGATGCCGGTTTATCATTCTCATTATAAATACCCATAATCTTTACTTTATTTTTCCATGTAAAGCCATAAAAGCTGTCTGTACTATGCTTTTTACTACCTAGCCACATAGCTGCTGATTTATTTTTATTTATAACCAAACCAGAAAACAAAGAAAAATCATTGAGTATATCTAATGCTTGCACCGTGTCATGCTGATCTGTCAAAAATAAGGTAACATCATCTGCATAAAGCGCAATTTTGATTACATTAACAAGCGTATCTCTTGAACCCCCTAGATCAATTCCTCTAATGTTTCTACAGTTTTTCATCTTTATTGCTAGCAATTCTATAGCCAACACAAAAACTAAGGGAGAAAAAGGACATCCTTGTCGGATTCCTGTCTCAACCGCAAAATACTCTGATGTCCAGCCACTATACAAAACACAACTACGAGTATCAGCGATTAATACTTAAAACCATCTAATGAATTCTTCCCCAAACCCATACTTTTTGAGAGCTGTTAACATAAAGTCTTTAGATATACTATCAAAAGCTTGTGTATAATCAATACTTAAAAGCAAACCAGGAATATTTTCTACATTTAAATGATCAATAACATCATCAATTAGTCTCAATAGCGTAGCTGCTCGACGTCCCTTGATATACCCAACCTGATCTTCACTTACTACATCTCTAATTACTTGACATAAACGATTTGCCAAACATTTAGACAAAAGCTTATAATCGCTATTCGTTAACGAAATTGGTCTCCAGTTTTTTAAAACATTTCTAGGTAGATCTTTGTCTTTGTGAATTAATGTGATGACTGCTTTTCTCTGAGAAGGAGAAAGTGTCCCCTATTCAAATGCAGAGTTAAGTGATGATGTTAACAAACTTTTTACATGACCCCAAAATACTTTTAAAAACTCTGTTGTAAGCCCATCACTTCCCGGTGAAGAACCATTTTTGAGGGCTTTAAGAGCTGTTAGTAGTTCATTCTCTGTCAAGTTGCCTTCACAACTATCCTTCTGAGAGTCAGAAAGCTGTGGCACTGAAACATCAGATATTAAGTTATCTACCATTTGTTCCATGTTTCCTGCTCTTACCTTTTTCCTGTACAACTTCGAATAATAGTCTTGCTGCATTTTCATTATTTCTGTCTGTTGTGTAACTAATCTACCATTTTCATCACGAAGTTCTTCTATTATCTTTGAATTTGCTCTTGATTTTTCCAAGTTTAGAAAATATTTTGTGTTTTTTCCCCCTCTTCAATCCATTTCATTCTAGATCTTACCCGTGCTGCACGTGCTTTATAAGTTTCCAATAATTCTAATTCTTGCATTGAGTGCTGTCGCTGATTTTGATAATGAATATCGTTAGGGTTTTTTGCAATATTAATATCTATATCGTTTAACTTACCTTGAATTTCTACTAACTTATTTCTTCTGTCGATGCTCTTACCTTTAGCATAAATTATTGTAAAACTCTTAATCTTCAGTTTTAGGATTTCCCATTCCATTTGAAAATCGATGTTTTCGTCCATATGTGATATATGATCATCAATCAAACTATTCATCTGTGTGACATAGTTTAAGTCATTCAACATTGAGTTATTGAACTTCCACAGCCCAGGTCCCCTCTCAAAGCTTGAGAATTTCAATTTGATGGAGCAACCTCTGTGATCTGTGAAAGGGACAGAATGAATATGGCAGTCTATTGTTTTATCAAACAAATCATCATTGGATATGAAATAATCCAAACGACGTGCAATAAAAGGACAAGTTTTATGCCATGTAAATTCCTTTACATCCGGATGAAACAGTCTCCAGGTATCATACAGGTCATGGCTTCTTATTAAATCATTAAATTTCTTTACTGTGCCCTCTGCATGTTTTTCTCCAGAGATGATATCTGAATCGTTATCTAATACGCAGTTGAAATCCCCCCCAATTAACAAGTGCTCTGACTGAACATTAGAGATAACATCTCCCAGTTCATCAAAGAAAGTATTCTTTTCATTGTCATTATTTGGAGCATACACATTCACAATGACCACTTTTTTATGCTGAATTTCTATTTCAATGGCCAAAATTCGTCTTGAATTGAACACTATCTTGTAATTATCAACCACATTGCATCGAAATAAAACAACTTGACCATAACTATGTGATGTACAACTATTACATAATAATTCACCTTTGCCCCGTTCTTTTTTCCATTGCTCATAAACATCATCAGTGATATGTGTTTCTTGCAAACAAATTATATCGTACTTTTTCTCTTTCAAGTGTTTAAATACTGATTTTCTTTTCCAACACGAGCGCAGTTTCCAACACGAGCGCAGACCCCGTGAATTTAATGAAAAAATGGTCAATCCGGAATCACAAGCCATAAGGAAAGTCCGTAATCCAAGCCATTATCAAATCCAAACACAAACCCGTAAACAAAGTCCGTGTAACGCGCATAAGTCGTCTCTGACAGGTCAAACCGGCACACTCGGTGAAGATTCACCTACCGTCTCCCCCACCTTTACTCTGCCCACCCGACACGGAGCGGTCAGGTGAGGACCGCGAACAGGTGAGCATTTTAGCCTTTGGCCCGTCACGCCGCTGGCTAGGTGAATCCTCGTCACCTGACCTCTGTCGCTTGCCACCGGTGTTGCGTGAACGCTGGTCCTTCTCACGTACACTGTATTGCCGGATAAATTCCCGCGGCGAAGGTGAGAACGAATCTTTGCCAGTGTCAGTTCCATCAGTTTGAGTTTCGGGAACCACATCTGTCATAGAGTCTTCAAAGACATCTTCCCCATCCTCAAACAAATATGCCCCTACCTGCTCAACTCCTGACTGCTGGCTCTCACCAGTGAGCCTGACATCTTCTGTACGCTCAATCTGAGCACATACCTCTGTTTCAGGGATAGGTTCACTCACCTGGGGGTCAGAGAAAGTGCCACAGGCAGGATCACCACGCTTGTGGCCACTCTGCAAGCAGTCCCTGCAAGTCACCAGATTCTGACACTGGTGTTGGTGGTGTCCTGACTGCAGGCAGTTAGAGCACACAGGGCTCCGTGACACCTTAGGCTGCTCCTTGTGGTAGAGGCGAGCAGTAAAACTACCCACCTTTACAAATCTGTCCAGTGGTACTAACAGGCGGTTAATAAACACAAAGCGTCGACCTGTAACAAAACTGGTTAGCTCTCCGTCCCTGTCCCTGATCTTCTCCATTAGGAGAGAAGATCTGAGAACACATCCCAGTCTAACAACAGCACTCTCGATATCGTCATTGGACACTGAGACTGGAAGATCTGAGATAAACAGTTTTGTAGCGGGAACTTCAACACCATCGCTCCCTCTCAAAATGAATGGATTCTTGTCAAAAAGAGACACAGTACATCCATTTACCACAATCCCCTCAATCAAAAGTTGAGTCCTGGCCGCTCGAGTCAAGGGGTAGATCCTCCAGAGACCTTTGATGCACTGAGCACCATATACTGTTTCCTTGCCGCACACTCTTTTGGCAGCCCGACAAACGTCTAAATCAGAAAAAAAACTATTTTCACTTGAATTAATAGTTTTAACAACAAAAGGTAAGTCTTTATGCTTGAAAAAAAAAAACAGGTTCCACTCGCTGTGAGACAGCCATTGTGAAAAAAAATGAAAGAACGGGGATGGAAGGGGTGGGGGACAAAAAAAAAGGACACCGAAGAAAATGGCTGAATTCGTTGGGCTAGAGTTACATTTTTACATCACAAACTGCACGTGCAAAAGGTAAAGCAAAAGGAAAAGCAAAACACAAACCGTTTCAAGGCGAACCCAATGGAGGAAAAAAAAGAAAAAAAAGAACCTTCGGAATAAGCAAAACACCAAAATACCAAAACAATGCACCAGAACTAGAAAGTCCCACCACAAAACCACCATCAAACTTCACATTCTGCAAGACTGTGTCATCAACTAGGCAGCACACACTATAGAAGAGCACTAAACGCAATACTGCCGAGAAAAACAGAAGATGCACACAGAGCTTACAAAAACGCGTCCTCTCGACATCGAGTGAACATCTCTCTCCCCAGAAGCAGCAGTAGTAGTAGAGTAGTAGTAGTAGTAGCAGCAGCAGTAGTAGTCGTCGTCGTCGTCGTCGTAGTAGTAGTAGTAGAAGCAGCAGCAGTACTAGTAGTAGTAGCAGTAGAGAACTATAAAATAGGCATTCTGGCTCACCCACCTCCGCCAGCTCCAACCGGCTGAAGCCGGTTTCGCTGTTGCTCCGCCGGCTTACCCAGAATGCCTATTTTATAGTTCTCTAATAGTAAACACTTTACAAACATACATAATGTGTAGGATTATCTGTTTTTAACACTAATTTAGAAAACTTTTGAGACTTAAGTTTTTGCTTAATCCTTCGTTTTTCTTGATCGTCTTCAATAACATCATTTTCACGCATACATTCATCAAATGCGTCTCTGTCTTTCATGTGAAATAAAACTACAGTCTTTAATTGTTCTCTAAAGTCTTTTAAAACTGAGTTATATTTTTGACATAAAATCCACACACTTATCCCAGCATGTCTTCCACTGAAAGCCAGTTTTGATAAAGTGTTTCTTTTTTTGACTATATCCTTTTCTGCCGAACAATCATCTATAATAAATAATGTCTGCGTTCCCTCAAACAGTTTAAAAAAAATGTTCTAAACACTCACTCAGTTTATTGCTAGGGTCAACTAAATAGATTTCATCATCCGTCCATATAAACCTTCTATCGTGATATGCTTTGTTCCATTTAAGTGTCGGACAGAAAATTACAATATGATCAAAATTATAACTATAAACTGTTTGTAATAGGTCGAGGACAAATATTGTTTTTCCACAACCAGTCTGTCCACAAATCAATGAACAATGAGGGGTTTTTGTCATAAAGTTTAACATCGGCATTGACACCAAAGTCGTCTGCTCCATAGTTTTAAAACAGAATTTAATCTAATCCAGTTATTGTTTTTATCATACTCTCTGTCAAAACTTGTTCAGTATAATAAAACCCTATAAGGCCCAAATGTGTAAGATTAATCCAGTTCAGTTCTGTAAGATCGTTTCTATTTAGACTAATATCAATTTTGTTGCTTGTTGTTATGACCTTAATATCCTCGCCATTGTAAAGAACAACGACAGTAACTTTAAGTTTGTCAACGTCTAAGTTTTGCCAGCTAATAAGAATTCCTTTCATAAGATTGTCACTGACGCCCAGAGCTCCATTTCTCGCCTCATCTTTTAAGACAGAAATTTTAAATATCATTGTGAACGTGTCTCCTAATTTTGTGCGTGGAATGAACTGTAATTTTGTAGAAGCTTTCTTTAAAACCGATTCTCTTCTGTGGAGGATGTACTGTTTGTCCCCAAACGGCTTTATTTCGATCTCTTTCCGACTGTTGTCCTCTGGCATAAGACTTACATGTAAAGGGCCAGAGTTCAATGCTTTTCTGAAACTTTTTTGACGGTCAAAAAATGTAAATGGGCTTAAGAATTCAAATTTTATGTCCCATTCTAAATATGGTTCTAAGTGCCATTTGTTGTCAGTTTTTCGAACTATTTTATATTCATACTGACCCGCATTATTTGCTTCTACATTGCGTAGTTGTTCTAGTTTAGGAAACCTTTTGTTGTCGTCAACCTCTTTGCGCTTATAATAACCATCTTTAGTGTACTCAAAACCATACAAAGTGCCTATCTCACCGTTTTGTTCAAAGTCCTCAACGTCTGCAAGGTCTTTTAATTCTAAAGTTACACACCTCTCAGGCGCTAATGTGACCCCCGAATCGTCTGGTCCACGTGACATTTTTTAAAACAACGTATTATTTTATTTCCAAAACAATGTGCAGGCTGTCACATTTGACGACTTTTCCTGTTTTATCTGTGATCTTTATATTAAATGATCTGACCCTCCCACAAGCTAATCTTTTAAACTGTAAATTAGGGAATTGTATAATTTCATAATCGCAATATGCAGCTTTCCCTGATGGAAGAGCTCTTAAAACAGTTGAGGGCCTTCCATCATATAAGTTTTCATCAGTGCTCAGCTCGTCCAAATGAACATAGAGTAATGAATGTAATGCAAGATCGAGCGGGTTTTCTCCCTCATAAGTAGTTTTGTCTGGTGTAACTATAAAAGTATGAACGGCATAATTGTCAGTTGCAAAGCCTAACATTTTAGCTAGCTCTCCATCAAAAAGGTAACTTACTTCTTCTTCTTCAGGTTTGAATGTCAACATTATTTTCAAATTTGCATTGTTAAGTTTGAGAGTAATGTCGAAGTTACTCATTGCTTCTTTCAGCGAGCAAAACCCGTAATAACCATCAGGTATGGTTAACTGGCTAACTAATTTTCCTCTATTGTCAAATTTTGAAATCTTATTATTCCTCTTGGATTGACTTATATTAAACCATACGACTTTGTAGAATATTTCATGGAGTGCGACCCTTTGGGTTCCGCAGTTATTATCAATAGCATATTCTAAAAACGAAGGACTGTCTTGAGTTGTTATTGTTACAAACATTTTTAAAACAAATTTAAAAATGAGTGCTTTCAAATATACTAATGCAAAATATTCTGTTGGACCGCACTACAGTCCTAAAGATATAACAACTGATACCCTCGACATTTCTGTGACTCAGACTGATGCCTTTCAAGTAAAGGTTAGTACTCCATTGAACAGATATCTTAACCCTCCTATTAAAAACGACTACATCCCGAAAGTGTGGTTTAGTCATCCGATGCAGTTTTATCAGAACCAGTTAAACTTTGCTGTGTTTTGCGCATCAACTGGGTGTGGAGTGTCGTATGCTGATCATTTAAATCATCCTGATCCTTTGGTGAGGTCAGTGTATAGATTTCATTTTTATTACACCTTCAGACGTATTTTATCTGAACTGCAAGCACCATTACCAAATGACAAAACGTTTAATCCATTCAGCAACAGAATAGATTACAAGGCTTTTGAAAGGATCTGTAACGAATTTGATATTGACCCAAAGACAGACTTTAGACAAAAGTTGGATCTTAATCATGGTTTAGGCACTCTTTATTATTGGGGAGTGCACAGAAAGTATAACTATGATTGGAATCCTCCTTACACATCTTTCTCTTCAGGCACAACTGTTCACCTCGGGTCCATAGAGCAAGAGCATAAAACAGCATGGACAACATTTATTTTGGATACTTCTAAGGGTCTAACAAAAGCGGGAATAGAACGAATAAACGACTCTATTCGTACTTATGTTTGGTGTTTGCTAGGTTCGCAAGCACAAACGAGATCAAACATAATTGATCCTTCTACTGGCTTTGACGCCCAAAACAGTATTTAGCAAATTTAGAGGATTCTATTAATTCTGCAATTGATTTGCCTTCAAGTATTAAAAGGTACCAAAATGTTTTGCAATACGCAAGATCGAAAGTAGACTTTGCTGTTGGCACTGGTTTATACATGCTGCCTTCTGACCTCAGACTCCAGATAGGAACAATAATAAACTATAATAATGAAATCCTTGTGGCTGGTAAAGAAGAGAAGGTCGGAAAAAACGACATAAATTCTAAGCCAGCAATAGCAATAAAAAAAGAAGCCCCACCAATCCCCGAGCCCCCCAAACCCCCCTCAAAACCCCCATTCAATCCCTGTGGTCCCAAGAAATAATGACCATGAATATGAAAAGACGGCACTTGTTATTGGATTAACTGCCCTAGGATTACTTGGTCTTTATCTTACTATAAAGTAACCCAACTATTAAGACAACTAATGCCCATAAGTGCTCAGCCATAAAGCCAACTACTTTACTTGCGGCAGACAAAAGCCAGCTAACGATCCCTCCTATTATACCAGGCAAAGAGTCTATTGCCTTACTGGCTAATTTTTTTAGTAAGTTTGCAAGGTGATCGAGTTGTTTTTTTACCCATGATTTATCTGACGACGGAGTTGGCGGGCCTGGTGGCACTGCCCCCCCACCACCACCGCCTGTAATAGCCAACACCAGTGTACTTATTGCAAATCCTAAGGCTGTTATAACACTTGCTAATGTGACACCTTGCTCTCTAAACAGTGTTCTTATTCGTTCTGCTAACGTTGTGTCTTCATATAAAATTCTTTGGATAGTTTCTCTTATTCTGCTCACTTGAGTTCGTAATTGTTCTCGGTTAGTAGACAACACTTCTAGTCTTGCTGATCTCTCTTGTTCAAGATCTTTTAGTCTTTGTGTTATTCTTTCTTTAACACCAGGTCCTAAGTTGTGGTCATCAGCCTCAACTAGTTTTTCTTTTTCTCTTTTTATATGCTCATCTAGTTCACCCAGTTTTGCTAAATTGTTTGTTAATTCGCCTCTGATGCTTCTCAAAGCATGATCAAGGGCCGTTATTTCTCTCATAGGTAGCGGCGGATCGTGCATGGTTTTTAATACTGTTTCTTCTGAAAAACTGGTTTCTGCTTCTATTATTTCGTCTGCTGTTGGGCTTAAATCTTTAAGTTCCATGTTTTGTATTTGGTTATCTGTTGGGAGTTCTTGTAGTGTGTTTTGAAGTTTAGCAACTGCCTCACTGTCTAATCTTCGCGGTTTAGCAATGCCAAGGCGATTTTGATCGCTCACACTGAGCCTTTGTCTAATTGTAGTCTTTGCTAAAAACTTTGATGGGTCTGGTTTAGTTGTAAGCTGTACAGGTTGTCCTTGCTCGTTTTTAAAAATCAAATGGCCATCTTTTGTTTCAAAATCATTAGGGTCTATAAAATCAGGAGGTTCTTGGCCTAAACTTTGATAAAATGATTTGACCTTACTTTCTGTTAATTCACGCCGCAATGATTGTAATGGATGTGTCAAAGGCGTCATTTCACTCATGTCGTCTCCAGGATCAAAAACATCATAATCTTCTTCTGCCATGTTTTTAAATAATTAACTTTTTATTTTGTTTTATAAAAAAAAATGTCACAAGCATATGGTTCGATTCTTGACCCGCATAGAAGACTGAAAGAGCCCTTTGGCGTGAAGGGAAATAAACAGAATATTATTGTTCCAAATAATCCATCTACTATTGATTCAGATCAAATTCTTACTGTTAAATTTCCAGACCTAGGAGCAGATGAAGTGATTGTGCCGGGATCTGCACGGCTTACTTTCAAAATAGAACTTGATTCAGCAACAGACACAAGCAGGACAGTTGTACAGAATCTGGGACGGGCAATCGTTAAGAAAATTTCTATAAAACTTGAGGGGCAAGAAATATTTTCTTTACACAATGCAGACATATTTTTAATCTATTGTGATCTATGGCTAACCGATAATGAAAGGGCCGATCTTGCGTTTCAAGGAATCGAAAATAACGAAGCACTAAAACACAGAATAGACGCCGAAGACGCTAAAGACGGTAACAAGTATGAAGCTGTAAGTTTTGCTTATGGAAATCGCTTTTCTATACCCTTAGATTTTGAGTTGTTAAAAGCGCATGCGCCATACTTTCAAGGAGCATTAAAAGACAGATTGTCATATGAACTAACTTTTAATGAATACAAACGTGTCATTAAATCTACAGACACTGATTCCAAGTACAGCATTTTCGACATCTCGTTAGAGTTTGACATTGTTAGCAACCCTAACTTAGCAAGGCTGATTGAGCAACAATATCAGTCAAAATTAGCAATATATTACGAAAGAGTGATTCATCATTCAAAATATCCTAAAAGCAGGGCAGACACAATATGGAACTTTAGTTTTAGCGCCGCAGCAAGATCCCTTAAAGGTATTTTATTGCTGTGTGAAGATGAAGAACCATTCAAAAGACAAAGTGAAAAGTTTATCAATCCTAAAATAACTAAAGTACAATGTTCAATTGAGGGTAGTCCTAACCAAGTCTACGGTAGTGGGCTTAAACCTTATCATCATTTTGATGAAATAAGAAAATTGTTTGGAGGCGGGAGGTGTAGAAATCCAACAGTAGACCTTGTGTCTAAAGATCTACACCTTCACAGTGTTAGACTTGATGAATATTTAACAACGAAATACGGTTTATGGATTGACCTAAGGTCAACAGAGGATAATCAGTTGCATGGGAGTGGGAGAACAGTTAAAGACGTAATAAACATTCAAATTGATAAAGAAAAAGAGAGTGATAAACCACTTAATGTACATTTGTTTTTAATATATGATGCGCAGCTGAATATTCAAGATAACAGATTGAAAGATATCCAATACTAAATTATTTTTATTTTAAAAAAGCATGTCTGTTACGACTTATCCAAAAGTGCCCAAAGAAGAGATAGTAGGCAATTCTGTTGCTGTAGACATAAAAACTTTCAGATTAACAAACATAACACAAATGCAAACCCAACTAGAGCAGGACCTTTCAAAATACAGTAAAACCAAACGAAGGTATTCTGCTGTCTTTAATGCTGTTACATATGTTAATACTGGAGCATCGGCGGTTAGTGCTTTAACAGCAGGAACAAGTGTAGGTCTCTTAGCAACAGGCGTAGGTGCACCGGTAGCTATACCTCTAGGTGGTTTGTCTTTAACTCTTGGCCTGTGTTCATTGGCTGTAAGTGCTGTCAGCAAAAAAATAAAAGCTAAACTCCAAAAGCACACAGCTATGGTTCAACTAATAACAGCTAAACTTAGTTCCTTCAAACTGACAATAAATAAAGCACTTGCTGACTCAAACATCACGGATGAAGAATTTAGTCGCCTACAGGCTGATTTTGAGGACTACAAAAGACAAAAGTTTGATCTTCAAAGAAAGGCAAGGGCAACTTTTTCTCAACAACCAGACACCGACCAGATAAAAAAGGAATGTTTAAAAAAAGTAAACGAAACATTAAACTCTGTTCTAAACAGCTCACTTTAACAACCCCAAAGGGCGTTTATACTTTAGTTTATGAGTCCAAGCACAAAAAGACCGTTGATATTGATTTTGATTAACTTTTATTTTTTTTGATTTAAATAAATATTTTGAGTTAGAAAAGAAACTCAGCATGGATAAGATATATGAAGGTTCAGATGAATTGTTTGAAGCAATGCTCGAGGAAGAGCGTTTGTCAAGAGCACTAAATGAGATTGATTTAGAAGTTATTAATCCAAAAAACGTGCGGGAAAGCGTTGTACACGCTATTTCTCAAGTTCCAAGTAAACTAACAATAAACCCTCCAGTTAAAGTAAGGTTAGTTGTTTTAATCGACTATATAACAATAAACGAAGAAAATCTAGAAGTCTGGGTCTCAACTAAACAACAGACTATTCTTTCTCATAATGACTTAACACCTGGTTGGGCAGACCAGCTGCTTACACAGTTTGATGAAGCCTCTGAAGCAGCTAAAATGAGAGGCTCTGGTTGGTCAGAGGGTGAAGTCCTAGACATCAGATTAAAACAGGCTAAGTATGAGCCGATTGTAGGCAAGTCTTACATTCCACTGCCTCCAACATTAGTTGCAAAGAAAGCAGTTTTGAACATAAAAAATTCAGACGACAAATGTTTTATGTGGTGCGTTCTTGCTAGGCTGCATCACGTTGCCAAAAATGCAGAGAGAGTATCTAACTATTTACAGTGGGCCAATGATCTTAACTTTAACGGCCTTGAATTTCCTATGGCTGTAGACAAAATTGATCAGTTTGAAAAACAAAATCCATCAATAACTGTTAATGTCTACACATGGTCTGAAGAAACCAACCTTCTGCCAATTAGAGTGTCAAAGAACAGTCCAACAATAGGCGAACCAACCAAAACTCATGTAGACTTACTCCTGATGCAAAGCCTTAATGGGTTGCACTACACTCTAATACGCACAATGAGTAGATTACTAGTGCATACTACAAAACAACATAGCAAACAAGAATTCTGTAGAAAATGTTTAACAAGAATTCCGTCCGTTCAAGCTGCGAGCGAACATATAAAACATTGTATTAGCCCAGTTGACTGTGATACAGAACTAATTACGCCCGGAGAAGGCAGTAAAGTTAGTTTTAAGAACTGGAAACGGTTGCAAACTAGTCCATATGTTGTTTACGCAGACTTCGAATCACTCATTGTTCCTTATGAAGGACCAACCCACAGAAACTTCCTAAAACAGTCTTAATGAGTAATCATCAGATTTGCTCATTTGCCTTCATCATTGTTAGGTCGGATGGCGCCCATTCAAAGCCAGAATTATACAGAGGACCAAATGCTGCAAAATACTTCTTAAAACGCATGCAGCAAGTGCGTAATGCCTGTTCTAATAATCTAAACTTATCTGAAATCATAATGACGCCTGAAGACCAACAACAGTATGACTCAGCCACTCACTGTTGGATTTGTGGGGCGGCCTTGGTTGCCACCGCAGAGAATCCAACAGTAAGAGACCATGATCACATTAGTGGAAAGTTTAGAGGAGCAGCACATAACAAATGCAATCTTCAACTAAAGTTTGAACCAAAGACATGGAAGCTGCCTATATTCTTTCACAACTTGCGAGGTTACGACTCTCACCTTATAATGCAAGCAGTAACCAGCGACTTCAGGGTGTCATGCATTGCACAGTCATCAGAAAAGTACATGTGTTTCACTTTAAATAACATGTCTTTCTACGACTCTATGCAACACATGATGGGTTCATTAGAGTCACTGGCTATGTCCTTAAAGTCCTGCCCAATAACAGAAGAATATTTTGACCCAACTCTTGTTAGAAAGGGCGTTTACCCTTATGAGTACATGAACAGTTGGCAAAGGTTTGACGAAGATACACTTCCGCCTAAAGGCGCGTTCTTTAGTAGTCTTAGAGGAAAGGACATCAGTGATTCTGATTACCAGCATGCTCAAGATGCGTGGCAGAAGTTAGAGTGTAAAACGATGGGAGACTATCATGATTCCTATTTAATGGCGGATACCTGTTTGTTGGCGGACGTCTTTGAAAATTATAGGAAGACCTGCATGAAACATTACAGCCTGGATCCTGCGCATTACATTTCTGCGCCCGGGATGAGCTGGGACGCTTTCTTAAAATTTACTGGAGTACAAATTGATTTATTGTCTGACCTGCCAATGCTTCAGATGATTGAAAACGGATTGCGTGGGGGAATCAGTATGGCGTCGCACCATTACTGTAAAGCAAACAACAAATACTTGGACGACTATGATCCAAGTAAAAGGTCTAACTATCTTATGTATTTAGATGCAAACAATCTGTATGGATGGGCAATGGCGCAATCACTTCCATTACGCAACTTTAAAATGTACACAGATACGAATAATATTCAAAAAGCATTAAAGTGGTTGGGCAGTTTGACGCCAGATCAACAGTGTGGATACATTCTAGAAGTTGACTTAGAATATCCTCAGAAACTCCATGATTACCATAATGACTATCCATTAGCAGCAGAAAGTCTAAAGATGGCAAAAACAGAACCGCCTAAACTTGTGCCTAATCTTCGTGACAAAAAAAATTATGTCTGTCATTACAGACTTCTTCAATTTTATTTAAGACATGGTTTAAAGTTGACAGCTGTTCATCGTATAATTGCTTTTGATCAAGAACAGTTCATGAAACCATACGTCATGAAGAACACTGATCTCAGAACTAAATCCGCAGATGCTTCAGAAAAAGACTTTTTTAAGTTGATGAACAACAGCTGTTTTGGAAAGACTATGGAAAATCCGCACAAGCGTAAAGATGTTAGATTGGTCACCAGAGAGAACGATGCAATTAAGCTAACTTCTAAACCTAATTATCAGGACTTCAGAAGATTTCATGATCAGCTTTTTGGCATAATGATGAAAAAAAAGAAAGTCAAATTGGATAAGCCCGTTTTTATTGGGTTTACTGTTTTAGAGCTGTCGAAGCTTTTGATGTTAGAATTTCTTTACGACTACTTTAAACCCTTGTATCCAGAGTCCAGAGTTCTGTACACAGATACAGATTCATTTGTTATAGATATCCCTACTGAAGATATCTATAAAGACATGGAATTAGAAGTAGCAAAAGAGCATGCTGGATGGTACGACACATCTGATTATCCTAAAGATTCGCCTTTGCATTCAACTGTTAACAAGAAGGTTTTAGGTAAGATGAAGGATGAATTATCTGGAGGTGTGATCAAGGAGTTTGTTGGTTTGAGGTCGAAAATGTACAGTCTTTCAAGCCAAAAAAAAGTTGTTAAAAAAGCAAAGGGAATATCTCGTAGTGTTGTGCAGTCAAGCATATCCCATGACAACTATAAAGAAGCATTGTTTGACAATAAGACTTTTCATCATGACAACGTAAAACTACGATCTAATCTGCATGAGATTAACACAACAGTTGTAACAAAACGGTCTCTTGACCGCACTAACACAAAAAGAGTATTTGTTAATCCAGAGTATTCATATGCAATTGGGCACTGGAGGACATTTGGTCAAGCGCAATTAGATACTCAGTAATTTCTTTATCCAGTATAGCTGGATTATTTGTGGTTGTTGTTTCAAGATTTTTGATTTTTTCATAAATATTAGGATCTATTGGCAGTTTATTCTTTATCATTGTTTTAATAATAAATTTATACGCAAATAATTTTTTTTGAGCTTCCATTTTAACTCAGAAATGTATTTGCCTAAATTAACTAAGCAACTGGAACTGTGTCTGGCGGGATTATCTGCAGTTCTTCCTTCACAAAAGATCTTCGGGGGGCTGGTCGTTTTGTTGTGTCAGTTTCTCGTAAATAATACACGGGGGATTCATTTTACAATTTTTTTATTTCATATGAGTCAACACTCCAAACTGGATCGGTTGCCCTGATGCGAGGTGTCCCCTTCTGCTTCTCCCGGGAAATAAAGGTACCTTACTTTCAAACCAAATGGTAATAGTTTGCTTGATGAATGGCGTCTCCTTCAACAACATTTATTGTTTGTTTTTTGATTGCTTGTACTGGTTTTAGACCTTTAAATTCTTCATTATTCATTGCACGTAGAACTGAGGGCAGTCTTTCTAACCCATTCTGTGTTGCGAGAATTGTCAATCAGCTCTCTGTGATACTGGTAGGAAAAAAGCCTTTCAGATAACTGTTTGTTAAAGTTTTCAACCAAACCCTGTGATCTGTGAACACCCTGGAATGCCTCTTTTAATGGTAACTCTATGTTTTAACAATAATTGATTTACTTGACCTTTAAATTCTTTTCCATCATCGACTTGAATCATGCGAGGATAAGTTAAGGGCCTCGTTGATATATCAGTTGTAAAGCGACAGCAACAGCAGAAGCACTCTTTTGTGTTAATGGTTCAGCATCTTTGTATCTTGAAGCTATGTCAATGACTGTAAGTGCGTACTTAAATCTTTTTCGTCTAATCGTATCATGGGGTAAATATAGAAGATCCATTTGATGGGTGTCGTTCGGTATTGTGTTGACAAAGTGTGGTCTTTGTATTCGTTTAGGCGCTGGTAAATAAATTTGCCAAATCGCTTGTTTAGATAACCATTCTTTTGCTGTTTGTTCACTGACTCCCGCTGCTTGGCTAAGCTTTTTAATTGCTGTTATTCCCTTCCAATATCCTTTTGGAGAATAATAGATTTTGTACATTTTTATTCAGCCAATACTTTGTGCAACAAAATACACAGCGGTCATGCCAAAGACAATAAACAATATTTCTTGCATCTTTTGTTTTTCTGATGGTTGATAAAAGTCGCTAAATTTTGGTGGGGGCAATGTTTCAACTTGTTTGCCTGTTACTAGAAAATATTCTTTTATTGCCTGGTCAACATCTTTAAATGTGTAAGCTGCATGTCCCTGTTGTTTAAGTCTGTCGTTAATAAAATCTAACTGCTTAATTCTTTGCTTTTCATACGTGCTTGTGCAGCAGCTAGTTGCTCCATAGCTCTGTTATGTCTTTTTCTCTCATTGTTATTTTGTAGTTTACTAAATGCGTAATTACTTCCGCTAAAAGCAAGCGCATTAACCACAGCGCCACCAATCATCATTACGAGTGAAGCCATTTTTATAAATGTATTTTTTTTAAATTTTACATATTGATACTGTCTGGAATTATTCCTTGCTTAACTAGAAAATCTTTCGTAGCAAATGAAGCTGTAATAACAGCAATCAGCTTTGCTGAGTCTTCAAAGTCTAGTTTGCCAAGATCTGCTGGTTTTATTTTTAACAGGCTTTTACCAAGCATTGTGTATCCTACACTTAGGCCTCCAATAACAGCAGAATGGTATACAAGGTTAGTAATAGTTTTTTTGGTGCTCATTTTTAAAAAATAAAATAATATTTATTCATTAATAAAACATGAACTGCGATGATTTACTTCCTGAACTTACAAATGATCAAGTTGATGATCAAGCTATTATGCGCCAAAAGGAAAGGCTGTATTCTTTAGCAGCATGTGGAAAAACAAAACAGTACCTTGGAAATGAATTCAGCATAGAACAGATTCAACAAATGTCGCCACAAGACATTGTAAAGTATCACAACAGGTATGAAGCGCAACTGGGGTCAAGAATGGTAAAAAGTGTTGGGCAAACGGTTCTTAGTTTGTACACTAAACTAGTTAGTAGATTTGCTCCCATTGATTCTGAACAGATTTTATGTATGATTTAACGCAGGATCCCGTTTTAACAAAGTCATTAGAGTCTCTAGGATGTGATCTATATTACAGATTTGGAACATTGTTATCGCCATTAATCATGGGATTAATTACTTTTAATCATATAGATTTTGTTTCCCTTCAAAATGACCGAGCCAGAAAATCAGCAGAAAACATTGATGGAGAAAGTGACCAGTAAAAAGCCTCCTCATCCTGGGCGTGTTGCAGCAGGAAAAAAATTAGCAGAGTGGAACAAACAAAAAAAATTAATGTTGCAATCACAGAATATAACTCATAATGAAAACATAACACCGCCAACGCCAACAGTTGTTTCAATGCCAGCTGTAAATACACAAGTTGATTCAAGACCTACAACACCAAAGTCGTCATGGATTATTTGGATTAAAAGAGTTGGCATTTTTGGCGCCATTGCTGCTGGGGGTGGTTATTACGGTTATAAAATATATAAACAACGCCAGCAAAAACCAAAGCAGTCCAAAAAATCTCAGCCACTAAATACAGAAGCCGAACAAAAAAGCATGCCAGAACCGCCAACAACAAAAGATCATTTTGATCCATTTCAGATGGAATAATATTTCAAGAACTTAATAAATAATTATAAGTGACTTGAATAAGAACTTGATAACGACTTGATGACGACTTGATAAAACTTAAATAAGAACTTGATAAAAACTTAATGACGACTTGATAAGAACTTAATGACGACTTAATAAGAACTTAATGACGACTTGATGACGACTTGTTAAGAACTTGAATAAGTACTTGAATAAGTACTTGAATAAGAACTTGATGATGACTTGTTAAAAACTTGATGTTGACTTGTTAAGAACTTAAATAAGAACTTGAATAAGAACGTGATGCCGACTTGAATAAGAACCTAGAACGACTTAATGACGATTTTTTTTCACAATTAA